>OY037010.1:14538697-14956740 GCA_955831195.1 Pilophorus perplexus | reverse complement strand
TTCAAGTCCACTTCGGCAATCGGCGGAAGACAGAATAATAATCTTCAACAAGGCTCGGCCAATGAAGTTAAATTGTGGTTTCTCGAGTGATCCTTGATGGAGATGATATTGGAGTAAGGTATCAGCATTGCATACGGTCCTCTCCACGGTGAGCAACACCCCGTTCATGAGAAGAATCTGATGAACACTATCGTCTAGCCAGTGCAGCGCTCTTGCCTCCCGCTAGGAGATTTCTTTAGCGTGGAGTACGTACCTGGTTGCATCCCTGGCAGAAATGCAGACCTTTCTTAGATGGAGGATGCCTCTTTGGTGTTATCTCTTCTGATTCTCTCAACATTTCCACCTAGAATCATTTATTGCCTAGAGGGCATTTCAAAACACCACTTGTTGCCCCTTGAAAGTCTCACAGAGACTCCCGGTGAAGTCAATTCGATATTGTATCTCTATAAATCAATTCTGCGTCCAGAATTTTGGTCAGGCTCCTATGGAAATGGGGGAAATTTGCGGACTTTAGAATCTCCGCTAGGATTAAGTTTAACCTTGAGTTCGAACAGCTCAATAAAAGGCCTCAAAACACGGCGAATGAACCAAATATAAAAGCGACGTCAACCCGATGAAAACGAACCCTTTTGTCTACTTCGATTTGCTGCTACTGGAGCAGATTTCTGGCAGAAAAAAAAAACCGGCCGATGGCTTTTTAAAAGGGGTCGTATTGCATAATAGGAAGGCTAAACAATGGGCCTCTCGACCTGCCATCAGCCGCTAACAAAAGGTGAAAGATACAGGCCGTCATTGAGTTTCGACAGTGTTAAGAAATAAGTTTCACCGCACAAGTGGAGATGACAACTAGGAATAAACCGATTAAAACGTGCTTTAAAATTATACTAGCAAGTGGATAGAAAACCAGCGTAGCTTGCTTCGCTCGCCCATTTGCTCCCACTTCCCCTGATCAGACACCTCTGGTAGTTGGAATACCATAAATCACTGAATGCACACGAAATCAGTGAAGAATAAAATCGCCTCCTTCTTGTCCCTGGCCCGATCGGCATCTGAAAAGGGGGGCCCTGCCTCGCTCGACCACTTCCACCCAATTTGACCCTCCTGGTAGTGAACGTACTTGAAATTAATGAAGAATAAAATAGTGAAGGCCCTCCCAGGTCCCCTCTGTACAGGGTAGTAGGTTGAGAAGAAGAGTGTAAATTTGGTTAAAAACTCCAAAGTATATATATATATATAAAGTAACGTTGGTTACAAAAATTTAATCCTAATGAAAGCCATGGTTGGCGCGTGAGGAACTTGGCTTAAAATCCAAGTATAATTTTTAATATGCAAACAACAGCAATGGACAGGTCAGGTGAGGATTTATTCAAATTTCCAACTCGTCGTAAAACCCTCTGGTCGTCAGAATTCGTTTGCACAAAATTTAGTATTAAAATTCTGATGGAGAGGAAGGCAGGAGTCTAAACGCCACCTCGATCAGGCTGTAAACAACAAAGATAGGAACAGCTGTAGAGCGAAATGCGTTAGCTGGGCCTACAGGACGTAAAATTTATCAGGGAATCTAAATCCCACAAAAATGTAGGGGTTCCCATTTAAAATAAGAAAGTTGGGCGCATACGCACGGAATATCCCCCCCCCGGAGACAGCCTGTCTCAGACAGGGATCCACAGTCAATAGGAAAAAACGGCGAAACTTTAGGGTTTATCGAGGAGTGAGCTTGTGACATACCCAGACAGCCAGTTCTGGTAGGTGTAGATTTGGTGATCCCCATTTTTCTTGCAAGATCTCAAAAACCATTGAGAATCTACCGCGTTTTTTAAATTAATTAAGTTTAAATTAATCACATCATCAATACCGTTTCAACGGATTTCTGGTCAGGTTTTTGAAGGGAATTGAACGTGAAATTTCATCTATTTATAGATTATCCCATCGCAGACCGGTCTGACCACAACGTGGAGCTCTGTGGGGGTTCAAGAGCAGCTTAGGGTTAGAAGGGCCAGGTTTGGCCAGGAGATCGAATGAAGAGTCGCTTTCGAAGGGTTTTGACGTAGAATCAATAATAATAATTGATTCTACGAAAGGTATATAATTATTATATGGTGGTCCCAAACCTTTCCAAGTGCTCGAAAGTGAAGAACCATACCAGCGTTTTCGATACAACATCTAAATCTTCTTAGAAACCAAAAACCAAGTTCCTATTCAACCGAGTGTGCAGAAGATGTGCAAATGATGACGTGTCAGCTCGTCATGTAAGGTTCGACCTTGGGGCATTCCGAGTTTCTGACGCACTTCAACGTTGTAGCATTCTGTGGCTTCTAACCAACAAAGACTGCGTAAGGAGCCAAAAAAAACAAACAAAAAAAACCGAACGATGTTGAAGGCTACATCCGTGACGCTACGGGGCCATAACAGTGATTCTAAGCCTCGAAACAAAATCATAATGAAAATTAATTCCGAAAAGAAAATCGGGTAATTTAAAAGACGCGATTACAAAAGAGGAGCGGGCCGGTTTTATAACAACATTCCATCGTTATTAGGGCGGCAGGAGGTAAAGTATTCCGTGAAACGTGCTTAGCATTTTCCTCCAATAAGGTTGCGGGGGCGGCGGAGGTAAAGGGGCGGCATAAAATACCGCCCCCTTTCAGACGCCATCCACCCCTGCGAAGCTCTTCAACATCAAACTTGCGAGGTTTCAAAAGGATGAAAGAGCAGTGGAAAAGAGTTGCTTTTCATCGTCTTTGATTCGTAACCACCGGACGTGAGCGTTAGAGCGACTTTCTGCTAAATTCAGTGCCTTGTTTGGAGCCTAATTTCAAAACCCGTACAAAGATGAGAAAGATAACAGGTCGGATTCGTCTGATTTAATTCACTCGTCAACGCGTCAGCTAATAAAAAAAAAAAAAAAACAGCTGTTGGCGAAAATAATTTCCCCTGTTGAGTTAACGAGGGATTTACCCCAATTATTTGTTGTAATTATTACAACAAATCTGAGGCAGGTGAAAGACTTGAACCACAATGTGTTCAACATGTCACGTTAGGCGCATTTTCTCTACTTTTGGTCTTGAAAGGGCCCTGTGGAATAGGCAGGCACATCTAACTGGGTTGAGTCACGCTGAGGGACTCCTAGGACGTCGGTGATCATGTACTATAAGACTTGTAGACCACCAATCAGTCACCGAATGGACCACAGTTTGTTTGTGTGTTGTATGTTGTGTGTTTTGAATACTTTTCGAATGCAACACATCAGACCCAATCTTGGTGCTGTGCAAAATCTGCTGGGTGCATAGGTGGTGAAAGAGACCCTAATGAGGGGCTCTGCATCTTGAGTGGAAGGATTCTCTTTCGTTTTTTTTAGAGTCGAGGTCAACCATTGCAGGTACAGGTTCAGGGGCACCTTGCAGACCAGGTTGAAGGCCAATTTCATCAAAATCGGTTGAACATTAATGGTTAATTTACCATCGTATTACCATAATAATATTATGGTAATATGATGGTAAATTGCATGTTTATCATATTATGATAAACTCTTCAATTGCATGTTTATCATATCATGATAAACATGCAATTGAAGAGTTGGTTTTGTGGTTTAATTAGACCTTTCGTTCTCTAATTTGTGGAAACCAGTTTTTGAAAATTATTTATAATCTGTTTAATGGCATGTAAACAAGCCATTAACGCCTGCAACGACTTATTTTTTCGTTCATAAAGGGTCCACTGAGGCACAATGTTCACTGAATGATTAATATCACAGGTTCTTATAAATATTGGTCCTTTCGAGTTTTTTTTAAGCGTGGCCTACTTGTCGCGAATCATCGCCAAGGACTTCTTGCAGGACTTCTCGTTCGCCGCCAGCGACACAAGAAGGTTTTCCTGGAAAGGTCATCCTTCAAAAGTTACGAAAACGGGTCAATATCGCAGAAAACTCGTCTCCATTATTTATAGGGCCTTGGGAAAACGCTTCAAATTTTACACAAGGGTTTATTATTCTATGATATAGGTAGGTTACTTGTGCAAAAATTATTTCTGTGTCAATGGAAACAATTTTGGAAAGAAAAATTTTTTTTCAACAAAATTTTTTTTCAAAAATTCTTTATTTTTTGCTCGAAAAATATTTAACCTCCTGGGATCCATCAAAAATCCCATTTTTAGCCCCATGAAAGCCCTATAGATCGCCACAGTGAAATCAGATCGTTCCGGGACCCCAGAAAATGGATTCTACGTCCAAAAATACTTCGAAAACGACACCTAACTCGATCCCATAGCTCAAAGCCTTCAAAACCCCCTCCTATAGCCCCATAGCGCCCCACGGGTTTGGGCGATCGAACTGAAAACCTTGCGGGCACAACTAGATGGTAAACCGAGTATTTTGCCAAAATTTCAGATTAAAAAAAAGATCCTACTGCCAAAAACGGCCCGGACGGCGGACGGACATTTCGAATTTTGAATGTAGACCTTTTGAAACGGATAATGTAAAATTTTGAGGCCAATCGGAGTCGTCTACCTCCGTCGCGAAAACAGGTGTATTATTCCAAGAATAATCAACCAAAATAAAATATTTGAATTCGTGGACTGAAAGCAGGACGTGACGCTCTAATTTTGATTGGTCCGTGAGACGCAAGTTAGCCACCCTTACAATGCGTCGTTTTTCAGCGTCATCAAAAATTACGTTTAATGTAAAATCATTTGTCAACAACATTAACATTCTTTCGGAACGTTCTCAAATTCTCTCAGTCAACAAGAATTCACTTAGCGTAGTTCTGGATACGTGAAACCGTCGTAAACAGGGTTGCTGTGTAGTGCGTGTTTAGTAAAAACATCACTGTGCGATCTGGCGGATCGATGCCCAACGTTCGATGCGTGACGATATATTTTCTCCCTTCAGTTCAAAATATCAAAAAATTATATAACGGCTCTGCACTTAATTATAACGATTTTCGAACTAAAATTTGATGCAAATGGGTTTTAAAGGGTGCTGAATCCGAATATGTTGTTAGAAATGGGAAATTCTATCCTTTTAAAGTTGGATAAAAACGCATTAAACCCCAAATTGAGTGATAATTGCTGCTTGGAAGGGGGGGGGGGGGGGATTAGAAGTTCGATTTGAACGAGGGAGAAGCCGGAAGCTACCGGAGGATCGATACAATGTTGCCCGGTCAATCCCCTCGACCTGCTACGATCCCCCCCCCCCCCCCCCCCGGCGGATCTACCAAGGTCACCTCCTCGCCTGATAAGCTCAATTTCCACCTTCCCTAACAACACCCTCGTTCTCTCATTACGGCCTTTTGCCTCTTCGTCCTTTCGTTGCGACCCTCGAAATCCTCCGTTAGGTACGACAAAAACCCAACAGATTCGACGGTAGCCTTTCGCGTGAATTAAGAACGCAGTTACGTTGTCAAATTTCTAAGAAACAAGTGAGAAGGCGTGTACTTTCCACGCGTGGGAGAAAGCGTCACCTGGTCAGCAGAGCTAAAACTCGATACCGCTGCTCTCATCGATCAATCGATCACCTCACCCAATTTACATTTCCCCCTGACATCATCCATCTCACCTTCCCACCCTCTTGCCAACAATAACATCAACGTCGCCAACGTCGATTTCCGCCTTGTTGCCCCCACAACGGCCCCCTTTTGCCCCCAGGCCGCCATCTTTTGTTTTGCCGGTATCAAACTCGAAGGAAAACTGTTCTCAACCATCCCCCGGGCCTCACCCGCCACAGAAAGCGTATGAAGTGCGGAGTTAACCTTCAAGTTTGCAGTTAGCCGGGAGTTTCCGGGGAGCTCCGTCTGACTTCCCGCATATATAACGAGCGCCGGGGCAATTAGTTTGATTAATATCTCGCCCGTCCGACTCCGCATTGCTCCGCGGTCAGAAAATCCCAATTGATCCCGTCGAGCAACAACAACAAAATAGCGCGTCATTTTGCGAGCAATCCGCATTTAGACGATTTATTATCGAAGGCGTCCCGTTTATTATCGAATAGGGGGCCATACACCTACCGGTTTTTTCGACACGCCACAGTCTTTTCGTGGAAACCCGCATGGTTGGAGTGTCGGGTTTCCGCGAAAAAACCGCGGGGCGTCGAAAAAACCGACAGGTGATGGCTCGCTAGGTAATAGATCAAAATTTGAAAAGTCAAAAGTTTTGTATCAACTCCTTTCGATGGAATTCGGTTCAAATGGTTATCAAGATATCCCCAAGCAGCTATTGCTACTTCCATTACCTATTAAATAAATAAAGTTTTAACCTTTTTTCAACTAAAACTTAAGCAAGAAAGTGCGTGGGAACAACGTCCCTTCTCTTCAAAGTCCACCCAAAAGAAACCTGTAAGACTAAAGGAAGACGGACTAAGGAACTTGCAGCTGCTCTTGAAAAGCAGGTCTCCTATTTCTATGGAGTAGGAGAGTGACATTAGACGGCAGGCGTCTTCGCTCTTCAACCCAAGTTAACCCCGGAATGCTAGAAAAAAGCTAAAAATTGGACTATACCTTAATGGGTATTTTATTATTTTGGAGCTTCATTCTTTGAGTGTTCAAAGTTTTTTTAAATGCACTTCATTCAACCCTCAAGGGGTTTGAGGCTTGGTATCCATTATGGCTACAGTTACTTCAGATTCGGAACCTACATACGTACCTCGTACCTTTCTACTTTATTCTTAAAAAAATTTATGTCTCGAAATTCCCTATGAACAGAGCAAATCCGTCTCTACTTGAAAGATTCTATTTTTTTTTTTTTTTTTTTACAGGGCCGAATTAATAAAATGGTTGAGTAAATTTGATTAATTCTTGGGAGGGTCCCCAATATATATATTTTTCTTTTCCTTGTGGTTTGGGGTCCCCTTGACGTCGGGGGCACACCCAAATATTTCAGTGTTTTGACACAGGTCGTAACACATTTTCAACTTTTCAAGAGAGCCAAAAATATGCGTATTCATAATATTTTGGAACTTTTTAAAATGAAAATAACATGAAACTCGTTCAAGTAAAATAAAAAATTCGATCGATTTCGAAAACTTTTTTTTAAATTTTTGGTGATGCGACACTGACGTAAGCGATGAGTTTGAGTCAGTAACGTTTGCTCAGCGGACCCGCTAATTAAGTTCACAACCGAAACGCTTGACCGGCAAGAGGAGAGACGCGAGTTAGCCCCATTCCCGTTGCGTCTGCGTGGGAAGGATCGTTGTCGCTTTTGTTCTCTTGCCGGGTGAATCGCAGCAAGCTCGGCAATAGAAAAAGAAGTCCCGTTACTGAGTGGGGGGTGGGGGCTGTTTTGGGTGAAATGCACCGGCGTGATCTTCGATCGGAGGCAGAAGGGAAGGGGGGGGGGGGGCTGTCCCGTGGAATCGGTCCGGCGGCGGGCGGGTGGGGGGTAGTTCCACGGGACCGGCGCAACCCCTTTGCCACCTCCGCCCCCGCCAGCGCCGTACGGCAGCTGCGGTTAGTTTCCCGTCTCCATTCACCGCCCCGTTGGAAATTACCTTTAGTGGGCTTTGATAACCAAACCCCACCTCCCACCGCCAGCTCGCACCACTTCTAAACAACCCATTTACAATTCAAATAACTCGGATTCCAACCTACCATATCTCGTCTTTCTTTCTCCAGCTAACCTATGATATTCCCCTGCTATAAAAGAGACCTTCCACTACAATTCAGATTAAATGTTAAATCAGTTCACCCGCTAAACAGTTAGAAATATCCAACTGTTGCGTTTATTTGCGTGTCTCTAGTCCCAATATTCTGATTTAGTATTTTCCCCTTTCATCTTGGCCCGACATGTTGTTGGTAACACGATTGCGAAATTCATTCGTGAAGTGGAACATTGGTGGTCCACTAACAAAACGACAATGCAACCATAGCGGTCAATGTGGGTTGTTCGACGGAATTTCAAACGAGTCGAATTGTTTAACGAAAGAATTGTTTAACTTGTAAAAAACTTGTTGCGTAAATGAGTTTCAACCATGAAAACGACACCTAACACGGGAAGTCAGTGATGATCTCGTCTTTGAATGATTTGGCGTGAGACGTATCGGAGTTTTAACCCACATTTCTGGCCCGCCGTCCTTAAGTCCTCATTGATATCGACCGCAGTTCGTTATCCAGTCATTCATCCCCTCTCCCGTCGGGACGCCCTGCCTTTAGTGAGACACCCCAGCTGCCCCCCAATAGGCCTAAGGGGGTGTGAGCTCCGCCACGCGGTTGTCGCCTTTTCAGATTGTGAATCAGCGAAGCTGTGACGGAGTTGGGCAATTAGCGGCGGCGCGTCTCTCAAACTCTTTCTGGTTTGAGCTCAGCGGATTCAATGGAGTCCTCGCGGTTGCCAAAGTTGACCAGTGAGCTTGACGGGCTCGTGTCCAGCCTGAAGGAATAGCCTACTGCGAGAAGGAGCTTGGTTAGAATGAGGTTGATACACGTAGCGGATAGACAGTCAAAGGGGCAACGTGCCACCCTGCCAGGCGATCGTCCCCCGCGGGACAACTGCCACCTGAGTGTTAACGAAGAGATACCCAACTGTTTCCCACTCTTGAAATCTCCAAGGGCCACTTTAACCACCTCAGGTTAATAATAGCAGCGTACTCTTCATTCAAGTCCAGGTTAAACGCCAAAAAGAGTTTATCAGACATGCAAGTAGTTGGTGAAAGAGTCCCTTCAAGGGCTACTTTCCCCTCTCGAGTTTAACGGAAGAATATCAGTTAAGTGCATTTTTCCACAAGATATCACTGTTCATTTCCACGTTGATCACAAAGCACACAACCGTGCAGGGAGGGCTTGGTTAAATATCTGGAGCTGTTGGTGAAAGAGGCCTCCATCGACTAATCCCCGAGAGAGGACAGTCGAGCATGAACATCAACGCAAAACCCACGAGGAAAATGATCCCTTCACACGTTTAATCACTCACAGGGCAACACTGCTTGCCACGTAAACACAATTGAAGGGTGTTGGGTGCCAAGGGCCTAAGACGTATTGACTTGATGACCTTAGAAATGAATTGATCAAATTAATATTTAAAAAGTATATTAAATCAATACCTAATTCATTTAAATTAACTAATTCTTACTATAGGTAAAAATGTTAGTATAAGTAAATTTTCATTAATAAATTCGGGCATTAATTACTTAGAATTTTTCGGCACTTGAGGTTTTTGTATCCGAAGCCCTTTAATTTATGAAGACCCTCGAGGAATTCCACAGTTTTTAATTGTGTGGCCCTGAAGTCGCCGCTCCGTACCGCAGGCGATCTACATTCGTACATTCTCACTTATCGTGCTTCAATTGTGTCTTGTCTGATTTTCTGATCCACATCTATACAAGGAGAGTATTGTTGACAGTTACAAACCAACGACAGCGCTAGTTACAATCAAAATCCCTTTGATACATCTGGTAAGCGGGATGTAGACAAAATGAAATGCGCATTCAAGCATCAAATGATTAGCACGAATGTGTTAAAAACCCACTCCACAAAAAAAAAGTGTAATTATAAATAATCGAGCTCAACAGAACGATCTCATCCCGGCATAATTAAGATCATTAAATACTCGGTTCAACCCCTTTTCAGAGCGAATTTTTACGTCGACGGTGGTTTTACCGCTTTGGCTGTTATCCCAACTTGCTTCGCAAGGGGGTGGGGGTGGGTTTGAGCCCTGTAATTCACGCGAGGGAGGGGGAAGGGGTGTTTTCCACCCTCGCGTTCTAACTTTGCCCTCAAGGACCATGTGAGAATGAAGGTGGTGAGAAAAGAGAAAATCGCGGGAGTTAATGAGGGAAAAGAGCCATAGTGGCGACACACAGTGTTTCGACCCTATATATAGTTGATCTTGACTTTTTTCCTCCTAAATACATATACATATGGATTTAGGAGGAAAAAAGTCAAGATCAGAAAAAAATAATTATCAATGAACTGATGTTTTTTTTCTATTAGCAAAATTTGCTAATAGAAAAAAAAATTTAATGTTAGAATACAATTTAGAATTCTGATTTCATTCTATTAGCAAATTTTAGAATATATTTTAAAATATTTTCTCCTTTGCTGTACAACTTTCCACAAAATTGCGATTTTGTGCGTAAAAAAATGAAAAATGAAATAATTGAAAAAATCGGTTTGAACAGCATTAATTCCTTTAAAGGATTCTAATTTCATCCTTGACAAACCGGTACCTACTCCCATGTTTTATTTCATTTATAACTTATACTATATTATTTATTTACTTATTGATATTGTTAATTTATCCATTCATATTCTGAACCCCTCAACCGATCCTCAACAACTTTCCACCCACATTCATTGAAACGGTCAACATCATCGTCACCAATTTAATATAGGTAAGAACTTTTATTAATCCGACACCCACAGGGTCGCGGACGACCCAATGTCGCCATTTTTGGTTGTAACTTCCTCCATCTAGAGCCCTGATGGACTAGGGGCCGAATTACCCTACCAGCCAGTCAGTATTTTTTAAAATTTTTTTTGATAATGTAAAGCTGTTCTTAGATAATGTATATGGAATAATCTTGAAATATACATTGTTACGCAAGGAAGGTTATTTTTATTAGTTATAACCCCAAATATATGGTTTTAAAGGAGCTCTGCTAAACGAGTGGAGCAGATGGTGAAAGAGACCCTGCAAGGAGAAACGTCAGGTGCACTGCTAGTTAGTGAAAGAAGGAGACATGGGAAGCTCTGCTAAATCTGTCGAGCGGTGAGTTGATGAGAGGCCTCCGTGGGGCGACTTCATCATTGTAAAGTCCCCCAACATGACACCCCGCACAATCCTCCTCCTTCACGACCGTCCCGCCCCTTCGCACAACACAAGTCTCTCGTACACATAGTAAATATTCATCCCCATACACCATTTCACCCTCTTCGTTTTCCCCTTTTACCGTCGCGCATTCGCGATAAACTCTTGTTCCCTCACGTGCTTATATTAGTAAAAGAGACGGAAATCTCCTGGGCCTCAAGTTGAAGGAAACGCGAAATCCGAGAGCGTGATGATATTCCATCTTGGAGACGTCGACTGTTCAGGAGGAAAATCTTTTAGTCTGATAATCCTTCATAGACGGTAGAGAGGACAACACAATACCGACGGCGGGACTCCCTTTTCGAGATGGGAGGTTGGTTGTGTACGAGTTGTGTTGTCGCTGGTTCTCGATGGAGCACCATTAATTAAATGAAAGTTTCTCTTGTGAATGAGGCCTCTGTACAAAGGAATCCTCCCAGGGACGCGTTTAAATATGAAAGTCATTTAAATCGAGCCATCTCGTCACATTTCCGCTTCAACGCCGATTCAAATCAAACTTCACAGCAAACGTATTTTTTCCACCCACTCCACCAATCAGGAACGAATCGAATCGAGAGACTCTCGTCAAGGACTCTGCCGAATAAGATCGCGAACGTCGGGGATGTCGTGCCGGTGGAAGTCGAGCCGAGTGTAAACTCAATCAACTGGTGTGGCCTTGACAACAGCCGAGCGGCCCTCGCACTGCACTGGTTCACAGACATAGCGTACTTTCCTGCGAGGTCTGCGACACAACACTCAAGGACCTTGCGTTCATTGACGCGGTTGAGTTTTGATGAGGGGAGGAGAGGTGCTTACGAAATGCAACTGTAGTAGATTTCAAAGAAGGAATTGTAAAACACTTCACTTTCTTTGTATTTTTGAAGAAAAAAAAAAACCACTGTTAGCAAACATTTCTAAACCTAATGAGTCCAAACGTGACAATTTCAGAAAACTACTACTAAAGCGATATTGAAACTGGGCACTGTGCCCCTTACAACCCTGACCTTGGTTGCTCCATGTTTAAAGCACATATACGCATGAAGCACTTGAGTGCTTCAATAAATTTATAGGGACAACTTCACAAGAGTTTGGCGTCAAGATTCTGGGAACTGCGGGGAGCTTCTGATCAAACAGGCCCCAACTGTGAGGATTTCCGCTGTCTGGGAAGTAGAAAGGGCCTCATTCACCAATTAATCACGCCTCATATTTGACAAAGCTCCTTCGGGCGTTCAACCTGATCGTTAATGATATAATTTTGTCAAGTTATATGGTCAAAGTGGCCCTTTATTGAGTGGCGCTTGTAGGACGAATATTCGTGTCTTCGAGGTAAATATAAACACACGCGCTTGTGGGACACGCGGCTAGGGGAACTCACCGATGTGGCCTTTAAGGTGGCCACTCAATAAGGGTCAATAAGGGATCGTGGGAGATCTATTAACTCAGAGGAAGTCGCTATTAGGGCGATTTTCACCACCCATGTTAACAACAGTTAATAGCCAACGTACAAATTTCAGGGCCTGAGGGCCTCTTTCATCAACTAACCTGGCGGTTAGGTGATAACTGGTGATTGATAAAGGTGACTTTCGTTGATAACTGCTAGGAAGCGCTAAGCAGTCCTGTAACTGCTACAAACTGGTGATTGATAAAGCGGCCCTAAGGGCATCGCAACCGAATTTAATGTGAGGCTTCGTAGCATGAGGGCAATTTACCCCATCCGATATACCAAAAGGTTAACGTTAACGTTAATGTTAACGCACAGGAGCTCGGGCAAATTTTGTTGCGGTTAGTTGGTGAATGATGCCTTAAGGCTTAAGAGATCGTGAGTTCGGTTAAATCCCCTTTGACAGGTAACCTGTCCATCGGTACAACCTCCTTGACTTCCCACTTTCCCTCCCATCACAGGGAATTCCAATAGATTCGTGAGCTTAGATTACGTTTATATCCGACCCGCGAGCAAACACGGTTCACGTTTACGGGTATAAAACGCCAATCCGACGCCGTGCATCACAGAGAACGCGCCCCGAGGTTTAGGGTGACTTGCCACGTTGAAATCCTTTTGACACCCCATCATTTCGCTCCAGCTCAACATCACACAGCCGGCACCACACCGGCTCCACCTCTTGAGTTAATGCGGGATGATGATATCAAACAATCGAATTATCTTACACTGAGAGAAAAGATTTTTTTAGTGGCTAGGTTAAATCCGAAATAACCTCGAAAAGAAATTGAAACCACCTAGAATCAATTGATTCAACCTAGAAAAAAATAGGTCCAGGTTAAAGTAACATCGAAAAATATTAATACAACCTTGACCCATATAGAAACAACCTAACCCGTTATTACCCGCCCTCTGACCACAACCTGGAATAAAAAAGTGTCAACCTAGACCAAATGTGGACTTCACATTTGGTCTAGGTTGACATTGTGAAGACCTAGAAAATATATTACCTACCTTTGACTTTTAAGTGGGGTAACCTAGAATTGAATGATTTGACCTTCCATATAATTCCCCTCCATTAAAGTCTCGGTTGTACAACTGAAAACAACCGAGAGATTTAAAAGGCGAGATTGTTACTTTAGGTAACAACCCAGAAGAAAAAGTTAGACTTTCAGTCTCGGTTAAAACTACCGTAGTACCACAAATAGTTTTAGGTTAAAACAACAGTGATTGTAATTCCTTCAATAAATTCCAGGTTGTTTCAACAGTACGCTAAGCAGCCGCGGAGAGCGCCACTGTAGGCGGTGGGCGTTACTTCTCGTTGTCTTGGCACCCCTGCTATTTAGCCGGTGGGGTTGAGGCCAAATCTTTGTCAAATTCTAATCATCTAATTTCTGTCACTATGTGCAGTCATAGACGTCACATTCAAATTTTTGTACTGAGTTGGAAACAGAGACAACCCAGAAAGATGGTTGAAGTTGTTAGAAACAACCTGCAATGGAAGTGGAGCAAACCTAGAAAGAAAAGTACACCACCTAGTAATTTATTAGGACCAACCTGAAAAGAATAGGAAGCTACCTAGAAATTTAACTGGAACAACAGGGATTGTAATTGAAACAACCTCGTAAATAAAGGGGCACAACCTAGAGAAAAAAGGGTTCTAGGTTAACGCGCCATGGCTGTAAATTGTTTGAGGTGGGGTGAGAACGTTTTTTTTTAAAGGGTAAATCAACCGTCTATGAAAGTGAAAAACATTGAATACCAGGGTGAGACAACCAAGACATTAATGTTTTTAACCTAGACTGTAAATGGATGGAGGCGGCGGCAGACACCGTGAACTTAACCTAGAACTAAAGTGTGGGGGTGGCGCATTTTAAATCTTGGTTGTTTGCATTTTTAGGAAGGTAACTTCACCAGTATTTTCAATCTAGGTTAAATTATATTCAACCTAGACTAAATTGTTCCACCCTAGAATGAAAACCAAAAAAAATCTAGGTTGGCAGCATTTAACCTAGAAAAAAATCGAAAAATAACCTAGAATAGGCCCTTTTTTTCTCTCAGTGTGTCATTCTTGCTTTCGATTACCGGTACATTGCCTTTGTCTACTTCTGGTACATTCTAGATTTGGCCCTGTACTGTACAGATCCATAAATGAGGATAACTCGGTTTCACCACCAAACTGTGGTGTTGGGAGTAGGGCCGGTATTTGTTATTCAAAATCTTGCTTTTCTTTCTTTTCCCCTTAATTTTCCTTGTCATTCCTTCTTCAATTGAGGAGTTTGATTCCAAAAGGTACTATATCCAGCACAATGGCGGACTCTTATCCGTTTTGTTTCAAAACGCTGCAAATTTTACACAAGGGTTTATTATTCTGTGATATAGGTTACTTGAATAGACATTTAATTCTGTCAATAAAAAAAATTAAAAAATTTTTTTTTTTGGATTTTTATATTTCAAAAAAAATTTTTTGGGGGGATTTTTTTTTCAAAAATGTGTTTTTTCCAAAATTCTTTAAATTTTACTCGAAAAATATTGAACTTCTTGGGATCCTTCAAAAATCCCATTTTTAGCCCCATGAAAGCCCTATAGAACGCCACAGTGAAATCGGATCGGTCCGGGACCCCCAAAAATGGATTCTACGTCCAAAAATACTTCGAAAACGACACCTAACTCGATCCCATAGCTAAAAGCCTTCAAAACACCCCTCCTGTAGCCCCATTTTAGCCCCATAGCGCCCCACGGGTTTGGGCGATCGGACTGAAAACCTTGCGGGCACAACTAGATGGTAAACCAAGTATTTTGCCAAAATTTCAGATTTTTTAAAAAATTCCTACTACCCAAAACGGCCCGGACGGCGGACGGCGTACGGCGGACGGCGGACGGCGGACGGACATTTCGGATTTTGAATGTAGACCTCTTGAAACGGATAATGTCAAATTTTGAGGCCGATCGGAGTCGTCGACCCGCGTCGCGAAAACATAGGTGTATTATTCCAAGAATAATAAACCAAAAGTACTATCCAGTATCAGGTTGCATGACAGGTTTTGCTGTTTGTGCAAACGATACTCCCTACATTATATGTATTATGTTCTTTATGTTCTATGATGTTTTTTTCTGTTGAAGATACTTTTCGAAGTTTTTAGTGTTAAGTTTCAAGTTTTCGGGATTAATTTCAATAGAATTTGAGTTAGCAGCACTGGTGAAACCATTTTTTTGGCAACCCTAATCTTAAAAAAACAACCTGAAAACCTGGCACGCACACTCAATAAACCGCTATTTGGTGAGTAATATAAATAATTTAACTAATTTCAACGTATGCATAAATATTTTAAAAAAATAAATGTTTTCGATCTCGAAAGCGAATAACATCATTGGCTTATAGAACCTTTTTCAAGACGCAATGGTTTTTCGCGTTTTTATTTTATTTTACCAAAAGGGATATAGTAAATTTTGGAATCACACTCCTCAATTAAGCTTTGCATCAGCCTTGAAGGAAGCGTACAAGATTCGTGATAATTAGTCATCATGCAGTAGCAGAAACATTATGCGGTTCCACATTGAGAATACGAATGAAATGAGTTTTATAAAATATGGAGAGTAGTAACTACCTACTCCCCACTCCTAAAGAAGTCCACTACTAAAGAAGGACTGTTCTTCTTTAATTGCTCCAATTTTCCACTTTTCAATTTCATCGGTTGTTGATTCCCATCCTTGTCTTGAACTAAGACGAATTCAATCATCACATTTTCGTACAGTTTTTCACTAGTCATCATTCAGCCGGTTTCGAAAGGGAGGTACTTATTTCCACAAAAGGGGGATGACGTGGGACTGACTCATACTCGGAACTCCCCCGTTTTGACGTGAACCCCCCAAACGTAGGGGAATATAATAAAACACTTTCCACCCCTTCCTATACAATGCCACCCAACCATTTAGATATTCCAGTGGAGAGGTTGAGAATTCTCCGTCTTCCTCCGATTTCTTGAAAAAAGAGCTTCCGAAGAGAGACGAAATTATCGTGATTAGGAGTTCCGAACATTTTCAAGTGCCGTCCAAAAAGAGATGACGTGGGCGGGTTTTGAAAAACAATTCGCGACACGTTCGAAGAGGCGATAAGAACTTTTCTGGGTCGAGGTTGAAACGGGCGGTCTCCAGTAGTTACGAGAGGCCCAACTCCCAGGAGTGAGCAATTTACAAGTGAAAATAGCTCGTTTTTTTTTTCTTCACGAAGAAAAATGGAAACGGCTAAACAAGGAAGTTGGAGGAGGTCACGGGAGATTGATGGTGATTAGTAGGTCGGTAAGTGAAGAACGTAAAGGTGATGCCAGCTGTAAAGGTTACCGCAACAATCTACAGTAACAGATGAAGGATAGTAATGTGGTTTATTGCTGGCAATTATTGGGGATTTTTTTGGTAAAGATTCGTAATACTCACGCATTTAACGGAATAAAGTGAGGTCAAAGATCGCTTATGCTTACCTGAAACAAAGTAAAAAATGTATTAGGTATTTCGTATATTAAAATACTCTTAGATATGAACATTCTGGGTGTCTCAGCGGTATAGAGACAATTGGGATTTTGGGATTGCCATTCTGTTAGGGTAAGAGCCACTAAGAGAGGTCTAGAGGCCGAATAAAGCAGACGAGAGGACATGAGCCAGACTAAAGTCATAAGTGAACAAGAGCAGTCTGTTCCCCAGAGCTGTTTAAGGCTTGCTATGCACTTCTCATGCTGACTGAGGGAAAACAATTTTTTTTTTCAACAATTTTTCCTTTTTTTCTTAAAAATATTTGACCTCCTGGGATCCTTCAAAAATCCCATTTGTAGCCTCATGAAAGCCCTGTAGATCGCGAAAGTGAAATCGGATCGTTGCGGGACCCCCAAAAATGGATTCTACGTCCAAAAATACTTAAAAAACGACACCTGACTCGATCCCATAGCCCATTAGCCAAATTTTGCAAATCCTGCACCACTAAGTGGTCTTCATCTTCGTCACTGCTTGAAATTCATGTTTTAAATGACAAAACCAGCTTACTGACGTCCTTTCTCGCCAGAGACCCACCGCTTGTGTGTGCATTGCACGGGTCACGTCGCCACCACGTCCGTGCCAGGTCAGCGCCACGACGCCGCCTGACGCCCGTTCTGTGTGAATTGGGCCTCCAATGCTTGCCAAGATGGTCCCAAGTTTTCCAGAGCTGATCCCAAGCTGGTCAGGGGGTTCGAAGGCTTGACAGGATGGCATCCACGCTTTTTGAGCCTGTTCAAGGCTTGCAAAGCTGGTCCCAAGCTGGCTACGGTATTCCAGGGGTTATATTACCAGGATGGCTTCCACGCTTTCCAGGCCTGTCCAAGGCTTGCGAAGTTGGTCCCTCTGAACATGCTAGCAGCAATTTTTTGCTGATTCCAAAGGAGCTCCTAGTAGATCGCAACGGGAGTGGATCGCAATACCCCGCCCCTTGAATCGTGGTGGAAATTTGCAAAGTACAGGCAGGACGTTTTCGCTCTCGGAGCGAAGGCGGCCTTGTCTGGTACACGAACGTGTACGTGTTTGCTAGGGGACGCTTTGGCTGCGTCCCGCCTACTGTTCGCTTCCCTCGTAAATGCATAGAAGCGAAAAATTATTACCCGAGTCCAGCATCCGTTTCCCGTCCTGTCCCTGCGTAGTGTGCCAGTTCTTTAGAGGAGACAAGAGCAGTCTAGATTCTGACTTTAACAAACGAAGGGGTTTGAACCCAGACTAGAGAGGACCGGGGCTGTTTAAAGCCAGACAAACGAAGTCTTGAGTTCACATGACGGTTCAGAGCCCAAATAAACGGTGTAAGGCCTACAATCTAACTAGGGTAAACAAAGCAGGGTCAACAATAACAGACGAAGCAATCTGAAACACGATTAAAGCAAAATCGTGGGTCCGCCCCTGAAAGAAGACTAGACTTGTAAACTCCTGTGCAACTTTAAAGCAAACCCTTTTTTTCAATCTAAATTGAGCAAATTGTCTCGTCTAATATATTTTTGTCATTTCCAGGTCGACACAGGGTGAAGTGTTGGAGGCCATCAGCCATCTAATACGATCGCGAGGTGTAACGGGACAAGCAACTGGGGGTCTTCGCTCTCTCGATAGACCTTACAGACACACTCTGACGAGTCGATAAGGTCTACGACTCTCGTTTCCCCCTTGTTTCGCTGTTCACTTTCCCCGCCGTCTAAACCCTCGGAATCCGGTATCTGCTTTTTTTCTTTTATCTCCCTCATTCCTTTCTTCCTTCCATTCTTCCGTTTGTTTCTAACTTTTTCTGTACCTACATCACGTTTCAAGCGCCAGGCCCTTCGCGGTAAATGATCGGCTGTTTTTTATCGTCCGGAATCCCTTCGTAAGTTTGGAGGATCACATCGCATTTTAACATGTTTCCTTCATGCTGGAACGGTGTACACTGCAAACACAAAACCGCTAGTTCCATTTGATTGACAATTCAGAGTTCCAATAACAACGATAACCTCCCATCCCAATAACAACAGCTTCCATAAAAATTACTAATGACTCCCCATGAATCGATTCCACCTTCAACACAATGGTTTGACTTTTATTACGACACCTGACTTGACTCCCTGGCTAGTGCTCTACAAAAAAACACCATCTATTGCCCCTTACAGGCCCGACGAAGCCTCATTGGGCTTGCAGACATAACTTGCAACCTTGCAGACATAACTTGAGAATGAGAAACCAAGAATTAGGTAGATTAAAAAAAAAAAAAAAAATCCTTCAGCCAAAATCGGCGAGGACGGCACTTTTCGACCCTACACATAACTCAAAAGACGAATTCTGTCCCCGCAAAAATAGATTCATAATAAACCAAACCAACCCGGCACTGCGTACCGCCCGTGCGTAGAATCAACCTGGCGAGGGCAAACTTCATACTTGACCTTTTTCACTGAAAGGTCGAGTCTCTTTAGTGCATGCAGCTTCATCGAATTTTACAACCGACACGCCCCCAAGTGTATTTGTCAAGAGTTGATGAAGTTCGAGGAAGAGAAAGTTAGGAATTCAAGTCGAGCTCTTCGAGAAAAAAAAAAGTCAAGTTGAAAGGGGTGGAAGATCCCATTTCTTTCAAGCCGGTCTGTTTTAGGCTGGCGGGGAAAAGAGAAAAACGAGAGGTTTCAAATGACGAAAACGGTCCAGAACACGAAGTGTATTTTGCCGCTCTTCTGATAGCCCCCGAAGCGTCTGTTCCCGACAATGTAAATCGATATCCTCCGTTAGATGGAGGGATGAAACAGCGAGAAATATGACGAGGAATAGATGTATTTATTGAGTGGATGTATTACAGAAGTATGTCCTTAGGTTAGTATAAAAAAATGATGAATTGATTCTGTTTGGCGACAAGAAACTTTGTTAATATTTATAAATGTTATTATAATAATGCCAAGAAACCCTGCAAATTTGATACGGCGTGAGTTCATTAATTTCCTGATAAGGCGCGTCTCACACTACTCTGCTGATTTAGCTCCTCACTGTTCTCTGCTGAATTGGCGCCTCACTTTTCTCTGCTGTTTTGACGCCTCTCACACAACCCAGCTGATTTAGCGTCTCACACTACTCTGCTGATTTAGCTCCTCACTGTTCTCTGCTGAATTGGCGCCTCACTTTTCTCTGCTGATTTGGCGCCTCTCACACAACCCAGCTGATTTAGCGCCTCACACTTCTCTGCTGATTTAGCGCCTCACACTTCTCTGCTGATTGGGCGCCTCACTCTTCTCTGCTGTTTTGACGCCTCACACACTACTCTGCTGATGTAGGTCCTCACTCTTCTCTGCTGATTTGGCGCCTCTCACACTACTCTGCTGATTGGGCGCCTCCCTCTTTTCTGCTGTTTTGACGCCTCACACACTACTCTGCTGATGTAGCTCCTCACTCTTCTCTGCCGATTTGACGCCTCACACACTACTCTGCTGATGTAGCTCCTCACTCTTCTCTGCTGTTTTGACGCCTCACACACTACTGCTGATTTGACTCCTTACTCTACTCTGCTGATTTGGCTCCTCACTCAATACTCGTCTGGTCTAGCGCCTCGTCGGTCACTGCTCGACTTGATATGGCACAGCATTCATTGCACAACTACTTAATTGGACCCTCGTTCACCCCATGTTTGGCTCCCTTTCATTGCTCAGTTGATTAGGTTTCTCTCATTGGCGTTTAATATCATCGCAACTATAACAGGTGTATTTGACAACAGCTTGTTCCTATTGCGTGTAGTTTCCGAGGTGGAGATATAAACTCGAGCGGAGATGAATGGGCTCTTTTTAGTGGATGGTGGGCGGGGAAGCTTGTCGAGGGACGACGAGGAATGTGAAAAGGGAGATAATGAATTGGTCGGCTTTTCCTCCTCTCTGAATTCCATTTGCTTCCCAAATGAAAACGGGATCCGACGTATTGCGGATGGGCTTTGAATTTGTACGTTTGAATTAGAATTTAGCTCGAACGTCGTTTTGACTTGAATGACGATGTTTACTACATTTTTTTTTCTCTCGATGAACACGAGCAGGAACAAAAGGGGAACTTTTCGTGAAGACGGTCCGCTGCTTGCAACGAGGAAGTTTTTTGGGGGAGAAGTGGAACTTGTGCAAGAGAGATTTAGTGCGAATCTGTAAAGGATAAAATCTGTAGGGGGATAAAAATACTTCAACTCGAACCGAAAAATTGACTTTGAAAGAGTGGGAAACCCCAGTAATCACTGAGTTAACCCAAGTGGGAGTTAACGTTTTGTACCGTCTTAAAATTGTTCTTAAATGCGAAAAATGTGAGAATTTGGTTCAAATCTGGAATTATGACAAAATATTTTATTCAGTTCTAGTTAGTTTTTTAAGGTTTTTAACCCAATCGTCTATCACGTGGGGCTCAGTTTTCCTACGATGGTTTTCCCTCAGAGCTTACCTTAGGAAACAACAAATGTTTGTTCGGGAACCGATAGGATTTTTCCGACGTCCAAGAATGTTTAAATCTACCGCTTCCGTCGGATTTGAGTTTCCCGCTGGACGGCCGCGCTGTTCTGAGCTTTCTGAACAAAATTGGTATAATGTTAATTGTGCCCCTTTCATTCTACATGTGCGATATGTCGGTAGGACTGTCCGGATTTCGTTGTTGCGGTCAAGAATTTCAATCCGATTTTGTTCAAATTTTTAGAAGGTTATATTAAGGGAATTGAAGGTCTCATACGAATTTTATAATGATGAATCATTGATGCGTTCCTCTTTCTAACGTGAGTTCTTCCAACTTACACATTTTTTATTCAAATTCGCTCAAAATAATAATATTATTACAACCCTAATGAAATAACCCTAATAAATTTTCTTAACCAGTTTTCATCCAAGAGAAGCACGGGGTGAAAGTGGTCACTTTTAACTCATATTCATACTACTTGGGTTCAAGATGTCTTCAACAATTTTGGTGTACCTCGAAACCCTGGGATCTCAGCTTTCCCAAAATTTCCGCCATAGCGTCAATAAATTGTTTGCATACTCATAATTCACGATTATATCATGCCAAAGGTTTTGACCGTTATCTCCCACCCAGTGGGTGTAAGTGGCCACGGATGAGGGAGAAAATGGCCCTTGTCCTTAAATTTTTAAAATGTATGTAATGAGCTCATCAATGGGTTCCAGAACAGCACAATGGAACTTAACCCATTCGATTTTGCCGAAAAATATGCCCTCCAAGCCAGTAAGTGGCTAACTGAAGGAGAAAGTGGTCACACTGATCACAATCTCCCCCATAGCAATTTTTCCAAAACTCTGAAAATTCGACTTCAAGAATTCAAGGGTTCTAAAATTTATGTAATGAGCTCATTAGTGGGTTCAAGTAAAACACAATGGAACTTACGGCAGACGATTTCGCCGAAAAATACGCCCTCCGGGCGATCCACGGCAACGGCCCAAATTTGCTCTAGACCTCTAAAAAAAAACTTCACGTTATCACTGCTTATCAAACCCTTATCCGAACAACTTTCTGCTTCTTGTACTTCAGGTTTGCATTCCAAAGATGAACTTTATCAAATCTGGCGCTTGGAATGATGAACGCAGCCGCAAAAACAGCCAGTGGCCCCTTTCTCTCATGATCATTTTCACCCCATGCACCTCTATTTAGTTTAAATTTTCAGGACTTGTGGGCGAGGAAGCCATTTCCGCACGGCATGCCGATTTTGCCCTGAGTCGAATGGGCTGAGGCGACTTTTGTATGAAGAATTGGGGCATATTGGAACAACGGGGCTTTTAAGAGTCTACCGTCTTTTAAGGATCTTGTGATGTCTGGAATTAATTTTGAACGATGATTCGATCAATGGGGGTACCACACCAGACGGACTTCACCATGTGGGGCTTAGGGAACTCAAATCGAACCACCAAAATCGATTTTGGAATCGATTTCACAATGAAACCGATTAATCGGGGCCTAAAAATCGATTTATCGATTTTTTTCAGCCATCAGAAAAATGTTAAAAAATGAATTAAACGAAAATTTAAAAATTTAAAAAGGTATTTTGGTAGACGAGGATCGTCAGGATTTTCATTGTTAGAAGTCGTCACAACATGTTCTGGTTGCACCAATTTCGAATGTTGCGACTCCACATGATTTACCAAAACAAATTTACTTCCCGTCTGGACTCGTTTCAACGAAAGGGAAAACCACACTGCGTGCGTAATCTTTCTAGGGTTGCGCATCGATGTTCGATATTATCGAAACATCGATGTTTTGGCTCCGATGTCGATGTTTTTACCATCGATGTTGAGCTAGTCGATATTTCGATGTTTTAGCGTCAACATCGATGTTCTACTCAGTTGACTGAAGAACGTTTAGGTTTACTGTCTTTCTTCAAATTCAGCGTTGAAAGCCGAGTACAGCGAGTCGCAACCAAAAACCTTCCCCAGCTCGCCATTCTTCCCCGTTCTGGAAAATCGATTTAACCTCACAAAAATCGATTAATCGTTGACAGAAAATCGAAAATTGGTGTGTCAAAAATCGATTTTCTTTAGAAATCGAGAATCGATTGCCATCCCTGTAGCCCCACTGGGGCTACAGTTGGGTTTTTCAAGCTTCAAAAGTTTCCAATTTTTAATTTGCTCGCTCCAAAAGTCCAATATTCCATGTAATTTGGCAAAGTAATCCAATGTTGTTGTTGGTGGAGGGTTTGTGCGGTGGGGCCTTTTGAATATACCGGGAACGTGATGGGGATAAATCGCTCCCAAGGATCTGGTTAGTGCTTTAGACGAGAAACGGCGTGGATGAAACAAAAGAGGAAGAGGGTGAAATGGGTCGAACGGGAGGGCGGTGGTGGGGGTGGGGCTCCCTCTGCTTCATAAATCAACCACCAAGTTCACGAAAAGCCCGGGGAGTCCTCCTAACCCCCCCATCACTTCGAACCAACCGCTACACGATAGACCGGGACAGGAGTTGCCGAGGGAAAGACGAAGCGAGAGACGTAAAAAGAACAACCGGAGCAACTGGGTGGAGGGGGGGGGGGGGCAGCGACCCCGATTCTGCACCAAAGGGTTGTGCGATGGGTGGGGGTGGGGCTACAAGGAAACGAGTTCCGGGGGTGAATAGTTCGACCCCCCCCACTCACCCCATCACATCCTCATAACCCAACAATGTTTATAACAACGAAAGAGCCCGACAGACTCCAGACAATAAGCGTTCAGTTCAAGCGACAATAAGCGCGCTCGGCACAGCATTCTCAGCCTCTGTCGGTGCTTTCAGCCCGGAAACCTTTTCTCTTTCAACCCATTCGACCTAACTAGTTCTACATTACGTCCTTTTATCCGCGATAAGAATCTCAAATGACTCGAATAAATACTCATTTAATAGAAAAGTTAACGAGACTTGTAGCGCCACATAGAAATCGTTGAGCCCCCCAAAAGATAAATTGATTATACAAAACAAAACGCATGCGACTAATGGTTAAGAATGACCGAAACGAGTAAACGAGGAATCTTCATTTGTGTTATTTAGGGGCTGATGACGATTGATGAAATTTCAACCAAACGAGTGTGTCGAATGCCGTGAAATGGTGCGGGTCCGACGCGATATCGTGTCATCAGTCGTGTCGAGCGTAATGTCACGTGACCCCCGTCCGCTAATAGATTGCCGTGGCGAGGGGAGGAGCGGAAGCAGCAGCTGCAGAATAGAATCCATCCTCCTTCGACTCCCCGTTTCTGCCTTGGAGCTATTTACGAGTTGCGTGGCCTCATTATCCTCGTTGGTATGAATTATCGGGGCGCATCGTGATTTCGGATTGTGCATTTATATTAGGTATCGATTTTGAAGTATTGATTTGACGGACCACTCAGGCAGTGGGGAGGTGATTTCAGCACGATCAGGGGCGGTCGTTGTGCTCTGACGTGCCACTGTGTTCACATGCAGTTACGTATTATGTATCTATAATTGATATATGATTACGTATTTATAATTGATAATAACAAAAAAGGGACCTGAAAGTTGTGTGCTGAATCCGAATCCGTTGTCCGATTGGGCGATTTTTTCGATTTTTAGACGTTCTGTTGGTTTTGTATTACTTTACTGTGTATTTTCCTAGTCATCAAGAACTTCGTCCAAAAAAATTATAATGAGGTAAGATTTGTAGGAAATTTCATGCTGAATCCAAATATGACCCTTTTTTCAGATCCAAACCTTCCCCAAAAACCTATTGAAAAGTTGTAATTAGCGACGTTACGATAAAACCATAAAAAAGTCGAAAAAATCGCCCAATCGGAAAAAACCCGGACAACGGATTCGGATTCAGCACCCTCGAAAACTCCCATCCATAATAAAATGAGGCCGGCAACTTTCAGGTCACTTTTTTTAGAGCAGTGTAACTTATTTAATTGATAAAAATTTTATCAATTCATATTTAATATGAATTTGAAGAGTCCTACGAACCAACAATAAAACTCTATTTCATCCGATTATTAAGCGAGTTCCATGAGCGTTGTTAGGAGCATGTCTACACCTTTCAATGTCTTAATTTTGAATTTCCCTTCCCAGAGCATTGTAATAAAAGTTGGTTTTCAGCCCGATCGCTTTGTGGGGCTAAAGAGGGCTACAAGAGAGGTTTTTGAAGGATTTACAGTAGGGTGTCGAGTGGGGTTTAGTTTTCGAAGAATTTTTGGACGTATAAATGCACTTATGAGGATCTCAGATCCCAGTCGACTACTCTATGGGGCTATAAAAGGGCCTACGGGAGGCTTTTTGAAGGATTTGAGGGAGAGTGGAGATTGAGTGGGGTCAGCCCGCTGGGGTGTCGTTTAAATAGAAAAGAAAAACAATTGTGCGAAATTTGCACCGTTTTCGAACCTGATCTCGCCGGTTTTTAAAATATGTAGCTAATTAAAAATTATAATTTTTAATTATTGCTCCATTTTTGGTTCCTCATAATAAAAAAGCTCGTAAGTTTGTCGAGGATCTTATATCGTAAATACATCTTATTCTATCTTTCCAATAGAAGAGTGTTTTGATGATCCTTATGAAATTTTGGAAATTTGATTTCACTACCTATTTAAAATCGGCCAAAACTCGGCAGTCAATTAAAAGAGGTCAGATATGGAGCGCTTTGGGGGTTTCGCGATTTGTTTTCCTCCGCTCGCGAAGTTGAATAATAATCGTCAGCATCTCAAAGTCAGCGGACCTTCGTTCAAAAACAAGTTCGCCGCACTTCGCTCGCAGGAACTCACTCCGCCTTCGTCATTTCCCTATTGAAGGCAGATCGAGGGGAAAGGAAACTTTCCTAATTCATCGCTTGTTACACTTTCCCCTCTCCGAAAGGCCCGTTCGGCTCCCGTCAAGCGAAAAGACCGTCGAAGACCCGGAATATACCGTTCGGGGGGGATTTAAAGGTTTAATGGGGGGGGGGGGGGGGGGGGCTGCCTCAAAGAAGCTCATTCATCTCCGTAGGCCGCCCTCTCCGTTCTTTACATCCACCCACCCACCTTGCAAAGAAAAAAAACTGCGATAATTAAGGGGGACATGAGCGAGAAGAAAGGAGTTACCAGTCATTCCATTGTCTTCTTTTGAGGCAGAAAAGAACTTCTCCCCGAACGCTTTTGGCCGACTAAGCAGTAAGAACAACAAGGACGAGTGGAAAACACACAGAAGTGATACGGCGACATCCCTAAATCCATCCCAATGATGAACCCGCCTACGTTAACACGCAAGACAGGCGTTAACGTGTTACGTTAACAAGCTTAAATATCCCAATTTAGAATGACGTCACATAGAGGGGAGCGTTTTGAGCCCACGTACCGCTTGAAGATACTCAAAGAGTCGAATGAGAAATGGTTTTCGAAGTAATTTTTATCTTGAAATCCATCTACGGAGGTGGCGAATCGCCATAAATCATCAAAGATGATAGGAACAATTAGGTTTTTTCTGTACTGGTCGTTTGGAAACCCTTAGCACTTATCGGAAATACGGTTTGAGATAAGATAGCCAGAACTCACGCCACATGCTTAGCCAGGAGAACCAGTACTGTCAGAACTTATTTATCGTAACATAGACTATGTCGAATGCTATTCGTGTCTACCCTAGCTCCAATATGGGGTGAAGGTGCTCATAGCTCAGCTGATTTGGCTCCTCCCTCATTAGTAATGAGCAGAGTAATGAGTCAACTCTGCTGATTTGGCTCTTCACTGACCGCTCTGCTGATTCGGTTCATTCTACTAATAAAACTGTGCATGGAATGCGCCCCCAAAACACAATGCCAAATGACTTTTGATGGCCGCACATCAGGTGATAAACGCTGCAAATTGTACACTAGGGTTTATTATTCTTTGATATGATTACTTGTGCAGAAATTAAATTCTGTCAATAAAAAAAAAATTAGAAAACAAAAACAAATTTTTTTCCAAATTTTTTCGTTTTTTACTTGAAAAATATTTGACCTCCTGGGATCCTTCAAAAAACCCATTTGTAGCCCCATTAAAGCCCTATAGATCGCAACAGTAAAATCGGATCGTTCCGGGACCCCAAAAAATGGATTCTACGTCCAAAAACACTTCGAAAACGACACCTAACATTTCGGTTTTGGAATCTAGACCTCTTTAAACGGATAATGTCAAATTTTGAGGCCGATCGGAGTCGTCGACTTCCGTCGCGAAAACATTGGTGATTCCAAGAATAATAAAGCAAAACCGATCTCGGTTGTCGCACTGCTTATAAGCAATTATTACTGCTTATAAGCAATTATTACAATCGGCCGTAATATATTACGGCCGATTGTATCGTCTCGCTAATGTGCGTCAGACTTTCTAAACCCACGATACACTTTTGTCGGGGATCTCACAGGAACGTTATATAAGCAGTAAGGACCTCTGTGTAATCGACCTTGAAACCTTTGTGCGGCGTCTCTTCGCTCAGGAAACAGATTCACGAACGGAGCTGGAAAATTGCTACTGCTTTCGTTTCAGAAATTCCCGATTTAAGACGCAGAAGAAGTTCACGACGTATCGCTATGAATCTATTTAAAATATATTATCTTAGGAACCGAGTTAATGAAAATTATTCTGAGAATAAACAGCCAGTGGTCAAAAATATTTGTTCTACTTCAAACTCTACCTTCGTTGATTTTTTGATTCATGGAATTTACGAAATATGTTAAGTAAACATGTTAAATGATTAAATCAATTTAATCAAAATTTAATTTGATTCATGGGGCGAGGTTTTTGGAGACATGTTGGCAATGAGTGTTTTGAATCACCGCTAATGGGGTGGCTCAGACTATTCCTGCCACTCCGAAATTTGCTCGTTTTGCGATTATGGCCCAGCAGAGCCTCACGGTGTAGTCGGGCCGATTGGACGCGATTGGGAACGCGATGAATCGATTCTTCGTCAAAAACTACTACGAAAATGACACACCAATCGACTTCCTACCCTTAAACCCTCCCAAAACATCTCCTGTAGCCGCTTAGGTGCAGGTTCGCCATCGCTGTTTTTATTTGTATGCGATTTATTGATTGGACACATTTCGATTTTAAATTTTAAAATAACGAATTAGATTTTTGGGCTCGTAAGAATCAATTTTTCAAATGGGACGTATCTGCGAAATTTGACATTTTAAGGTGGCTTCACTTATGACATCATTAGGAGCTTCTCTATCGATTTGCTGACCCCATTCATTATTTTTACCATGGGAACCCATGAAATTTCGGTGTCTACGACTGTTGAGAATCTTGGTAGTCCTAACGACAGTAGGACAGAAAGGACTCAGATCCCTAGATCCCCACGGTAAAACCGGATAAATCCGAAACCCCCAAAAATGATTCCTACGTCGAAAAATATTTTGAAAACGACATTCAACTTGACCCCATAGCCAAAACCCTTCAAAAGAAACAACCTAAGAGATCGCGACGGAGGTCGACGACTCGGATCGGCCTCAAAATTTGACATAATCCGTTTCAAGAGGTGTAGTTTGATAATAAATTCAAGAGGTTTAGATGTCCGTCCGCCGTCCGCCGTCCGGGCCGTTTTGGGCATTAGGAATTTTTTTTAATCTGAAATTTTGGCAAAATACTTGCTTTACCATCTAGTTGTGCCCGCAAGGTTTTCAGCCCGATCGCCCAAACCCGTGGGGCGCTATGGGGCTAAAATGGGGCTGCGAGAGGGTTTTTGTGAAGGCTTTTGGCTACGGGATCGAGTCACGTGTCGTTTTCGAAGTATTTTTGGACATAGAATCCATTTTTTGGGGTCCCGCAACGATCCGATTTCACTGTGGCGATCTATAGGGCTTTCATGGGGCTACAAATGAGATTTTTTATGGATCCCAGGAGGTCAAATATTTTTCAAGTAAAAACCAAACAACAAATTTGAAAAAAAAACTTGAAAGAAAAAAAGTCCCAAAACAATTTTTTTTGAAATATAAAAAACCAAAAAGTTTTTAAAATTTTTTTTCATTGACAGAATCAAATTTCTGCACAAGTATAAAAGAATAATAAACCCTTGTGTAAAATTTGCAGCGTTTTTCGTTTTTTTTCGTTGAAAATTTCTTTTAAATGTCAACTTTTGCGTTGTCCTGTAAGCGATTTTTGAAGGGTGATAACTTATCACACTTCAAAAACGTGTAGCTGATAACTTCACAATTTTTTTTTTTTTTTTGAAAAACGTCTTTGGAAAATTGATTTTTTGATTTCTAATTGAATTAACAGGCTGTAAGAAATTTTTCGAAACTCTTACAAGAAAAAAAAATAAATAAAAAAAAATAAAAAAATAAAAATAAATTTTTAAGCCGTTTAATCGTGTTAATCGATTGTGGCCCACCGAGTTTGCCACTTTAGAATCTTCTTTTTTTTTCAAATAATTTAATTATTTGAAAAAAAAGAAAAAAAAGAAAAAAGAAGGCGGAATTGCTGGTAGTCTCATAGCTGGTTCTTACAAGCTCGTATGATGAGGTTGGAGGAAAATGAAGGTGTTGGCCGGACGGGTGTGTAACGGCGTGACGGTGATGAGCTCAACTGGGGCCGGTTGGCTGACTCTGCCGCTCTCCTGTATGACTATACGACTATACTTTCCAGACTATAGCGGGGCTTTACGACCCGAGCTGGGATAGAAAAGCCCACACCTCGCCGAGCTTGCGGGATCCCATTTATGCGCCTACTGCCCGCTTGGAATTGCCCGATGGCCGTTGGTTGTTAAAATGACGGTTGAATTCCCCCTGGGATAGAGGAAAAGCCAGTTTTGAGGGGATTCGTTTGAGGGCCGATTTGACTGGGTTAACGTCTGATTATCACAGTAATCTACCTGCAGGTGATAGTTCAATGGGCGTTGCAGTACAATAATATTGATATTATCATTCCTCAGGTAACTGTGCATTAGATGGGTTCCTCTGCAGGAGATGTTCCCCATGTCGTACTGTTGATTTGGCACCTCACGCACTACTCTGTTGATTCGTGTCGTCACTTCGTACTCGGCTGATTCGGCTCCTCACTCCATACCCTGCTGAGGCAGCAGTGCTGAGCAGTGCTGTTGGCTCCTGAGCCAAATCGACTGAGTATGGAATGAGAAGCCGAATCTGCAGAGTGTAGAGTGAAGATCCGAGTCAGCACTGCTGAGGACTCACATCACACTCTGCTGATTTGATTCCCTCAATCGATACTCTGCTAATTCGGCTCCTCGATAACAATAGTATTGTCTGTAAGATCTGAGTACCGATGATCAGCCTTCACGTTAATTACTCCAAACTGAGATGGAGATGGCAACTGCATGAGCCCGTTAGGGCTATCAGTAGGCCCCCCACATTTAGGGAGCGCCACAACAAGAGGAGACAGAAGGGAAGGGGATATGGTGATGGAAGGAAGGAAGTCCTCGCTACCTAGGGAGCAACTGCTCAACCACCACTTGTATTTGGGGTGTGAGTCACACCGTGTGACCCAAGCAAGCCCTGGGGGGAGGGGGGGAGGCGACTATTGAGAGTCGATGCTCGACCAACTGTCGTCCGCCTCAGGGCCCACTGATTCCTGCAGGGACCTTGTATAAAAGGTTGCTATAGCCGCCGGGACTCTCAGGGCAGCTGCCGCAAAGGCTACAAAAGCCCTGTAGCGGGAAAGCTGGAGACATACTTACTCCAGCTGGACTAAGTCCTCCCTCAAACAGTCGGGGAATACCTCAGCCTCCAGGACAGCCCTTTCCATCTCGAATGCCAGGCAGCTCCGAAGCACGTGCCTCGCCGAGCCCTCCGCGTCTGTGCACCACACACAGCCAGGATCGTCGGCCAGTGCCAGTCGGTGGAAGAGTGCGGGGAAGCCCCCGTGAACAGACAGCAACTAGTTGGCCCTGTGGTGGGGGACAACCCATGTAATCTCCAGCCACCGATTGGAAGAACTCAAAAATGAGTCTACCAGTGGACTCGGCGGACCAATCCTCCTGCCACCGACCAACGAGCATGACCATCACCTCCCGGAGCAACTGGGCTCTTGGAGGCCCGGGCTCGAAACCTCGCCCCAGCGAAGATGGAGATGACGCTCAGTGGGGCCGAGCGGCCATATTTTGGAAAAAAAAACTCTGAAATGTAGATGATTTGTGTCGAAAAACAACATTTCTGAGCAACCTATCGCACAATTAAAATTCGATTTCTGTCGAACAAAACCATTCCTTGAGTGAAAGAAGTTCACACGTGCGCTATGACCGAAAAGGCAGCTTTGGGCAGATGACTGATTTGCTTTAACGTGTCTGGAGCGCGAAGAAACCATTCCCAGCTCAGAGCGGACCGGTTTTTTGTAGCACTGCCTATTCCCGATATGCACGGAAAACTCGTGACTTATAAGGGAATAAGGGGATAACAAAAAAAAAAAAAAAAAAAAAAAAAAAGTCCCAAGGCTTTGTTGCATAAATGGGCAACCTAAAACATAAAAAAATGTCATGTTTTCCCACTCTCTTTTCCAGTTACATAACCCTCATCGACTCAGAAGTCAAATTCACACCAAAAATTCATTTTTTTTTACTTTTGAGCCCCAATTTACGTTCAAAAAATCCCTGTGACTAATATACTGTGAGCATGATGTGGCGAAATCAGTATGTTCGGAAAAGAGGGGTTTTGCCGCTCTTGCCCCACTGTGTGACGTACCGTCACGTAAACCTACGCCCTACGCTGGAGGCCATGGAAGAAAATTTCTATATTATATCCTTCCTTATTCCATGGCTGGAGGCTTGTAAACGCCTTCGACACCCCGTTCCGCCCTGACGTTTGTCGCCGTTATATCCAGGAAGCTCCACCTTTTACGAACAAACCCTATTTGTTTCCGCTAGTGTTATCAGTATAGCCACCACCTACGCGAGGTGTCTGACAATATGAGGGGGAAAAAAAACCAGCGATGAAACTCCACGGATTACGGCGAAGGCCGGGATGAGAGACGATCCCCCCCAACCAACCACCCTTCAACACCGGTCAAGGCCGCTAACGTGAATAACTTGCCAAGTTACACCCGGCTCAAGGCCGATCTCTTTAAAACCCCATTTATTTTTCCCCCCTTTTGGAGGATGACTCTTTCGTAATGACGAGCAAAATGTTGAAAAAAAGAGAGAAAAGAAAAAACCGGGCGGAGTCGTAAAAATCACGACTACAGTATTTAGTCGGGGCACATTGCTCACGATGAGAACCACAGTGGATGGGAGCATAATCTGCCAGGAGCTGACTCACCGCTCTTGTAGTTAATAAAAATAGTAGGTACTTCATAGAATGACAATAGTTCGTGAAGAAACGATACCGACAACAATGAAATATAAATATTCTGGCGGGGAATAAGGGTAGGTACACTAGTTCTTCGCTCGACATGATCAAATTAGGATAAAAAGCCTCCTGTAGCTTCCTTGTACCTCAACGCCCAAAATTGACCAAGAGCCCAGTTTTCATCGTGGTCGGACCGTAATGAATTGACTCTAAAACTCAGCAAAATTCTGGTAGAACGATAAACCAAAAGAGAGTATAATATATGGCGTCATATGATAACCTCGTAGGTATCTCGATTTTTTTTTTTTTTTATTGCATTTTCTGAATGAAATACTCGTATTTCATCGGCCAGTATTTGAATTTTGGCGGAAATGCATTTTTCTGCCCTCTAGCGCTCTTTTTGATAACTAATTTTTCGTAGTTACGAGGTTATCATTTTTAAAACAACCAGATATACGTGGTTATTTTATTTGGCGTATATCTGGTTGTTCTAAAATGATAACCTCGTAACTACGAAATAAAATAATAATAATCATTATTATATCGGAATTATTCCGATCGGGTTTGCGATATTTATTCTAGTTTCCATCGCTACAGGGAGCTTGAAATACTTGAGTGGACGGTTGATGCAATAAAAATCAACATTTCTGACGCCATAATCAGTTTTTGGTCTCTCCTGAAAAGTTTGGTTTTTCAGAGATACGAGGTTAGGACGCCTTCGATATGTCGTCACAAGTTACAAAATCCCAGGTGAGTTGAGCACTCGGATAATTGACTGCTTCGCGATACTCATCGCGCCAGAAGACATACAAGACTTACGTCATACAACATAAGACCACAAACTCCTCCGAACCCAGCCGTGATTGGTTAGTTGTCATCAAATTAGACTCAACTCAGAGTGGCCATTGTGCCCGCACGCCCAACGAACAAGAAATCCACAGTGAATGAGGAGCCATATGAGCGAAGCATTGAAAAAGAAGCCAAACTCGTAGAGCGGTGAATGAGGATCAAAATCAGCTGAGCACTGAAAAAGAGGAGCTTTGGGAACTGATCTCACGGCGCGGTTGTTGAGTGATCAGGTGTGTAGTCTGATGGATGGAAGGCACTAGGTCCAAAATCAAGCTGCCGCTGGTGATTGGAGGAAATCGGTTGGTTCTCCCCCACACACGAGATGCCGTGGGTTGCCCCTGGATTCGCCATATAATATTATGCCATATTATGCCTATATATAGGCACTAAATGTTGAGGCAGAGTGGGCGAGCGTGCTTTCACTGGAGATATCCAGATACGGACCTTCTACCGCAGCCTTGATGGCACCCCTGATTCCGTCGAATCAGAAGAGGGAGAACAAGAGGATCCCTGGAGGCTCGTCTCTGGAAGGTCCTGGGTTTCCCAATCCCAAGTCTACTGTCGCGAGATCAGACAAGAGGTCACCAAGCCCTCCACAACAGTTCAGGTTTACCCCTTTCCAGTCAAGTGCGAGTGATGGGGCATGTAGAACACAGGATGAGTCGTAAATCCTACTAGGCGACGATGGCCGCGAGTGAGACCAACCGCACGGCCGTTGTTCATGAAGGCATGGAAGGAGGGGTCCCCCATTTACCACACACGCTTCATCTTCCGTTCGCTGATGCTCGTGGGAGGATTCCCCACAGGAGCCAAACCAATAGACCAGTGATGCAGATGAGGAGCCAAACCAGCCAAAAACAGAATGAGGAGCAAACTCAACGGAGTAGTCGAGTGAAAAATTCTAATCGGTCGTTCGTTGAAGTGTTGAGTTTTGCTGCCAGTTATCCTCATGATGTGCACGTCCCTAATTTAATTGACAATACTAGTTCGTTTTTAATCCTCATTAAAAAAAAAAAAAAAGATTTCCTAATTCAATAAGAAGGTTCCATTACATGGAACCAAATTTTGGAAGAGGAGTATTCTCCTCAACACTCCCTCACATCAAAATTGTTGTAAAATTTACAACAATTTTGATGTGAGGGATTTAATCCTGAATTAATATTTTTGGGGACCAAAACGCGAGTCCTGGAACCAGACGTCGAGATTTTATTTACAACATAGCCGACCCAGATGTGGCTGACAACGAGAGAAAAAAACAGCTGACGACCTGATAAATATTCATGTCCTCACGCCAGTGACCCTCGAAGCGATTCAAGGAAACGGCCACCTATTGTAGACTGACCTCCCCTAAGCTCTTAGCAGCACGCTATGTCGACTCGATCACAGACAGTCTGGTTGACCGCATACTACGGCATCAAGACATTGAGCAGACCCCCGTCGCAAAAAGGGTATTCAGAGGAGATCAAAAGCGATGGAAATGAAACTGCCGACTGAAGTCTACTAGCGTAAAATTAGATCCTTCGTCATCCAAGGGTCGAAATTAGAAGGTAGGTTACGTTCAAGCGACATCGTGAATGAATCAATTTTAAATGTCGTTCAATCCCCCCTTTGTTTGCATTATTTGGTCGTTCCCTCCGACAAGCGTTGAAACGCCTAATTACTTTTTGCGGGGAGTGAAGACGTTGCGAGACAAAAATCATAGTCGCGGTGTCTCATGCGGTGAGTCATTCTGTGTGTCGAAGGGAGGGGGGAAATCCCAAAGTTGAATAAGAAGCCGGGGGTAGGGAGTGGGAGGGCTTTTTAGACCACCGTCGGTTTCGGCGGTCTTCCCCTCCCCATCCTTATCAAGAGGGGGAAGAGTGAAAAAAGGAAAAGGAATAGGAGGAAAGTAAACAGGAGATAATTAATTAGTCCCCCCCCCCCACCTTTTCTCGTAGTCTCTCACTTTAACCCCCCTCAAAACACCAACTCGCCCAGGCTTTGACTCAGGTTCTTCTCCCAATTAAATTGAAAGTGAGATGAAGGATTACCCGAAAGTCATTTGTTTGTGTAAAGTCTTGAAATAATAACCAACAAGGTAGGTACTTGCCCCCCGTCAGTCAAAAGTTTACGTTTGTGAAACGTTTTGCCAAACGATGAATCTAAAAACATCTCAATAAATCCCCCACACGTGCGTATATTCAACTTTTTCCGAACCAAAAACAAAAACAGAACGAGCCAATGATACAATTTGATCGAAGCAACAACGTATACAAACGTTGAAATGAATAGGGAGAGACCGCCGAACTCCAAACTGGAGCGGGACCTTGATACGGCTGAGCGAGATTGTAAGGTTTTGACGGTGAGGTGGGGGGGGGGGACTCCTTCAATTGCCCACTCGGTAATCACTGGGTAAATGCTCGGGACGGAGATAGTCGGATCTGGTCGTTAACTGAGATGAAACAGCATATGAACGGTGGGGAAGGGGAGGGGGGCTCTCCGGGAATCGTGGTGGGGGGAGGGGGGTGAAGGATCGATACAAAACGAGTTACGCGGCCCACAGCAGCTTCAAACAAGCAACGACAAGCGCGAGGCTCTTCGTCGCTTTCAAAACGGCCTCCAACCTCAGCAATAAGGTGATATACTTCCACCAAGCAAAATTGCTCGAGAGACCATTTCGATGTTCGTCCGCCAAAACTGCGAATCTGTGGATGGTGGAAAAAAAAAAAAAAAAAAAAATCGGCCTAAAAATCGACTTCAAAACATTGTATTGGAACAAAAAATATTATTACTTTTATTTTTTCCCCAAAACACGATGTACTGATATTTTCAATTTATCGATATTTATGTAAGGTGTTTTTATTCATTCAAAGTGGAACGAACGGAAGGTATGAAAATGAAATAAGTGATACATTTTATACTAAAAAGACTTGATCAAGACAAAAGCAACTTGGATTTGACCGCGTGAGAAGCGAGGTCACCGACACAGTTTTCAGCGTTCAATCGGACGGCGAACTCCTCCCACCCCAGGCCACGAGCGCAATCGTTCGAGTTCAGCGACGGCAGCGACGGCAGCAGCAGTCGGATGAAAATTCCTTGTTTAATTTTATTTCATTTCGCCATTCAATCACGAAACAAAAGCAATCGTCAATGCTTTAATCGCGTTGGAGGTCGAAAGTTCTGATCGGCCTCAAAATATAGTAGGTTTGTACGTATAATACGTTTATTATACCAACATTATACGTTTCAAGATGTCTTGATTCCGAAAGCAAAATGTCCGTCCGCCGTACGAGCCGTTTGGGCAGTTGGGAGTTTTTTTTTCTGAAATTTTGACAAAATACTCGGTTTAAAATTTAGTTGTGCCCACAAGGTTAGCCCGATCGTCCAACCGGTGGGCCTAAAATGGGGCTACGGGAGGGGTTTTTGAAGGGGGTGGTAGGTGTCGTTTTCGAAGTATTTTTGAACGCAGGGGCAGTATTTTAGGGGGTGCCATAACCATCCGATTTCACCGTGGGAATCGATGGGGCTTTCATGTGGTTACAAAATTTAATGCGTCTTTGAAGGGTCATAGGAGTGATCAAATGACGTGTTGTTTTCCGGGTAATTTTGGGCGCATTTATGCGATGAATTATTAATCCATTTGTCGAGGTCCCACATCTGTCCAAATATTGTATTTATCAAATGATTTGGAATAAAAGTCAGTGGCTTCTGTTCTACGCCTTTATCAAGAAGTTGAAATTGATCAAATCCAAAAAATTAAAATAAAAAAAATAAAAAATTGACAGAATTTGCAGCGATTTTGAATTATGATTTTTGCAGGTGCGTGTTGAGGACGCAATACATCGAAGATCACAGAAATTACTTTGGGAAAAAATTGAAACATCGACAGCCACTGATGGCCCTTCGGCACCAAATCATCTATAGAAAAACTTCAAATTATTAAATTATTAAATACTTATATTATTAAAGTATTAAATACTTTCGAAAATCAAAGTATTGACTACTTTCTTACGATACGTAAAACTATCTCAAGAGTATTAGGAATTTTCTGAAGGACATCGATGTTGAATTAATAATTCAATTTGGATTCAATAATATTATAATTATAATAATATTATAATATTATTGAATCCAAAATTCAGATTCGTGGTTTTGCTGCAGTACCTAGTTGAATAACTTCTGATTTCCAAATGTAAAATAAACCACTAATTTAAAGGTGTTCCTATAGGAAACTGTACATAGTGAAGTTGATAAAGTGAAAATCATGGGATGATAAAGCATTGCAGGGGTGGATCCAAGGGGGCCAGAAGTCTACGCCCCCTGTTTGCTCTGGCTAGTGATGATAAAATCGAAACATTGGTGGAAGAAATGAACTTTATTCAGTTCTAATATTAAATATTGAAATTTTCAATCCGCGTTATGACATCCCGCATCGGAAGGAGACGGTGAAAATGTCTGCGGATCATTCGGTAGGAGGACGTGACTGGAGAGCCACAAGGCCGTCTAGCGGGATTCGAGCCCGTCTTGTTCTGTCCTGTCCCTGAGCCATTTGCTCGTCACATCTCGGCCCCCTCGGTTTCTTTTTCAACAGGTCCCTTCAATGAATATTGATGGTCAGCCTGCTCCATTTCGACGCCCCTCACATATGAACGGCGCGTGCCGTAATTAAGGATGAAGACGATCAGCTCGTTGATGCGTCTTAGGATCACCAAGTGGAGCTGGAAATCAGGGCAGACGAGTTTTACATGGAAATGGCAGACCACTGTGCCGAAGAATAAAATGTGGTTACTAAACCTGGCAGAATATGCTGTGAGGAACTCTACCACATAACAGAGCGACAACACTACACGGAGAAGATCCTGATCTCTTAACTATTACAGATGAATAATAAAACCAAAGTCCAATTTGCAAAGTTGTTTATAATTTTGGCGAATCAATTACTAGAATAATTCTTATATAATTCTTATAATTACAATAAATGTAACAATTATTGTTGCTGTAAGTAACAAAGCCTGACACATAGCAGAAAAACAATTTTTCGGAATGAAGGGGTTTTTCATCACCCTCAAAACTGTTTCAGACGGAAAATTACGCCTATTAACGACGGATTCTCTTCAACTGGGATTGAGAAGGCAACGTGCTCGTGGGGTGCCCCAAACAAAAGATCAAAAGGAAAGTGCCCCATTATTTTTAATGGGTTTCGCTACAGCAGTAAAAAAGGGCCGTTTTTAGTCCTTCCCCCTCAAACGAGACACTCGAAGCATAATAAATTTAGTGGGGAAGGTGTTGTGTAATATGGTTTTGCCTGCGTCCAAAAGGAGAGTTTAGCGGGTGAAATATTAACGCAATATCGAGTTTATCGTCGGATGGTAAATTGCCATGATGGATGCTGAACCAGATGGCCTCCGCTGGATCTACACAACGCTTCCCTTGTGTTAGACAAAACATACCCTAAAAGACATTTGAATCGTTTCATGCAGAAAGGGATCTTAGCGCCACTTTTGGCCAAATCGAGATGATGGTGGTTTTTGCATTTTTTTACCTTTGGTTATACCGATTCATGACGAAAGGGAAATTCTCCCGACAGTATTTCAACTAGAAAATTGAAGGCGTATTTTACAAGAATGGTCAAGAAGGGAGTATTATACAACGGGCAACAACGACGGGGTCCCTTCTTGCACGAAATCCAACACCTCATAGTGGGAGGCACGGTGCATGCAGAAAGGGACCTTATTCCGACAGCTGTTTGTATTTTTGACCTACAAACTAAACATTCATTAAACAACAGCAATTTGGTTTATAATAGGTCACCTTGAGGAATGCGTAGTAAGAATTTCATTGAAAAAAACTATAATTTCAAGGAGATTAGCAGTTTTTTCGATTATCTTGAAACGGAAAAATTTCATAAGGACCCTTTCTGTATGAAACGAATGGACAAAGTTTGTCCATTTTGGAATTGATCAAAGCTGTTTTTAAAGATGCTACTTAAAATGACAACTAACCGCTCAAGGCCACGGCGGGTGCGGAATTCGTAAAGGTTATCATTGACATAACATAGGCTGTTATTCATCGGCGTTTTCCCGCATCCTTATCCTGCACTGACACGTCATAAACAATAATTGTTACGTTATCAATTATAATTGATAACGTAACAACTCAATAATTATTGAGATCCACTGGTCTGGACTCATTGAATGCATGTGAAATTAGAATGAACGCCTCTGCTGGGGCCAAACCTTTCAACTCGGATATTCAATTTTGTCTAGCTAGATTTGGTTTTTGAACCACGGCGCGGCGGTCTCTCGCTGCTATCTATGCTTAATTAAAAGGCATGAGCTAATTATACTCGAAAAGTTGCTACGAGCTAATTATAAGCTCTTAGAAACTTTTCGAGTGTCGAATACTGAGAATTTTTAATCTGAGGTTTTTTTGGAGAAACGCGTTCCCCTTAAATTAGCCGAATTTTCCTCTTAAGGGCTGAGGCATCATAATATGAGAGAATATTATTCTTAAGCGCGGGCCCATTTTTATTTCTCATCTGAATATTTCGACAACTATTACGTGCGCCGCTCACGAAGAATTATTGAAGGAGACCGATCCGCGGGTTTTGTCGATTGCGTAATTACTTACTAATGAGATGCCTTCTACGGAGTGTTAGCGTGGGGTAATCAATCCTCAGTTAGATTGAATATTCAAATGTCGGATTGATTCAGGAACGCCTGACAATCGGATATTAGCATTTATGGGAACGCAAAAAGGCCTCGCGTTGAAAATGTCGTGGATTGCGGTAATAACGGGGAACAGCCGGCCTCGAGGCGTATTTCTCGCTTTATCGGCCATAACTACCAATAGAAAAGACAAATGAGTTGGTATCGACGAGGAAGAAGAGGAGGAAGTTAGGAGCCAAACCAGTACACCGTCAGTATCAACTAGATTACACAGGTCAACAAAACGTTTTTAGCAACGGAACTAAAACTCGTTCCGTTGCTAAAAACCACTTAACTCTATGTTATTTAAGGCGCTGAATCCGAAAATGGCCTCCATTTTCTGGGGATGTTTTCTTGAGCTATGACCAATTTTAGGGGTTTTTGTGCCATTTTGGGATTAAAAATAATACCCGTTACCTACCTGAAAAATTCAAAAATTCTGAATAAATACGCTTCTTATTGGAAATTTAATGCTGATTACGAGTATATACATGAGTTAGGGTCTAAAACCAGAGAAATATGTGATTTTGCCACACAAAAACGCTAAAAACGAAGGTTTTTCAAAACCAAAGTCACGTTTTTTTGGTATTTTTTACCTTCTATCGTAAAAACTATGGCCGTTAAAAATTTTATTCCAACGAAGCCTTGTAGGTAGATTGTTTCTGTGTCGAATGCGACCAATGCTCCATGAATGAGACCAGAATGAGACCACGAATGAGACCAGAGCTCCATGAATGCTCCATGAATGAGACCACGAGCTCCATGAATGCTCCATGAATGAGACCACGAGCTCCATGAGAGCTCCATGAATGAGACCACGAATGAGACCAGAGCTCCATAATATGAGAGCTATGATTTTTCACAGTTTTTATCCATTTTGGCAATATCGTAGAACATGGACTCCTGAAGTAGGCAATGCAACTTGATCGCAACAACACTTTACTCCTGGGCTCCCGAGAAAACGGAGGCCATTTTCGGATTCAGCACCTCAAAAAACATACGGTTAGCTGTTTTTGGCGAGTTGTTGACTTTTTTTTTTTTTTTTGAGAACAAAAATAATTTATTGCTAAGAAAGTAGTCAATAAATTATTGAACACGATGTAGGAGGGATACTGTAACCGTACACCTAGGTTTAAAGTGCTGCAAATTTTACACAAGGGTTTATTATTCTTTGATATAGGTTACTTGTACGAAAATGTTTCACCAAAGTCCACCAAAAAAGAGGGAAACACGGTAGTGCCATCATCGAAAAATATTTAGCAAAACGGGGCACTGATGGAAAAAATCGGAGATCCGGAGTCCTTGATCGGTCCAAACCGGGACGGCATTCTCGCTCGGTGACCGTGTAAAAGCGAACAGAAGGTCGGACCGTCGGACGTACCGCCGTGAGAATCAATTTCGTGGGGAAATGTCGGCGACCTCCAACGTCCTGCAGATCCTTGAGAGGTCTCGGCGTAAAGTGCCTTTTGGAGAACTCAGAGCACCAAATGAGCTTCTGGCGTAACTTACGTGAAGTTATGGATTTCGCTGATAGAATACCGCCGAGCGAGTTCCTCAACTTACCTGAAAAAGAAGAAATTCAATCGTCAGGAATGTGAATTCGTATTGGGAAAGAGGCTATAATTGCACGGGGCGAATTGAACACTGCTCATTAAGTTCCAAGCGGAATTCAGAACTTTCACGGAGAATCCCTCTATTAGAATTGTCACGTGGAGGGATATTAGACTACGGTTTGTAAAATTACTGCAAATAAGGAAAACTCACTCGACCCTTCAATACCCCCATCCCTTGAAACGGAAAGGTCAGTGTCCCTTAAATCGATTTCACGACCATAATGAGATGGAATCCGACACCTCAATCGATCACCTGCAGGTGGTCTTTAGCCTAGACTCCAAAAACCCCATCTGTATCCCCTCAGACGCCGTACATAGCCCCGCAGTGTGGTTGGAGTGGATTCAATGTCGTAAATACTTCAAAAATGCAACCCCTCCTGTATCCCTTTGTAGGAGTTTTAAGGGGCTACAAATCGGGTTAGTGTAAGTCTTTTGGTCTGGGCGTTGTCTGTATCTTATCTTATCTTCAACGTAATTTGGCACGTAAAACCGATTTATAGATTTCCAATCATCATAAATAATCTTTGAATTTATAAAAAGTCATTGAATTCGTAACATTTTCACACCAACACATACATAAAGATAGAATCTCCGATAAAATCGACTACAGAGAAATGTTTGAGGAGTTCGAAAATAAAGCGACACTTTTGAACTCCTTCGTTTCAAAGTCGTAGTTGATCCTTTTTAAAAGGGGAACTGAAAAATCCATCAGGCGCTCAGGGAGGTGCTAAATATTGACATAGTAGTAACAAGCTCGTTATGATGCTACTGTTTGATAAGTTAGCGATATCCTCAACTGACGTGAACTTCCAACTTCCCGCCTGTTTCGCCCACCCGGTTCATTTTCATCTCCTCTCAAGCGAAATGCCCCTTTAGAAGTTGGTAGTTGAATGAAATCATTAATCTCTCGTCTGCCTGCCTCTCCTTTAAACAGCATTATATCGAATATTTTCTCCGAGGAGTAAACTTCAAGATCAAACATCTTCAGTGTTTAATCGTCGGCGTAGCATCGATGGAAATATAATCGAGACATTCATCGTTTAAAATATTGTTCGCAAGCATTTCAAATGTGGCTTGCACTGTCGGTTCTTTGTATACGCGAGGTAAAGTTCTTCGGGCTTGGGGCGGTTTTCGACTCGTAAATTTCATCGGATTCTCCTTCTCCGGAGACTTTTGTGAAGCACACAATACTCGGGGACGTAAATCACGTCACGAACATCTCGCCAGCGCCTACCCATAAAACGGGCCCAGTTCTCCGAGAAAGTTGGGACGGAGGTGTAAAAATCTCTGTAAGATCTGATCCTATCGAAAAGGCATGTTGTTGTAACGAGGGCCACCCCATAAAAACGAGCCGTAACGACTTTTATCAGATCGACTCGCGTTGGCATCTCGACGGGTTGTGTTGGGTTGTCTCGAATAATTCGTATTTGAGTGAACAGAGACAGATTTGGGATCGCTTTGAACTTTTCTCTTGATCACGTGCGGCGTCCGCCACATTAATTGTTAACTGCGTCTTGCCGTTTTCGTAAAATTATCATCAGAATAACCAACCTTATGTTTTTGTGACGGGGGTTGAAATTCGTTATTCGGCCTAAAATGTGTCCTTACTGTTTCATGATGCGCAGATTCAAAAACTGCAACATCCGCCCGCCGTCTTTTTAAAACATTTTCTAAACTTCAGACAAAATACCCCTTTTCACTGGTAATTGGTCCAGCTAGGTTTTCGGCCCAGAAATCGGTTCTCTATTGGGCTTCCAAATGGGGTGTTTGAAGGGCTTTGGCCAGGTTATCGAGTGAGATGCCGTTTTCGCAGCACTATTAGACACAAAGTCGAATTATGGAAGTATCAGCATCCACGATGTTCAAATGCTGTAGCACTTTCGAACGTACGAGTCACAAAATGATTGTGTCGATAAAAATTTCGATCACTTTGTAAAAACAGGTTATAACCTGAAGTGGATAATCCATTAACCTCCATAATATACCAGAGAGCTCTGAGATCGCTTTTTACTGGCTATTTCGTGGACATCAAAATGGTTTGATTCACAACCTACGTATTCGAATGGAATGAAAATATTAATCATTAAAAAAGGTAACACAAAATTTACAGGTGTTTTTCTACTACCTACTGTAAAACGATTTACAATTGGCTTTGAGAAAATGCAGTTGTGAATTGAGGGAAAATAGAACTGCCTAGTTGGCGATGTATGATGCAAGAGGCCCTCCACGGGGTGTTGGGATTGGCAGAGGGCAAACACCACCGGCCACTCTAAATAGAACCCATTCTATTTTTGATGTTCCCACCAACTGCGAAACACTACGTCTCCATTTCGATCGACTTGGCCGCATCGCCGTTTGTAATTCAAATGCAGTCACGTTAACCACCTACCCAATAACAAGGGCAGGTTTGGCGATTTCATACGTAGATGGCCGATCACGTCGGGGTCTGCTGCTTCGTTCCAATCATGTTGACAAGAGTCCCTTTCGATGTTTGAGAATCGATAATGAGGTAATTGCAGTAAAAAGAGTATTGAATGGCAATCCACCAGGTATGCCTAATGACGATCGGATGGAACGATAAAATCGCTTTCTTTCTTTCAGGAGGACAAGGCACCAGTTCAGGAGCAGGTGCTTTCACCTCACGGCTATCGAGATTGGTGAAGGCCTTCAGGGTTGGGCCGAACGGACGGCGACGAGCCACCTCAATAGATATACAAGAAATGGAAGGAGATCAGGTGCCACGTTTCGCTTGGTTGAATCGAAATCCTGGTCATGAAGAATTTCAAGACCAATATGGTACGCGAGTAATAAGGAACCACTCAATGGCCTCGAAAAGCTAGTTATCCACTCCTTCATAGCTGTCATAACCTGTTCATCAAGGCTTTTGCACTAAAGCATATAAACCACTAAAGGCCTGGAAGCCACCACGTGAGCCAGATACTGATGACGACTGAATGTCGAAAAGTTTATCTTAAGGTAACCAAACGTTTTTATATGTGATTTTTCGTCTAATTAATACAAATTGTAAACCGCTAAAAATATTTAATTTTATTAACATCCGGATAACATCATCTTTTGCAGTTGATTCACGGAATTCTACAACAGAGTTAAGTACTCTTACTTTCGACACCTTTTTTTCACTTGGTGGTTTTAAATCGAACGAATGAGCAATGAAATAACGTACGTATACGATATTTCATTGCTCATTCATCCTTCATCATTCAATGAATGATATTATTATGCAATGAATTACATATTATGAAGAATCAGATGGCTCCAGAGAAAGTGGAGACACCACTTGGTTCTTGAAAGCTTTGTGTTCCCTTTCTGTGTCTGTCATGGAGGAGCTCAAACCTTCAAGTAACGGAGAGGAAAAAGAGACGAGGAAAAAAGAGGTAAAAGACACGGCGGAGAACGGAAGAGAGAAAGGGGAGAATTTGCAGGTCGGAGGTTATGTTTTATTTTCCTCGGAATGATTCATTATCAGGGAGGTATGCAGCACTATTGTTTGTGACCAGAATAGCGCAGGAACTAGAAATGAGAGTTTAAAAAAGTTTTAACCCGTTAATTTTTTTTTAATCCTACCGTACCACTTCAAAACCAGTTGTAGCCCTTCCAATCTGGTTGTCCCTTTAAAATGGTTGTCACCTCTCCAAACTGGTTCGCAGCCTGTTAAAACGGGTTTTCTAGCTCTCCAAACCGTCTTTTATTGCCACCAGTCCCAAAACTCTCAAACCAGTTATCAACTCTTTAAAACGGGTAGGTACTCGACCTTTTCAAATCTTTTTTAACTCACCAAATTTGCTTTCAACTCGTCCGAACCGGAAAACTCCCTTGCTGAGTGAATGCGGAATGAGGAAGCTGTGAGTTAAGAAGACAAAACCCGAGGCAAAAAAAAAAACACATTCATGTTGAATTATTCACACAATACATATTCAATGATCATTACGCTTGAACCTATGTTTCTTTAGAAACTCGTATTCTTTTACTCAAATCCATTGGTGTGAAATAGGAGCCTTACTGTGTTCGGTACAGAATCCACTGAAAAACCCCTCAACTGATATCACTCTGGCAGCACATTTCTTCACTATCTACCACCGACACCCTCCCATTACAGCTCAAAGCTCCCCCTTCGGTTCATTTGACGTATTGCTTTTAGCCCTCCCCGAAGTCTTTTTTTGTCCCTTTCGTCGTGAGCCCTCCCTCTGAAGTCCCTTTAAAACTCACTAACTCGTTTGCACGACATTCCGTCCAATAATCGAGGACTCCTTGTTTGTAATGCCTGCAGTAGTCGTTCTCTTGAATGAAGAACGAACGGGGTCGTTCCCTCGACTGTTGATTGTTTTCTGGAAGCACTTCCTCGTTGTTTGCAGCAATCCACTGTTCGTGCGGGAACGTATACAAGACATTTTCCCCAATATCGTACTGGATGTAAACGCACATTGCAGCAGGCACCATACTGTTTGAAACAGTATTTCATAGCGAACCATCCCCAACCTGGCGACAAAAAAAAGAAGATTCGCCTAGAATTTGAGGTCAGGGACGATAAATCAGCGATTGGATGGAACCGGTCAGACGATGGAGTGAAGGAATCGGGTCAAGAGCTGTAGGTAGTCCGAGGACGTAGGCGTTGGGTGGTTGGGATGGTGAGAAATACACCGTTGCCTTCGGCCCCTCCACGGGAAATGTCCGACTCGTCTCTTTCAGCTCGATCTAAATCCGGGTCAGCTATTAAGATTGACCTGATAACCTCCGTCCATCGGTATCCGTGGCTGCTGTCGCTGAACTTATGGAACGCGTCGTCGAGGCTCGATTTTACGACTATCGTTACGTCATGCGGAAGAGCGACCTGAAGATGTTTTCTCAAGCTCGAGAATCCCCCCCAAGGTGGGGGAATTGAAAAAATCACATGGGATGGGGGAATTGAAACAATCAAATGACTGGACAGGCTGGGAGCCCCCAAGAATCGATTTCACATTCAAAATCACTCTTCTCCCCATCCCACATCGTTCGAAGCCCCGATTTAAAGCCTCTTTGAGCCCCAGCATGTAATGCGGTCGAACAGGACATCTCCAACTACGAAAGATACCGAATTTATTGCCGGAATTTCAGATCTCCAGAAATATCGCCTAACCCACATCGGTCGGAAAATGAAACGGCTGTTTTTAAAATGAAACAGCTTTTACAAGAAACGGTTTTTAAACGAAACAGTTACACGAAAGAACTTTTTTAACGAAACAGTTTTCATTAATGAAAAAGTTTTTTGTGTCACCTGTGAAGTTGGGAAGATGTGGATTATTATTATTAGGCGGTGTTTCTTCAACATCGTCGAAATTCTACCGGCTCGAAAGCGAGACAGACATCAGAGGACATGACAGGGTTTAAAAACGTTGCAAATTCTACACAATATGTGTATTATTCAGCAAGAATAATATAATCATCTATTTACAAATCTATATCTCAAATAAAAGGAAAGTTTAAAATAAACTGTATACATGTACATCGTTCCAACATGGGATCCCCTATAATTATAACTCCAAAATTACTTCGAAAATGACATCTCATTAGAAAACACACGGATCCCCACTTTGAGGTCGTATGGATCTGGAATCCCCAAAAATGAATTTTACTTCGAACCTTGAATTTTGGACCCCCAATATTACTTGCTTTGACCATAGATTATTATAATAAATACATTATAATATTATAATATTATACATAGAATAATGAACTACAAACACAAGGCTTCATTATTGGTATAAATTGCATAGAAATTCAACTCTACATAAAGAGGGGAAAAAATCCAAAGACCTCGCACTTTTATACACGTATAAAAGTGCGAGGTCTTTGGATTTTTTCCCCTCTTTATGTAGAGTTGAATTTCTATGCAATTTATACCAGTCGACAGACTACGATAAGCGAGGTTAAAAGTATAAGGTGTACCTTATACCTTTTAACCTCGCTTATCGTAGTCTGTCGACTCCAAAACTAACCCTTTTTAGTATTCGGACAGTTACGGGGGTCCCCAAAAATGGATCGCAAGTCCGAAATTCATTCGAAAAGACACCATAGCAAGGCCGCTGAGTGCTCATGGCTGGATGCCAAGACCCTGATTCTAAGAAAATGCTAGGAACCATCCCTGACCTTTACCAATCCCGCCTTGACGTTATTTGCTGGCGTAGAGGAGTGACGAGCCTGACTGCAGTATGCAGAATGTTAATAAATTGAATACAGGCGACAAAGCAACTTCATTTAATTTTTTCACCATTTTCATTTTTGTAGGAGGGTTGCAACAGAAACACGTTTGTACGTATGGGGCGTCTAGAGAACGGTACCACAGAGCCTCGAGGTGTAGTCAGACAAATCCCAAAATCCCCGCATGTACCCCATTTACAGCCCCTCAGAGCCGTTACAGTCAGATTCAGACCCGAGCGTATGAAAAAGACGTTACATGAGGTGTCTCTGAACAGCGATTTGGTGGGAAAGGGACTCCGAAAATACGGGCGTGAGTGACGTTTCTCCCAGCATGGTGACGTCACGACTGGATTCTACGGATGAAGCTGACGATGGGGTGAAAAAGTGAGCTGAATCCGACTATCAAGTCAAAAATACAAAGACCAGATCCTTCGGAGAGTAAGGCACTCATTAAAAGTAGGACGAGTCACTAAATTGATAACAATTGTTCTTAAGAAGTATTCTTGAAATCAATTTACCTGCTCCAAAGGAGGCAGAATGTAAAGACATGCCTCACCAGTCTGTTATCGTAGAAAACTTTCTCCAGCGGAGGAACAGCACGCGAGGTTGAAAGTAGGGATGAAAACCGTCTTTACAGGTACGCCCTCTTTTCGCGGTACAAAAGCCGACTATAAATTGAGCATGGAATTTATTAGAGGAAGGCGAGAGGGCGAAGTGCGGGGGAAAAAATATGAGTAAATCTAAATAAAAAGAAACGTGAAGGTCGACATTTAATACGATCGGAGAGGACCCCCAGGAATAGAGGGGCCGAAGGGAAATTATTGATCGGGCTCGAGGGAAAACGTCAAGGGGAGGTGCAGAGGAAACACGGGAGCTCCGATCCGTTTCCACACGTCTTTTCCTCCCCATATAGCGAGGCCATAGCAAGTAACAACACCCCATCCCCAACGCTTCACCATACTTGGCCATGCCTTTGGTTCTGCCACCAATCGGTGCGGGGTCGTTTTCACCCTTCGAGATTCCATCCGCCCCCGACAGAGTTACCTATCAATGACTTACCCGGTAGATACCTAATTCTGTGATTAGTTTTTGGTCAGGTACTCTAACGAAGATATGCATAATTAGTGTGATTGTTGTGTCATATTCAGAGAATAAAAATAAGTTTATTAAAATTGTCGATTTCCAGAAGAAAATCAACGAACTCTATTCATAAAAAATAAATAAATACAAATAAAGCCGGTCCCAATGAAGGTGGGTGGGATTCTTCAGATATCTTCTCCCCCCCCCCCTCTCTACCACAGCTGTGATCGCCATTGGGGATAACAAAATATTAAGAAAAGAAGAATTATTTTCTTAATACGAACAAAGGGGGAAAATGGGAAAAGGGAAGAACTCTTTGCGATGGGAAGCTTATTTTTGGGGGAAAACAATTTTCGTGTCGAAGACTTCGACTTAGTGTTTTAGACCTTTTGGTTATACAGTGGCTACAAGTGGCATTGAAGGGCATTGGCCAGGGAGTGCAGGGTGATGTCGTTTAAAACGTAATTTAGGATTCATGGGGGTACTAGAAGAGCACAACAAGACCACTCTGTATCCACGACCACGATGAAACCACGACTAGGCTTAGCATAAACGCTGCCACTGTGTATATTATACACGGCGATTGGCAGAGTTTTCAAACAAGCGAAATTTGCTTGTTTGAAAACCAAGATTGATTTAATCATATTTAATCATGTTTGAAAACCTTGATTTAATCATACCCAACGACATTCCATTGATACAGTATTTGGGGTAGCCAGATAAGCCGGTTCTGCGGAAGTGGCAAGTCGGACAAGTCGAGTCCGATTCTGATGATGCCACATTTACAAATACCAGACCAAAGAATTTCTATAGCATTTCATGAAAATCAAAAAAAAAAAAAAAAAAAAAAAACTGCAAATTTTACACAAGGGTTCATTACAGGTAATGTAGGCAGGTCCTACTCTTTGATGAAGGTTACTTGTGCAAAAATTTAATTCTGTGTCAACAAGAAAAAATTTTGTAAAAAGTTTTTTTTGGATATTTTTTTTCAAAAATTTTTGTTTTTAATTTGAAAAATATTTGACCTCTTGGGATCCTTCAAAAATCCATTTTGTAGCCCCATGAAAGCCCCATAGATCGCCACAGTGAAATCGGATCGTTCCGGGACCCCCAAAAATGGATTTTGCGTCCAAAAATACTTCGAAAACGACACCTAACTCGATTCCATAGCCAAAAGCCTTTAAAATTTTAGCCCCATAACGCCCCACGGGTTCCGGCGATCGGGCTGAAAATCTTGCGGGCACAACTAGATGGTAAACCAAGTATTTGGCCAAAATTTCAGATTTAAAAAAATTTCTACTGCCCAAAACGGCCCGGACGGACATTTCGGTTTTAGTATCTACACCTCTTGAAACGGATTAGGTATGTCAAGTTTTGAGGCCGATCCGAGTCGTCGACTTCCGTCACGATCACATAGGTGTATTATTCCAAGAACAGTAAACCAAAAGGATAGTGCGACACAAACTTAGCGTCCAGTCATCTTAGATAAAAATCTTGCCGTCACTTTGACTCGCCTTAACCTTTTCTGACCATTAGAGATACATGAACTCACCTCGTGCTGAACCCGTAATTGAACTGAGAAAACTCAAAATCCTCCTCGATTTTCCTATTAATGACGGTTTTGCATTTTCCCTAACTGGCCTGTCGTCCTAATTAACGTCACTAGGAAAGTGCAACTGGGTTAGCAATAGAAACCAACATTATCGTGTCATCGGAGGGGAAAGACGTCTCAATGGACGATAAGGACAACAGACAACACAATAGGAGACAGGTGGAGGGAACTTGGGAGCGTCTCGGGAAACATCTACTCCACCGTGATAAGTACCATTAATATGTTCATGACGGGTATGCAAGTTAGGGCGGTCCCAGCAGGAAGGGGAAATGTCACAAGGTTGGGCAAATCCGTTCTCGAATGTGCGAAACGTTCTCGTAAAAGGGCGCAAATGACAACCGAAATCGTCCACTAAAGGAAAGTCCTTTTAGCGGGCGGGTGATTTATTAATTTTGTTTGTCGAGTTGGGAAAAGGCAGTTGGAAGTGACCTGGTTATATTGGGAAGCCGGCACGTAGAGACCGAGAGGGGAGCTGCCAGTCCTTGGCTGAGGTCAATCACTTTCCCCACTCGGCCTCTTACAACACGCGCTCCTCTCGACTCCCCTTCGCGTATTTTTTTTTAGGATTTTCTATTACATTTTGGTCTATTATTCTCTGAAGAATCGACCGGTTATCGCGTTGAGTCGATAATTTTGCTCGGCCTCGACATTCCGCATTTGATGTGCAGATTCGAAAATTGCAATCCGTTCGCGCCGTTTTGGGTTGAAGGCTTTTCGGCCATTTCCAACTAAAACCTTCATCGGTTCGACCGAGTAGGTACTTATGATTCCAATTGGATTGAAAAAAAAAAGGACTCCAAATCACTCAATTTTGTAAACTATGATCTACAATTGAAGGGCCTAATTGCCGAAATAAACAATCAATGAATTAATCGATTGACTCAAATTTATTTTGGCATTTAGGCTCCTTGGTCTTAAAAGGCTTCAATTGTTTGTTATCACCCTCAAAATAGTGTAGGTACTACTATAAAGAGAAAATAAATCGACGGAATCGGTTCTTCTTCTGTCCTCTTTCGTTGTCTATGAAGACAGACTCATTAGTTTGGCGACTAGGACTCGGATTTATATCCTCGATAGAATCATCAAAATTAAATTTAATATGCTCGAAAAACATTTGCATTATGCTCGAAAAACGCCGTTAAAATCGAGAAAAAGGAAAGAGAAACGAAAAATTCTACAACTTAATTGTGTGGCTCTAGACGGGATTTTTGAAGGACTGGGGCCAGGAAGTCGAATGAGGTGCATTTTTGAAGCAATTATGGCCGTACCTCCATTTATAAGGGGCCTCAAACCTGCCCGGTAGGGGAGAGTATAGGGTATAGTGGGGTTGCGTATGAAGTGGGGTACTCTCTTGTATTTTCCCCATAGATCAGGTGATTACGCCTCAAATACGTCCAAATTGGTACACAGTTTAGATCACCTGTTAGCCTAACTTCCATAAAAAGTCTGATGCAATTGAAGCATAATCACGGACTTTCTGTGGCCCATACCAAAGGGTACCCCACTTCATACGCAACCCCACTATACCCTATTCTCCCCTACACCAAGGGGCTCTGAGGAGCTAAAGAAAGAAGGGGTTTTTGAAGGTCATTTAAAGACTAAATTAGCCATAGGGTCGAGTGGGGTGTCGTTATCGACGAATGTTTTAGACGTAGATTGCGTGTATAGGGGTCTCTCTTGAACGTAGATTACGTATAAGACCCTGTGAGGTAGCCGGGATTGACGGCCTTGTTCTGTCAAGATTTGTTTTATCAACCCGGCACCCACCGTAAAAATTTGGCAGCTAAATTGTTCTAGGTTGCGCCGGGAGGATCTTTTATGTGCTGCCGATCCTCCTTTTACCCAGTCTCCAGGTCCCTCCTTCAAATCCCTTGATGGAACCAGGTCAACAAGAAACACAATATTCCAATATAACTTATATATTGATTGTTGAATTGACCCTTAATTGTTGAACCTAATCTCTCCACCAAATTAAAGAATTTGCCCTAACCGCCCGCACGCGAGCGCGAGGCCCCCGGAGGCAAATTCGGGGTTTCCAAAAGTGTAAACGAATGGTTGGATCTGACCTGAGTGAATGACGTGGGTGGTCACCGATGATCCTTGGCTAAGAGACCATCGGGACAGACGATTCTTCCATCATGAGCGGCTTCACGGCGACTGCCCCGAGTTTTCGTTGTTCGTCTCCCTCCTGTGTTCCTCCGACTGCTGATTCCGCGTTTTTGTGAGCGGTGTGAAGTGGATTTTAACCGAGGTGGAAATCCACTTCTAACAACCCCTGAAGCATGTCTGGAGGTCGAATGATTAATTCGAATTGAAAATTTTGTCATAGAATCCATTAGTGAGGTCTCTGACGAAACACTACTCAGGTATACATTCAGACAGTTTTTCCGAAGTCGCGGTTTTTCTAAACTATCAATTATTTCCCTTTTTTACTTACTACTTCCTAACATATTTTGATCCTTGAAAAACGTGCACGAAAATTACCCGAGTCCCCAATCGGCAATTCCTTGTACCCAAGACCCCGAGAGGGTACAGCTTCTTGGTCTTTTTGCGGGGTAAAATGCATCAATAATTATTGTTGGTATCGGAGCCAAGCGTCACAGCCCTTCGAGATCACAGTAAAACATAATTTGTTATGCTGGTGTATTAATGCATAATATTATGATGGTGACCGCTGGCCGTATACCGTTTTCTCGGTGTCAGTTTTTGGTAACGCTTTTCAATTTCATGTGTCATGTACAGACATGAAAATGTCAAAACGAACTATTTGGTGGGGACATCCTTCCTGGCTTGTATGGCCGAGTTTTTGTTGGGGTGTTGGAAGGTGGGTGGGACAGTAAACTCCGGTCTTTGTTACGTTTTATTGTCCGAGCTTTCGATAGTACCTACATACCATCCTGGAAAAATTTAATGATGGGGTTATTTCCTTGCTACGCACTCGTTCTCTTGTCGGTATATGGCTTCCAGGAGATTAGCCAATAATTTGACAATAAAACGTAACAGAGACCGAAGTTTACTATCTCATTGTTAGTGCTCGGGGAACTCTTTTCCGGGAGGGTCTCCCATGGGTAAGTTTTTTTCCCGGTGAAATTTTTTCCTCATCCCATAATGCTAGTAGGACCTGGTATTTTCCTTCCGGAATGCCCTCAAAATCATGACATGATTTTGAGGGCGTCACGTGTGAAGTAAATTGAAATTTTCTTTTTCAGCTACCGTTCATTCCTGCTCGAGTAAATACGGTTGCGGAACGTCAGTGAGATCCTTGGAGTGACTCTGTTAGCAGTCCTGAGTTTGCTATTCAAGTCTAGAACTTTATCGCTTTCACCTTGTTCAAACAAGAGGTAATTCAGGATTGAGTAAGTCCCTCCTAACAACCCCGAAGTTATTGCGTTACCGAAATTCCCTAAATAACTATAGTTATACCTGTAGTAAATAACTATAGGTATACCTGTAGTTATAAAATAAAATCCCAGTTTCATTTATTCATGATTTAATTGCTTTACACTGACTACACGGCGGTGCACAGTATTCAAAAGAACTGTGATTCACAAATAGAATCCCTGCTGTCGTTTGTAGTTGATCAAAACCTTTTTTCTCCGATCTAGCTGTTCAAAGTTACAAGGGAAATTAACACTCGTGTGATTGTTACTGGGACAATATGCCCGAGCTGGAATATGGTAAAATAAATGAGGCTTGCAAATACGTTTCCCACTACACACTTGAAAAGGCACCGACGGTAGAAACCCTTTTCGTCGGTGGGTTAACAAATTTCAATTGAAACCAAAAATGTTCACATTGGATCGCCATGGTTCTTAACCTGAAGTGATGAACGACCAACAGGGGCAACTCATTACTATTTTTTTGCAATACCTACTAATATTCTCAGTGAAGGTAGATTTGATTTTATTATTCCAGGTCCACAGGTTGATTGAGATGTATTTTTCAATAGGTTTTTCTATTTATTATCATTATTGTTATTATTATTATTATTATTACATATTATTATTATTATTATCAATTTTCCTTATGAAGACAAGACTTTGGATTTTTAACTATGAAGAGTAGGTAATTCATTTACGTGTAGATACTTAATGTATCTCTGTAGTGTATCTCTGTACTTACTAAAGCTGAAAAATTACAGTTCAATCAGATCAGGCGTGTTAGTTAGGGCTCGGATTCGAGCATATTTGCATCGTTTTGTCCGCTCTAGTAAAAATTAAAAGCCTTTTGGTAGTATTGGTTGGAAAGTTTTTCCTACGACCCTGAACTTCGGGTTAAATCATCCAGGGCCTTGATCTTACATATCAATGAGTGCGGGAAAAAAGTCTTTTACGTTGTTGATATTAAATAATATTTAATATAATCAAGACTTTTTGTCACAGAAATGATTTTTTTTTTCCTTCACATTTTTGGAACAGAAATGTTGTCAACGTTGTTCTGTACCTAAGATTTTAATTCCTGACCGTGGCGTTGTGAGGGCTACCTTCGAGTTTGACGGCTAGTGACACAAATCTCCGACCAATGAGAGGCCGAGTCGCGAGGTGATGTTACCCCCAAGTTGATCGCATTCCCGGCCGCAAATTCCAACGTCGCCTTTTCCATAAATTAATATGAACTTGATATCGGAGTTTTGATCCCATTTTCAGCGTTATTTAGAAGCCTTCTATTGATTAATAAAATCTATACCCAATGATATTATAGTGGACACGTTCATTGTTTACCGACCTCTTCAGCACAAACAGATTGATCTTTCGGAGAACGATAAACTTACTATATAAAGTCGGACTCAAAAATAAATTCGACGATGCCCACATTAATATTCGATCCACACACAATGCAGGTAACAGCAATTTTCAAAGGTCCTGACGCAACTCGCCGCTGGCGAGTTTAAAGGCTGAAACTTGAAGCCCGGTGAAATTGGATTCAAAAAGGGATGAAACCCCTCCGAAAAAAAAAGAAAAACTCGCAACCATATCAACGAGACTGTAACACAACAGTTGTTATGTGTATAAAACTCGGCGGCAGGAAATTATTTTTACTCTCGTTCGTGCCGTGGGGTAGGGTAGGTCACGTCATGAAACGATTCACGTAATGAAACACCAGCATGAGGCTTCTAACGACTCAAGCGGAGGCGTATCGAAAGCTGTTTTGTTTACACGGCGATTTCATGTGTGGGGAGATTTTAAAGCGAATTTTGCAAGTAATGCTGTCAATCCTGTAGTTTCAGAAGAAACCTCCACTGCGTCTCAACACTTGTTTTATCAAAATTCTCATGAGATGTTTTATTCAGTAGTATAGCGAGCAAGACTGTTTCACTAATACCGTAAAATTAATCATTGTAATATAATATATTCCTTTCAGTTTGATAATCTCTGGTATCTAAACCAGTTATTCAGACGGTCTGTGGGTAGGAACACCTTTGTGGGTAGGTATACACCCAAATACATGCATGTATTTCGTGTTTACAGTTCTCTCGAATCGAGTTTTAATTATAGATTTCTAAATTCCCTCCTTCTGAGGGTTTTAAGAATGATTTAAAATTTTCAAAACCGTGAAGCCTCGAAGGTACTCGTCCCATTGATACTCAAATGTCAAGTAAAATTTGTCTTTTTATTTACCTGATGCGATGTTGGGGTTAATTCCTCGCCCGCCCGCTTAGTTTTTCTTCTTTTTTAGTTGAAAGAATGCTTCCAAAAAACATTGAAATCGGAATCTAAACTCTGACACACTTTCATTAATTTGTCAAAGATTGAATTTGCGGCGGACATAAATTGTAATATATAATATATATTACATCGTAATATGTAATAGGTATATAATCAATTATAATTGATCAATAATTATTGATCAACTGTTTGAATTGACGTCGCGGAAGTGACTCATTGGCTTCCCCATTGGTCAACAGTTGCACAGCCCCTCCGTGGCCAACTGGCCCCCTCATTGGATGGGGATTTGACAAACTCACCAACACCGTCAGGAATTAGAACCGTTCCGAACAACATTGATACTATCAATAACGTGAAAGACTTCTTTTCTTTCACGAATATCAGTTTTTCAGATTTTTGACTTTTAAGAACGCGGCCAAAGGATGATATAACACGAAATTCAGGTGTACGACCATTCCTCTCGTTCCATTCGTAGTTTGTATCCCAAGTGGATGCGGCGAATGACTCCTTTTCATTGTTGGGGAGTGTACGGTCTGACAGGGGAGCTTTTTATGATTCGTACGGCGTTTAATTTACGGTGAAAACGATAATGAGTGTACCGCATTATACATAATTATTATGTACATATTATATGTATAATGCGATATATTATGCGTTTCATATTATGAAACAATAGGTATTTTTAAAAAACTATGACTGCCAAAACAGTTATGAAGTTGAAAATCTCCAACTGCTTTTCGAAAAATTAACCCCAAGCTAATAATGCAAGCGTCCAATTATTGGTAGGTACAATATCTTTCTGCTCTAACTCAAATTCTCCTCTAAGCCGGGACAAGCGGGGAATGATAATTATTGCAACCACCACCTACAGCACACTGAGACCCACTTGTTCAATATAAATATTCATCGTTCGTTCATTAAGAGTCTCTTCAGTCTCAGACGATCTCGATCCCTCAGCCAGCGCCCCTCTATCTTCTCAAATATTCTACCGCTCGAATTGAAACTATAAATTGGGTCACAACCCGGCAATATTCCTGTTTCGGGAGAAGGCTAAAGAATCAAGAAAGAAATGATCGAGTTCGGAAAAGTTCGTGCTTTTCGAGACAAATACTTTTACAAGAAGCACGGTGCTTCAAGCACCTCTGAGCGCAATCTAGCGTAAAGTATTTTTGGACGTAGAATCCATTTTTGGGGGGGTCCCAGAACGATCCGATTTCACCGTGGGGATCTATGGGGCTTTCATGGGGCTAAAAATGGGATTTTCGAAGGATCCCAGGAGGTCAAAGGTGGCGTTTTCCGATTAAATTTTGGACACAAAATCCATTTTTTCGAGATCTTACATCTGTTCAAACATTGTAAAGAAACCCTTTTTATAATTTTTTGTTTCAAAAATATTTTCTTAATTACACAGAATTAATTTTTCCACAAGTAATCTATATCAAAGAATACTAAACCATTGCGTAAAATTTGCAGCGTTTTTATTGAGGATTAATTTTTAATTTTTTGCACAATTTTGTATAAATACAAAAGAAAAATAAACCCTAGAGTAAAATCTCCAGTTTTTTCACGAGTAAATTCAAGTTCTTGGGGCCTTGAAAGCCTCTATGGTGCTCGCTGGGTTAACCCTGTGTGCCTACTCTCTCGGACTATACGGGGCTTTATACACACTTGGCTAAAATCCCATTTCCCGTCTCGTGAAATGTTTCCTCGCGCCAGACGGGAAGTGGTTGAATCGATTCCGACGGCATCGTCGCAGAGGAGCCCCCGTGACCCCTCTTTGTGGTTGGGATTGAAAATCTATAATACAGGAGAGATAGCACAGAGGGGGGAGGGGGGGGGGGGTCGTTTAACCGCTCGTTGGGACCGAATGGAGGTTTGTTCAACGATTAAATCAACCTGTACACTCAACAAACTTGATATTGGGAGATGCTATTTTTCAGGGAATTCGCCGAATAATTTGGGGAGCCTCTTTGATGTGTTCAATTACTCCGTTCGTGAGCCGGATATATTCGAGTTGGCCTTCTCATCCAAACTATTCAATTCTAAATTTACTGCATCCCGAGTTTCTTCTGAATTACTCTCACAGCGAACCCTTATTAATAACTCGCAATATCCGCTGCCAAGAATGTCTGCCAGGTTTATCAGACGCTCTGGCAACATTTTCAACGCTCATCGCCCGATTTGTAACAATAACATTTCCGTTATTGTCAGGAGCGGTTGGTCGGACGATTCAACCCGTAATGATCATTATTATCGGATACGATGATTCACATGATTAGAAACTAGCGTTTGACACGGAAAACATGTTTTCAATTCACATCTAAGAACACTATCCATATACATAAAATTCAAAGTTGGTTTGTATGCAGGCAACTGGAGAAGCCTTAAGGCTGCTTACATAATTATGTAGGAACAAAAAACCCTGTTGAGATGCTTAAAATGCTTAATAAAAAGAGCTTGATAAGCTATAATGTTCCCAATAGACGGCTAAACGGCTGGACCAACTTTGACGGGAGCGGTCGTAAAACGATCGGCGAGATCGGCCACTTTTCAGCTTTCGCAAGCGTTTCTTTGATATCAACATTATTTTACCTTTGAAATCAACCACTTCAGTGAGGTCCTTTCCGTCGGATTCGAGCTTCAGAATGAGTTCAGAAGTACAATTTGTACAATATAAATACTGTAAAACTAATGTGTGCTTTAGTGAATGCAAGACATGACAGTCTTATCCTTAAGGCATCTTTAGCTGTAGCAATGAACTTGCTGTCGGCTTCACCAAAAGTATTAATTACATCGATTAATGGGTGTGAGCCAGCCTACCTACCTACCTGACTTAAATTTTTTAGCTGGAGGCGCAAATCGTGTCAACGTGAGAATAATATGATATTTTTGGAAGAAATGATGAGCTTTTTACTTCAAAAACTCAGAAACCCCTATATAAGATTTTATGAAATTCTATTCGCAAAATAATCCCAAATAAGATTTTATAAGCATTTTTAAATTCTGTTCAAGTAACTCTATAAACCTCATTCTTGTCCCAAAATGCGTTGTTCAACAAGTCACATAAGTAAAATACGCAAATATGCGCGAATCCGAGCCCTAGTCATAAGCCACAAAAACCAAACTTGAACTGTTGATTATCACATCAATATTTAACAGGGTAAGTACATTATATTACTTCGGACAAATTTTGCCTTAACCCATACAATGAAAACACGACCAACTTATTTTTCACTTGGTCTTTTTTCACTTCAAAACTGATTAGTAACAATGTCGAAAGTGGATCATTCGAAGCAGAATTTATTATGCTTATGCTTATAAGCATCTGAGCGATCCGTAGCTTAAGTTCCCACATGTGCTATCTCACTTTTGGCCAAAGCGATTTGTTTATGTTAACAGGCGCCGAATCCGTAATCCATTACGTGTAATCTTAATACGTAATCCGTAAATACAAAATCAGTAAATCCGTTATTGGGCAAACACGTTTTTGGTTCTCCTGAAAAGTTGTCAAAATGAGATAGCAGATGGGAGAACCAAAGCGACGATTTTTTTTATTTCAGCTGACCATTAAAAAGTATTCGAGATTATTTCCCAATAAATGTTTCGCAGTGTTGCTTCAACTTCGAGTTGGTTACGTTAAAGGGAAAATTTTGAAAATGAGCTAGCTATATCATAATTTCCGCTAGAAAACATCAGTGAAAAGTGCATCCAACAAGACCTATCTGAATCTTACGACAAGTGTTCCAGCTGGAACAGTTTTAGCTTTTTAGCTTTTCTGTCAAATTGTGTTTGGTGGGTTACGACAACTGGGGTTACCACTTGAAATGAGAAAGTTGGGCGCAAATGGGTCCATTTGCGACCCTCATTAAAATTAGATTTGAGGGGAAAGCGTGAGGCCAACCGACAAACATTGATAAGTTTTCATTCTACACAATATAAAACAAGATTTTTCATCAAAAAGGTAGATTTTAAATCTGTTCAATCTACAAAATATCGACAATAAGCCATTCAAAAACATTCCGCTCCTTCGGTTTAATCGATTTTTTATTCAAACCCATAAACGAGACCTCAAACAACGGAAATAACAATTATTGCACCCATTACCGCTACTGCAGCAAGTGGTGCTCGATGGACACATTAGAGCGAGAATTGGGTGTGGAATCCGAATGAGAAAAAAATTAGGAGGGTAGCGTTAAAAATAAGAGAGTTGGGTGTGCTCGCATAATGTTTTACTTACTCAAGCCTCAAAAGCATGTCACACATGTCTCCCAAACGCCGCTGACCATATAAAATCGTAGTTTAGACAGAGTCTAATAGATCTTAACGATCTTGATTTAGAATTCGACGCCCACTATTGTGAATCTCATCCTGGCCATCAATTTTCCTCTTCTTCGATCCTCCGGGGTCAAATGCCTTATCCCGAATAATACTATATTCCTTTCCTTCGGCGAGGTGTTGGAGAAAGGTTATGTATTATGGAGAAAGTGGATGAGAAATGGAAGGGGGATGTCGGGGATGTCGGCCCCTTACGTGGCAGGTCTGCCAATCATCTTTGAAGGAACCCGTGTGTGATGTGGAATGTTATCCGAGATCTTCAATTATTGATTCATCGTTCCCTTGGCAGAAAAAAACAAAAACATTCACCTTGTAATAACCGTGTTGAATTTAAGTTTATTAGTCTCTGAATAATTCGTTGTTCAACAATAATCAACCGGTTTGCGGGCGAGTTTGTACTTAGGTGTTTCACGGTGGGTGCTATAGCATAGTGGTATATACCACAGGTGGGTTTTTTGAAGGGCTTCGGTCAAGGAGTAGTGGGAGGCGTCTGAATAAATCATCAACCCGGAATACATGGGCCAGTGTACAACGATGATTCAGTATTATGAATAACTCAGTTGTAATCAAGTAGGCAGTATTCCCAACAATTACTATTTTTCAACATCTATGTATTGTGTGTTGTTGTAGAACAATACAAACATGTTCCATTTTGCAGCATAATATTATGTATTCATATGCCTATTATGTACTATCGATAAGTCGTATCGAGTGAGACTGAACATTTTCGTTATAGTTGTGGTATTGCACTAATGGAGGTGGCAGAATCTGGAAAATGTTTTTAAGACTTCCCCTCAGATAAGATCAACCGTCTGCAAGAACACTTTTCCTACACAGAATAAGATTATCGATTCCAAGCTGGGGTGGTTTGCTGAGGAGAGGCTTGGCGGGGGTGCACTGAGGGTAGAACCAGCATTAAATTCGATAGAACCTGGACTCGAGCTTTTCCTTTCCCCTGATGGCGTGGTGGGGGGTAGAGAAAAATAAATCCGAACATCCCGTCGACTTTCGTATTACCTCCGGCGTTTTTATTTATGGACAGACTTCTTCACCATTTTGCAACATAATACTTTTTGTCGGAAAGTCGAATGAGATTGACTTCAATACGTTTTCCTCTGGTAAGGCCTCATCTTTCTATTGAAATATTCGAATGAATGAACGGAGAATTATTTTTTGTTATAGGCAATCCCCCTTTTTTTCATGTAAACATTCTGATAGCTTAAGCCGTATTTCGATGTCTAGAGCAGTTCCGGTGTTTATCCGCTGCTTATGTCTTCAACGAGTCAGTCATTATGAGCCATTAAGTTTGTTTCCAATTTATAGTTTACTATCTCTTATTCTCGATCAAATAGAACACCAGACGTTTCAATATTTTCTCAAATACAAAAGGGGAAAACTCCTTCACGCTCATCTGATTTTGACGATTTGAAATCTTTGCTGGTGCAAAGCAGTTGAACGTCTTCTCAATGAAGTAGGAACCAATTTCAAACGTGTTGAAAAACATGAGCGGCGAACGAGGTCGGATCGCATGTTGAGTTGGGTTCGCGTGACCCGCAGGGCTCTTTTTATTGAGTCGTTGATAAAAATACCTCTGGAAGAACCCTCGCAGTGTGGCCAGCTAATGACCCAGACGGGATTATGAATGAGATCCGGGCTGGATGCCTGATATCAAGGAAGTTAAGCGGATGGACTCCGGTAGGTACCAACATCAGCAACTTGACTCCAGGTTGGAGTCGTAGAACACGAAACACCAGAGAAAAAGTAAAAAGGTTTCAATAACGCCCCATGTGGCCTCCTCCTGGATGGGCGACCCTTTCAGGGTTTTTTTTCTTCAACTTATGAGATACGGCGGCGGTCCGTGTCGTAAATACGTCTAAAAAGGGGGATAGGACGAGTCGGGGCTGCCCCTCCAGACTGGGGTGGGAACAAGTGCCGATCGTCAGACAAAGAAGGAGACGTCAGGAGGAGACCTTTTGGATGGTTCACAAGAAGAAAACGCGTCGCGGGAGAGCAAAGTACCCTCATCGAAAGTTCGTGTTATTCAGGTTTTTTATAACACGTCACAGGTTTATAGGTGAGATTTTGAACGTGGAATTGAATAAGCTGCGTTTTCCAACCAATGTTAGGTCCTGAACCAATGTGAGCCAAACCTTTCTTACCCCCACGATGTTGTAAACTCACAGCTTCGTATAATATACGAGCGCAAAGAAACTTGGTACATAATATGTTTCTTTGCGCTCTTAGTTGGCGTCAGCTTAGTAACTAAGCTTATTATAACTGTTATAATATTAATGATCGAATCCAAACCTAGATTCAGCATGGATCTGATTCCGACGGTGCGATTTCCAGTTTGGAGGGGTTCAAGATAAATTTGACAGAGTTAAAAACCGGATTGGAACAATAACCACACAAACCGGCTTAATTGGGTTGAAAACGAGCTTGAGGACCGACCAGCAGTGGGGCGGGTCGTGAGTCACCTCCGATGAGTTGGAAACTGGTTTGAAGAGGTTAAGAAGCGATTTATTCAGTTCAGAAAAAAACGTGAAAAGAAGTCAAAGAGGCGACAACTGGTTCTGAATGGTTGGAAACTGGTAAAAGAGGTTAAGAAACCATTTAAAGGGACGACAACCGGTTCTGACGGATTGGCAACCTGTTTGAAGTGTATAAAACATCGTTTGACGGGGAGATAACAGATTTGATGAGTTTATTCGTCATTCGTCGAGGCATGACCTTTATAGAACTACGAAAAGCAGGTTAGCAGAGATCCTGGAGGTTAGAGGAGTTCCTGTTTACAGGTTTGCCTGGTTTAAAGAGGCAATTACCATAATGCCAGGGTTAAAACTAGTTCGAAGAGATTGTGCATCAGGTTGAATGGTCAACAAATGGTGGAAAATGTTCACCCTCCTCAATTAATGTTATTTGAGGAACTCCAAAGGAAGGATCGACATTTAAAAACCCATAATTTGTGAAAAATAGTGCTAATATTGTCACGGGAATAGCTTGATCGTTATTATTGTTAATCAGTTAGCGATACTATCTTGCTCGTTCACCATCCGCTTCATTTCCATTTTCTCAGAAGCGAAATAACCCTCTTGAGTTAGTTAGTAGGTAGGTACCTAGTCGAATGAATACACCTTCAAGCAATACTGTAACGAATCCGTTCTGCGAATGCTTAACTCCTTCTAATTGAGCATGCTTATTATATTCTCCTTCTTCTAGGAGCAATTAAATCATTTAAAAATCCGTTCGAATAATTTTGTTAATTTGTATGGACGATTATGATCGTCAAGTCGTTTTTCAACACATAACGTTTCTTATAGCTCACTCGCAAAGCTGATAAGAAGCGAATAAAGATGTAACTTTTACAGGATGTTTTGCAAAGCTCCAAAGTTGGCCGTGGGATTAAACCAGATAGTTCATAAATGCTCCTCACAACCTTCGGGTTTTTCCTTCGTCGCGTCGTGCCAACAACAAAGGCGTTCGGTTTTGTGAGTTGGTTCGGGTTCGGAAAACGGTCCCGGGCAGAACGTGGCCCGAGTGCGAATGAGGTCAATGGCCAAATCTTGAAGGACATGGCACAGCCTTGCGCAAGATAATCGTCCCCCAAAAAGCGCAACGAAGACGTCGAAAATCAGAGACGGTGGCGAAAACAACTCTTCTTTTTGACGTAAAACTGTCAACAACATGAGGTCAAAAACCTGGAAGAGGCAAGTAACGACGAGAGTTGCAGGATTTTTTTATCTGGGATTTGAGCTTCGATCTATTATTTTCTTTTTACACGTGCAACAGACCTCCTGAACAAAGCCTTTTTTCCCTCTTTCCTCCCCTTCTGATATCTTTGTAGCTACCAACCTATTTGTTCTTTTCCTAAGAGGTTTCGCGAACCATAACAGGAATTTATCCTTTCTTCTATCACATCTATCATCTTCTAGGCACATCTCAGTGCAGTTCACATCAGATATGCGATAAAAATAGTGAATATAATTGAACCTTTTAACTTAGTATCCGCGCCAACATCAAAAACAAAAATATATCACGCACTAGGGAACTTTTTCAAGCGTTTTCCACATTGATATTTAATGAAACCTCTTCCAATTTTTACTTAGCAGTTAATAAGCTTGTTTTGAACTCGGTAATCCGGTTGGATCCATCATGGCATGATGCCAGCGATTAATGAATTGTTTTGGGAAGGCCATCTCATTCCTCAAGGAGCCGCCCTGCCGATGACCTACACTTTATAATTAACAAAAATTAGCACTCCATGGATTGCCGATTTACTGAGTTCAGAGCATGACGGAGAATAACGAGAGATAGTTCTCAAAAACGGTTCTAAACCCTTCCACACCACCTCGAACCTATTTATGCACGCAAGACCAATTTTCAGACATCCAAGACAGTTTTATAAGTAGGTATATAGCTACGAGCTGGTTTTAATACTACCTCAAAGTATTACAAATTCCTTCAATCAAGAATTTAATCCCTTCTAACCGGATTTGACTCTCCCTACACCATAAACTGTTTTAACACTGAGTGGTTTACTCAGTGTTAAAACAGTTTATGGTGTCGTAAGAGAGCTAAAGGAAACAGGGCTCGAGTAGGTACATTGTAGCTGACATTTCCCCTGTAAACGATTCCAACTGATTCTTGTGCATTTTCCTCATAACCTCGGTCTATTAGGTATACGCGATATTCCGATATAAACGATTTTCACTGTGATCGTAGGTTTAGTGATTTCAATTGATGCATGATGTTTACCTGAGATGATGATAATCACAGAATCTGTGATAATTATATCTGATGTATGTATTCGCAATGATTGGTTGACAAATGTTGGACCTAGCCCGTGTGAGAACTAGTCTCGGCTGGTTTCAAGAGGACGTTGAATACGGCGGAGATTTAGAAAGTAGGTTGCGTGATGTCACCCTGGCGGAGTCGAGCTGACCTTGATCATGCGCTGGGTTCCTACTCGTCGATAAAACTACCAAAAAGTTTCGGATTTTTTTTCCCCGTCGTTCGTCCTTTTCCAAGTTCCCTTCAAGGCACCTCATCAGGGGGAATAGGGAAGATCTTGGATACGAGAGGTCCATGACGAGACCCCCCCCCAAGGACACAAAACCGAACAGTCAAACGAAGCTGGAAGATATCGTGTGCTCACAATATCTCCCGGCTCGTTAACGATATCTTTATTATGCGCCTGCGTCCAGACAAGATCCATGTGTTGCCACTTGGATTGAGAAGTTTTACGTTGATGTTAATTGAAAGTGAGACTTCATATTACCAAGGTAACAGTAATGTGAGCATTTCAGTAGCAGTGACAAAGACACGCCAGTTTTAAGTAACTTGTACCTTTGCCTACAAACTGAACCTGGGGATGGACAACCAGACCCCCCCTTTGCACTGCTAGACATTGGAAACACGTCTTTCCTCCACCATCTATTGTGCGACAGATGTTGAATGACCAAATTTTGGCCATATTATGATTATAATGCGTTCTTGATACCTAGTCTTTCCTCTACTTTCGAGACAAATTTTAGTTTCGTTTCTTGATCAGTTAGGTCAGCATAAAGACGCGTCCAAAATCTTTAAGAAGGTTCTTACTTTTATAACTGAACCAAAATCTAGCAAAGGTTGCAAAGGTTTCACGAGGTTGCCACATTCTTGGAAATTCACACTCTACTGCAAACCTTAAGTGACGGGTTAGTGGAAAGATTCAAATGGACTTCGCGCACTCTCTTCAAAAGTAGTAGCGGACAATCAACGGGACTGGGATCTGCAAGTACCTATCAACTAGCTTATCGCGCAGCCAGTGTAACTGACATTCGGCCGTCAACTACCTATTCCCTAAATGCAAGTTGTTATTCGACGATTGGCCAGACCATATCCTAGCGTCGGAGTATGTCAAGAAGTTGAAGTGTTGCGCCAGTGTTTGCGAGATGGAACGAAAGAAATAGCTGTGGCGAGCTCAGGAAATGAGGCAGCGTAAGCGACCTGAAGGTTACAAGAGGATATCAGACTGACGACAAGGTATACAATACATATCCCATACTATACATCCATCCCAAGGCAGAAAAAGGGCTTAATCCGATGATGCGGCGGTCCTGGGAGGGGCCATGCCAGATGGTTGCCGCACTGAAAGACGTTATGCTCAGGGTGAAAACTACACATGGGAGATGGTGGTCTATAGACATAGTATACTATGAGGATGATTGCCCCGCACAGCGCTCAGTGGGTGGCAGAAACCCCCGTTTTCAAGGTAATATAGGTTGATAGGTCAAATTTGATTTTAAAACTGATGTTTGAAGGAATAAACTAGTACATTCCATGGGTTTATTGGTGAAAACAAAGAATTTACAACGTTACACCAGCTTGAAAAGACGGGAAAACGCCCCTTTCCCGAAAATGTATGTCAAAAAACGTAGAAAAATCGAGCGCTTTATATTAAAATCGAAAATTCCTTCTATTTATTTCGAGTCCACATATAATATGTACGGACTTGAATGATATATTAATTATTATCATAAGAAGTAAAAAATGATTGTTAGGTACTCATTTTTCCAGACGGTTTCAGCTTGAATAAAATACCAAAAATACCGTTTTTGAATAAAATACCGAAAAATACTATCTTTTGACATTTCAGAAGACAAGGAAACACCGTGCGCCAAAGTGCGACAGGTCACAAAACATGCTACTGCAGACAGATGCAACAGATTCTGTTGAAAGAATAAAATTTATTCATTTAATAAAGAGATCGGTTGTGGGAACTTGCGCCCTACGTGCTTTGCTCATAATATGAGCAAGATACATATTATGTATCTTGAAAAACGTCTTAAAGTAAGACTTACTACGTCTTAAAGTAAGTACCTACTTTGATAGTACTTAGTACTATCTTCGCTTTGTTTTCGCGTTCTCTTTGGACCGAAACGCTTCTGTTCTATCTTGTCACTGACATAGGATAATTAAATTAAACGATAATTAAAACATACATTTTTTAATTATCATTTCAAGGTAGGTTTTTTCTTTTCTTTTTTCATTTTTATTATTTTTTAATTTTAATTGGTTTTTTTCTTTTCATTTTAATGTTTGTACGGAAAAAGGAATACCTAATTAAATTGTTCTATCACATTTGGTTGAAAATCTGTAATATACCTACTCTCATAGTAAGCATTCCTGGAATCTGCTAGTACATATTATTACACCTACCTACTGGTACCTACCTAGCTATTTCAATTGAATTCACAACCTCAGCACCTTAGTCAATTATTCCACTTATTAGAGGTTTTTTAGGGGTTTCACGACCATTGTGCCACACCCTGTCCAACCACGCAATAAAATAAAAATTATTTTAGCTATAATGGATAATAAAAATTGAATAGGTAATGGATAAAAAAGTAGAATAACAATTGTTTGACGATGGCAAAACGTGATGATATCATCCTGTAATAAAATTTAATTCTATTTAATAGAAAAGACGCCTAAACGACTTACATTTCTTGAAATCAATACAGAGGACATTTGAAATCACGAGTAACTTCGAAACCTCCGCCATCTGAAAGGTGACTGAGAAAGTGCGAAACGTGAACTCACCTGAAACAAACAGAAAATCACAAATTAGCCAATAAAAGGAAAATGTCTCTTCTTGCTTGGCCGCAAATGGCAACAACCTAAGAATTTACGATCAATCCGAAACGTTGCGGGCGTAAAATGAGCAGAGGAAACTGTTGTGGAGGTGTCAAGAGGAACTGAAGGAGATTACGTAAGGTGACTCGATAGGTAGCACAACTTTCTTCAGATATTCAACTAGAAAGGCCGGAGCGAGTAGTTGAGTAACTCAACCCGCACTAACTTTTTTTTCTTTGACTTCTCAGTATCCCAAGATAACGCCATGGGAAATGTGACACCAGTTACTTTTGTCAATAGACGGCTGAGTACGAAGAAGTATTCTATAATAGAAAACGCTGCAAATTGGATTACACGTGGGGCGATTATTGAACAAAATTTTAGAGCGGTCGACAGGAAAATGACTTCGAAGACATCTCACACTATAGTTCCCGTCAGATCTACAAATCTCTGGTTTGGGGTGGTGTGAGTATGGGTTTAAAACCCACTGATAATGGGAGGGTTTAAATCCGGGATTGAGGGGATCTAATCTAGTTTAGACGCGGGAGGAGGGTTTCAAACTGGTTTGAGGATTTCATCATCCATGGATTGTTCTGGGGCGAATCCAGAAAACATCTGGGTGGCCCAAACTTACAAAAAACTAAAAAACTAAAAAATAAAATAAAATAATAATAAGTAAAACAAAACTTCTACACCAGTTTAGTGTTTGGACAGATGAGGGACCCCGGGAATGGATCATCAAGTAAGCCCTTTACAGTGATGGGGCTGAAAACCTTTCGTACATTACTAAATAGATGGAGAATCGAGTATTCTGTTAAAATTTCAGATTAAACAAATATAAAATTCCTAATGCCCAAAACGGCGTGGATGGCGGAAGGACATTCCTATCATTTTTGAAATCTACACAATGATGTCATCATGTGCCTACAACATGGTTCACCATAATAAACCAATATGAAGGAATTTAAAAAAATCGCCATGGTTCACCATAATAAACCAATATGAAGGAATTTAAAAAAATCGCCGTTATATAGAAACTTAATGAGACGGATGTGCCTTTTAAAGTGAAAACTACCCAACTTCCTGACGACTCAAATTCATTGCCTGCTTGCTCTCTTCTTCAACACACCTTAGGAATCCCGATCGATCGCGTGTCCGTCGGAGTTTTCTCCGTAGACTTCGAGAGTGCGTTTTTCATTATAAAACACGTAGTTCGAAGGCGAGCTCATGTGGCGGAGGGGGAGGTTTAGTTGTCTGAAGGTTACACACCTGCCCACGAACCAGAATCTCCCTTCGTTTTATCCCGCCTTCGCGCCGAACAAAAACAGGACGTGAGATACCGACTGTCTGCCCTCCCGACCCGACTCACGACCTAAACTGCAGGAATCAAACGTCTCACGTACGTCGACGGCCATTCAGTCGATCTCAGCCCACACATGTAACGGTAATTCTCATCGTTCGCACTCCTCATGCAAAATTTGCACGAAAGTTGGAGTACGATGTGATTTCTATATCAGCTTCATCTGCCTTAGCAATATGAATCATCTTCATCATCGACCATTTACGATCTTCATTGTCACCCATGTCATGGTGGATCAACCTCATCATCTTCATTGTCGATTTAATTGTGGGCATCTTCATCACCTCATAGATTTGGATCGTCTTCATCCATATGGATCATCTTCATCATCCGTTGGTTCTCCGTAATGAATGGGTAACCCACTCAAATGGTGCCGTAGGTGCTGATTGGACGAATTCACATCAGTAAAGATTGGGATGACCATGTTATCATAGTCTAACCTGTTCAGATGAATCAACAAGTTTCAGTGAAACTGTTTCACGTGTTGAATTGTTCTTTTCCCCTTTTTGGTTTATTATTCTTGGAATAATACACCTATGTTTTCGCGACGCGGGTCGACGACTCCGATCGGCCTCAAAATTTGACATTATCCGTTTCAAGAGGTCTACATTCAAAATCCGAAATGTCCGTCCGCCGTCCGCCGTCCGGGCCGTTTTGGGCAGTAGGAATTTTTTTAAAAATCTGAAATTTTGGCAAAATACTTGGTTTACCATCTAGTTGTGCCCGCAAGGTTTTCAGTCCGATCGCTCCAACCCGTGGGGCGCTATGGGGCTAAAATGGGGCTACAGGAGGGGTGTTTTGAAGGCTTTTAGCTATGGGATCGAGTTAGGTGTCGTTTTCGAAGTATTTTTGGACGTAGAATCCATTTTTGGGGGTCCCGGAACGATCCGATTTCACTGTGGCGTTCTATAGGGCTTTCATGGGGCTAAAAATGGGATTTTTGAAGGATCCCAAGAAGTTAAATATTTTTCGAGTAAAAATTATAGAATTTTTGAAAAAACACATTTTTGAAAAAAAAAAAATCCCCCCCAAAAATTTTTTTTGAAATATAAAAATCCAAAAAAAAATTTTTTTTAATTTTTTTTATTGACAGAATTAAATGTCCGTACAAGTAACCTATATCACAGAATAATAAACCCTTGTGTAAAATTTGCAGCGTTTTCCTGTTCCTTTTTAGTTGAACCAACACGCTTGTTCGGTGTTTTTCGCCAATAAGTTGAGTGATTTCACTACTTCAATGCATATTTCGATTCAGCAATATTGAAGAACCGTTTTCGTTAATGACTTCTTTTCTGACTACATATTTTTATTGCTCTTAAATTTCGAGAAAAACAGGAGAATCGATTACCCATGGGAAAATTAAGCCATATCGTGCACAATACGGCTTACTTTAGTGGCTTTATGGTTACTATCTGGCATTTTGATCATTGCAATCTCACTCATGTAATGTTTTTATTGTTTCTCCGATAATTAATAGATCGGAGAAGTGATGGTCCTCCAATCTCTATTGATTGACTTCTCTCGTCGTCCAACTAGTTTGTGGTTCATTACTGGTCGTATTACTTTACTTTCATAAGCATCAAGCTAATCAAAATAAGCTGGTTGTTTTGACTTCATTGTTTCCCTAATTTCTTTTTGAATGTCATAAAATCGGTTCATCTCTTCAGCTATCTTGAACGTGGCCTAACAGTCGGAAAACCAATTTTAACTATCAATAAAATCCATTTGTAGGTCCGTCAACGGAGAGAATTGTCATCAAGAGATTCTTTCCTTTCAAAAGAAATGTCAAAGACCTTTCGTCGTTGGATTGGCCTCGTTCTTTCATACTTGATACGAATCTTGCGGTGATAAAATAAGGGAAAACGCTGGAGGGTGAAAAAGGGGGGCGAAAGGGTGATGACCGGACGAAACTTCTCCCGTCGGACCGCAGCTGCCTCCGACGGTGTAAAAGTGAAGCAACCTTCTGCGCAATTACAAACAGCGGCTCTCCACGCTCTTAGCCGAATTTTCCGGGGTTTCCGACCCCCGTTTCCAGATGGAAGGGGAAGGGGAGGGGGGATGATAAAATCGTCCGGGATTAAACGGAGTCGAGCAGGGGGGAGACCTCAACGGGATGTTTATTGATCACTCAACACTCACTCAACTGAACTGTTGTCAAATGTTATTCCTGCAAGGTTCATTGCTGATCTCTGGTGACCCGAGGGTTCGCAAACAAAGCGAGCCACTTCCAAATGATTAAGTCAGGTGAGTAGAAGGCAGAATAAATTTCTTCGTATTCCTATAATATAATCCCCCCCCCCCCCCCCCCCCAAATGTTAAGAAGCTGCCAAGCATAAAAACAAAGGGGTGCCAACCAATCGATTGAAACTTCACACTCCCAACTTTTACACGCTCCCAAGTTGAAACACCGCCTACGAGCTAGGAGGCCCCAATCATGGGGAGGCAGTACCATTTTAGGGTAGAACACGCTTTTACCGAGACCTAACTTTTTAAAAAACGACACCTGACAAGCACTGGTATGTTGTAAAAAAAAAAATAAAAAAAATCCACACACAACACAAGTTTGGTCCGGACTTAGTTACAAGCAAAATTTGCTTTTAATGAAGTGTGTTCTCGTTCCTCCAACATTTAGCCGTTAGGCTCAAGGCGAAAGCATCAGGGGGTGTGGAGTTGTCCCCCAGCAGTCTCAATAATATATTATTATACAAAATAATATATGTATTATTACAATTATACAAAATAATATATGTATTATATTCTGTTTGAGGGGCGGATGAAGATTGCGCGCGAAGTCTGAGGAGATCATGTTTCGGTGTTCATGACCTGTACACGAGGTCCTGTGGGCGCAAAGCGGTAATTAGTAGAGGTAATCAGATCAGAAGGGAATTAGTTCAAACTAGGGGGCCACCCCCTGCTGGCTAAAGCCAGCCAATCCCTGACCTCTCCCAACTGGCCTCAGACCCCTTCTACTTGCTGTTCAATAATGAAGAGTTTCTTTTTTTTCTAAAAGAAATTATGGAAGTGCGAAGAACTTGGTTTGCAGAGTGCCTGTCGAAGTACATGGCTTCTCACAGCACAACAACAAACAAGTATGTTTGTTGCCAAGATTCCATCCGAGGACCACTAAGAGTACAGTAAGAGGTACACTACAGGAATCATATTCTGACAAAATATAAATCATACATCACATCGTTGGAAATATAAATTTTATATAACCTACCAATTTTAAATTTTGACGAATATGATGCGTTGTGATCAACTTGTGATGTCTTGCGAACCACATACGTGGAAGAAGTAAAATTTTTTTTTTTCACCCAATTTTCTACTACCTTTTTGGGTTGCGGCGAGTTTTCTACTTGCCTCAAGGAGCGAGGCGAAGGTTTGTGCCTAATTTTTCAGTGCTCCTCCCGGAATAGCGCCCAGTCTTCCGTCGCCCCTCTTTGAGGCTACAATGGGGTGGGGTTTTAAGGGCGTTGGCCAGGTGGTCGAGTAGGAAGTCGTTTCACAAGTAAAATATGAAAACTATGATTGTTGGGGTTCAGGCCCATCTGAATACACTGTCAGCTTCCAAATGGTTCTAATGGCGCTACGTATGGGTTTTTTGATGGGCTTCGATCCGTAGGTCCAATGATGGGACGTTTTCAAGATAATTTCGGACGTAGAATCGATTTATGATGGTCCCTACCCACAAAAAGGTGTTTCGAAACCTGTTCGATTGCTTTGAAATTGTGCTTTATAATACTCGTAAAAAATGTTTTAATGACTGAGAAATAAATTCAACAAAGATTAAAATGTGCGGGAGAGAGGAAGAAGGTGGGTTTTGCAAGGTCAACGCTAGTAGGCGGAAACTGAAGACACTACACCATCATTTACATAACGGCTTATCGTCCTGTGCAAATGTTACAACTCGCGAGTTTCGAGTTCGAAACAAAATATTCAATCACCGTCAGTCCAAGACGCCGATTGATTGGGCACAGGAGGGAGATATACGTTCCAATTGAATTAAGATTATACAAACAAGTCCTATTTGATCTGTTTGTACTCGGTCGAAGGGAAAACCGGCCGTTGGCGTGTTGGGTTCCGATAGCTAAAGTTAGACTGGCGACCTGCTCCCGCTAAGAATAGCCCAACACTAAACAATATTTAGACCACTCCCTTTTACTAACTGAATAACACCTGTGCGCAGTGGAAAAAAAACTCCGGACTCGGGAAGAAGTCGATTCAATGGTGCACCAACCCAGTTAAATGGTTTGGAACGTTTCCAAGATCCGGAAATCTAAGAAGGCGAGCATCGAGATAGCAATTGAATTTTCAATTCAGGTTTGAGCATGATAATAATAATATTATTCAGTATATTATACTTATTTTGCAATTTGCAATAATTGAAATAATTATTATTGCGTATTTCACCTCAACCTTGTCAGAAGAGTAGACAATAAGATCAAAACTAGCACAATTGTGATGAGGACTATACATCATGTTGATAGTAGTGGATAGATTGAAGCCCTTCAATAGCCCCGCCTATTGCCCCACAGAGTCCGAAATTGTGGCCGGAAACGTCAGCAACCCCTATAAATCGATTCCTCCAAAGCGATATTTCTCACGAACTTGCGGCCAACACTCCCATGCTCCCAACTATCCAGTGCCCTTCAAAACTGGGGGAAAATGGGGCTGAAAACCGTACGGAAGAATTGAGGAAAGTAATCTTGTATTAATACAATTATTGGATTAATACAAAAATTGTCAGATTGAAAAAAAGAAAAAAAAACCGACTGCGAAAACTGCGAACAGAGCCTGTGAAACAAAAGGATAGGTAAGTAGGTGCCGATCAAAAACATCGACCCTAGTCGCAACTTCATAACTCAGATCATTCAAAAAGCTACAACCAAATTTGATGAATCTTCACTGACAAGTCAACGTCTATGGGCCGGTCGGCCTACCATAAAATTGGGTCATTGTTTTCAATGACAATACTGAAAACTCGACCTTAAGATTGGGCGAATTAAGGTGACGGGGTTATCTAATTTTCTAGCCGCAGTTGAGATAAGATTAGCACCATCGACGCCAATTCAGTTCTAATACTCGTAAAACCAGAACTGAACCGAGTTGAAAAATGTTAGATGGTTCAATCTGCTTGGGCTAAAATTAGTGCTGGTCCTCCATTGGGTGTCCGTTGGCGTCAGTTAAGTCCCAGTTAATGATCTCTGTCATTACCGTAGACGGCTGATTCGTGAAACCATTGAGTTTCGAGCGTATTGTAAGAACGATTAAGCTCCGACTGACACCGAGCGACACGTGTATCGAGTGCGGGAATAGTTGAGTCTCATAGATATACATCAAACGGTTGAGAACCAGCTTTCCCCTCCTTAACGTTCCAACTCCACCACATCCGGTCCTTCCGCTACACCCGACACACCTCCTGATCGATATGATCCTCGGACAGCATCCCCCAGGACGTGCTCGGAGAGGCACATATCGGTAGGTAGGGATATCAAGCTTTGTCGGCTGACTGGGTTTATTTTCACTCGGCAATTAATTACGCCCTAATACTCGTTTGTATGTATATTCAGTAATCCGATCCCTCAACAATACAAAACCTCCGTGAAATAATTTCAAATCGTTCACAGAATCCATCACCAAATTACCTCAATATTGAGGTTGAGCTTAACTATCTTTATGTCCACTCAAAATCCACAATTCCCAATAATTGGGAATTGTGGATTTTGAGTGGACATAAAGATAGTTAAGCTCAACCTCAATATTATTGTTGTTGTTGTATTAAATATTATATTTACAATTATTGTAAATAACTTGCAACAACCGAGGTTGTTCACAATTGTTGCAAAGTGGACAGGCTCGTGGACCCATAATATGGCCCCATATTATGAGAAATTTGCAGTCCTTTGAATCTAAACATGGTGAAACACAAGTGCACAACATTTTTGAGCCACGTCGCGTAAGCGTTCAAATTCAATAATATTGAAATTGATATTATCATTTCAAGAGAATTATAAACCAAAATCTGAAATTTAACGAAATACTGGGTTTCGCTACTGTAGTAGACAACTGGTCCGTCAAGGTGTGCATGTGTGGGCAATAACTGGTTTGATTGGTTCTAACCCAGGTTGCAGGAAACACTATAATATATTATTGTTTAATATATATTGCAGGATACACAATATTATTGTTTACGTTTGGGAAAGTTTAAGAACCGGTTTGAAAAGAATGAAAACCAGTCCAGAAGAGCCTCAGAACCAGGATGAATGGGCTATAACTGGTTTGTAGAGTGGTGTGAACCAGTTTGAAAGAGCGATGGCAAGAATGTAGAAGCAGTAACCTGTTTGGAGAAGTTACGAACAGGAGGTTCGTGGAGGGGACAAATTAGTTTGGAAAAAGAAGTACGTCACTATCAAGACGAGATGAGAGTCTGCCTGATGGTGCAGAGGTGCTGATCCAAAGAAGGGTTTTGCGATAAATGTTACCCCCCCCCCCCTCTGCTTCTTCCTTTAACTTTTTTATTAGGTTAAATACATTAGTTGGAAACCGGTTTCGAGATAAGCTCATCTCCAGTCCATGGACTGCAGGAGACGATGTTGACGCGAAAGTTTTGACGTTCGAGAACCTTTTTCTTTTTTTTTAAATTTAGGTGTAGGTTAATATAAGGAATGAAGTAAGCGTTCCCAGTAAGTTTCTCAGTAACAAGCCTTCCTTTAGCGGTCCCACTAAAGCCATTTGTTTTACAAGAACTTCATCACATAAGAGAACTATTTTCTCTTCTAATTTTGTATAATAATTTTTCTCTTCTAATATTATTTAATAGGATTGTAATGGAAGTTAATTTTAGCGCAGTTCGAGTTGCGCCAAGCGAATGATTTCACGATTATGAGCTATACCTACCGTATAGCCTATACGAGTAGTTGAGGAGAAATCGACAACAAATTCACCTAAGTTTCACACATGAGATTTTGATCGAGAAATCGAAAATGCTCGAAACCGGGGCACAGGCTGGCTTTTGAGCCGAAAGGGCGGTTTATTATTATTATTATTATTATTATTATTATTATTATTATTATTATTATTATTTTGGAGATCCTATTTCATTGAGGTTAAAATTCCGATAAAATACCCAAATCAGATATTTACCCAGAAAACTAAATACCCTAGTATTTTAAAGCACTGTTGATTGGCCAGCAAACACTTCAAACACAGTATAATATATGTAGATATATATTATAAAACTACTAATTTATACACTACGAAGAACATGTCATGTTATTTTCCATTCCTGACTTTGGATCTGTTTGAACGGATCTTCGAGTTATATAAAAGTGAAACGGAGGTTGGAACTTTGTCGGAACCCGCTGACATGGAGTCCATTTCCCGGTTCCCTTATCGGGGAGTTCTTAAACGGATTAGCTCTGCCCCAGAAGCCTCTCGTGATCAATATTTTCTCTAAGGGGGTCAACAACCACGTTGAAATTGCCTCGTCGTCCTCCATGTGGGTATCTTACGGCTTTCATCCCCCCCTTCGCTTACTACCACACCCTCGTCGCATAAACTCATTCACCCCCAAACTACCCTTTTCCAACCCTAAGCCGGGATTCACCCCTTTGGAGAGTATGTTTCCCCCTCTAGAATGTCTGCCACACTGTTTTATACGTGTGATTAAGTTGATTCATCCAGAAACCCCTCCTCCCCCTTCCTTTATTATTATTCTTGTTCAACATCGCACAGTTTCCATTATCGAATTGAGACGTTACCTCGTGGAATGATAAATAACGCGAAATAAGACATTCACAAGTTGAAGGGAAGACGAGCAGTAACTGTTGTGGTTCGCCTGAACAGACATTGATGAGTACATAATATGTACTCCTTCAATATTATTGAAGGATTACTGTGTTCTGTAGACTGTGGTGATCGATCCAAAAATTTATTACTTCGACAGTAGTATCGGGATTAGGATCCAACGAAAAATCTCAATCTTTTGCCGAGCTTTCGAAACATATATTTTCTTCTTCAGGACCTACACAGAACAATTATGTCACATTAGGGCAGTATATCTATGAGTAAAATTTACTCATAGATATACTGCCCTAATATTTAATATCTAAATCCTCTTTGAAATAGTACCTATTATAAATAACACTACTCAAACTGGGTGAGTGGCTCTTCTGCATGTGGATTTATCTCTAAATTACACCATTCTTGCGTAAATCTGATATTGAGCTTATACCTAACTTAAATCTAATACTTACCTACCTAAATTCTTAAATACATACCTGTTTATAATTTCTGCAGTGTATCCGGGTTTCATACAAATCTTGACATCGTTGTAAATTCTACACGATAAATTAATTCTGAGTAAGTAGACTTGGGTTATTTAGATATTTACTCATAGATATACTGCACTAATGTGACATAATTGTTCTGTGTAGGCCCTGAAGAAGAAAATATATGTTTCGAAAGCTCGGCAAAAGATAGAGATTTTTCGTTGGATCCTAATCCCGATATTACTGTGTTCGTAACCATCTACCAGAACAAATAGATCCCACCTTGCATGTTAATCACTGTTTGATTACCACACCACTGCACACATTACAACAAACACGCCTCTATTTCCGTCAGTATACCATTCGAATAGCGGGCTTTAATATTACGAAGGCAATCAGGATATGAAGCTTTACAGTAATTAAAAGCAAGACTCAACTGATCGCAAGGGCTTCAATGTTCATAAGGAATAGGAGCTTTTACAGATTCAAGCAATCGATTCAAGGCACCAGGTGAAATAATATTTCATAATATATTATTATGATACCTCGTATCTTCGCTTCCATTCACGACGATTCAACCGTGAACCTAATTCAGTCCTGTCTCTAGGTGATTTACTCCATGCAACGCGTCGTCTAGAATTTTTCTCAACGAGTTTATAATATAAACATATTATGTTTTTATGGGTGCTGAATACGAATCCGAAGCTTCCCAACAAAACTTTATTGGACGCTCACCGTTAAAAACGCCAAAACCACGAAATTTCGGCACTGTTTTTGGTATTTAACGGATAACTTTGAAAGGGTGCGTTATGGGTAAAAAAATATGGTAGGTAAATTAAAGCACACAAAATTCTGCGTCGAATGAGCTTAAAGTTAAAATTGAGCCAGCCGTAAGGGCGCGGCGGGCCGTCAAAGAATGTCGATTCTTTCCATCTTATCGAAAAATAAAGATAACTTTAAATTTGAATGTCTGCTGCTCGATAATGGTAACTCCGACGTAAAAACCTGGTGACTGGACTTGACATCGTCACAACCCCGAGTGAAGATAACCACGTTTGCATTGACGATGATTTCGAAGACGAGCATCCAGTTGGGCGAAATGGAAGGGCCTTGATAACCAAAAGATTCTCTGGTTGAGGGTCATTTTTCTCAGAATTGTGTAGTAAGAATTTACACTGCGGAGAACCGTACAAAATTGCTTCGGACATCGACATTCGAACTAATGTTGACTCGGGATCTTCCATAAAACCCCGCCAAGCTGGCCAAGTCCTTGGGAACCACCTTAGTTGTTTTCTGAAGCACCTGAACAACAGTAACGCCAGTGTAGCCGACCATGGCCGGAGTATCGCAGAATGGAGCGGGAGCGGGAACGTCGTCCTGCTTTATCTGCAAATGACCCGAATCAATTTTCTTCAAGGTGCCCAAAGAAGAGCAATTATTGCTATTATACGTATTATACGAGTGGACCGGATAAAACTTTCCTCTAGTCAAATCAACCCTGTTGGAACTCAACTACATAATGGCCAGTCCTTTGCTTGCTATTTCGATTCTGGCTCTGAATGCTCCGTCGTCAGGGAGAATAAGCGAACGTTTCAAGGGGACTTTTTCAATGTCAATCTTCGTGGCTTAGGTCCTGCCGTTGTGCTGAGGTCTCAGCAATGAGAACCTACCTATAAGTAAGTATACTTACCTGCCTACATCCATAATGTCTCTCCTGATTTTTTTTTCTCCCCCCCCCCCCCCCCCCCCCATTAATTTCCGTCCACTATAACAAACGAACACAAAAGTTCTGGCGCAGAACGTTCAACGGACGGGTCGTTAACGAAACTGATTTCGATGATGGAGTGTCTCTTTACTTCGCAATATCCCTCAAGACGTCTCCCAAAGGCGAGAAAACTCCCGACGGGGAGCTCAACTTCCGGTAGAAATAAAAACAAACTGGAAAAGCGAAAAGTTTGAATTGAAAGACTCTTGACAAAGAAAAACCGGCGGGAAAGCCCGTACGAGAAGCCGGGCATGCGAAGGAAAAAGGAGGTCACCCAATAAATCTTTCACACCTTCGTAAGTTAAGTTGAGAGGGCCGAAGTTTTGGGGGCAGAGCCGAAGTAGGTGGGTAGTTATACTTCTGGCCCGTTAAAATAAAACACAAGCATGAACCTAATCGGCGTGGATTGCCGCAGATCTTCATCTCATTGCATCGTCTAGGAGTACGGTCAGAGTTTGCTCTGTACTGATCCGATAACTTGGCAACGTGAGCTTCGGCACTATGCGCAGACCGGTTTTTAATTGAATTAATTTCACGAACTTTCAGTCTGTAAACCGTTCATTGATGCATTTAACAGCATGCAATACACTGATCTATCTGTCCAGCCTGCAGGAAGCTCTTCCTCCTGCAATGCTTGATAGTCACGGCTGACGGGTGTTCGAGTTTCATGCGGTTTTATCATTTAATTTGTTTCAATACTAAGTCTTGATGGACTTTTTGGGCAGCATTTGTTCTCCTATCGTGGGGAACAGTGTTGAAGACTTCTTCGGGGTTCCACTTGTCTTTCTTTGAATGCCTGACGGCTCATCTATCCACATGGCCTACTATACATTTACCCAACCATCCCCAAACTGCTGTTCACTATCGATCTATCTATCCTGCATTATGCTCATCCATCCATTCATCCTGAGATAAGCTCATGCATCCATCCTGCAATAAGCTCAATGAGCATCGCTCATCTACGCATCCTGGACTATGCTGGTCTTTCCATCCATGCATCCATGCGTGCCATCTTCTCTTCCATTCAGCTCCCTCAATATATAATAAATACTGGTCCAATCACTTTTTACTATCAAGAATTTCATATCCCATTCCATGACATCTCTATTCTTTCCACACTCAGTGAGGTTTTAAAACGCTAACTCAAGCGTATTCTTCAAACACAAAGGCTACCTACGTCCTAAATTTCACTTCTGGTTCATAATTTTGAAGTCTATGGGGTTTCTGCACCCCTTCAGGAAATAATCCCGCTCTGGGATTGCCGAAGGATGGAAAAGTGGCAAACTCATTTACATTTCATCACGCTCGTCTCCTTTTGGAGAAATTGTTCCTTTTTCGTATCCTTCGCGATGTTGAGCGTGAGAGGTCGAATCTTGACGGGTTTTTAGAGAAACGATACAATCAGAAAGCGCTCACTACACAAGGAACTATCTATATATGTAGTGGTCGATGTTCGGACAGTATTGAGGTATCTTCCTAATAAACAGACTCATGGGAGAGACACGATCTAAGCTTATCTTATCTTCACAATACAACAGCGACAAGAAAAATATTTTGCCTCGCGAGCCACGATTAGCTCTTTCTTTTTCATTCAATTTTCCTTGTGTGTGATAAGAACCGTTACTTATGTTTATGCATATCGTACACATCAATTCTTGAGAAGAAACGCCGCAAACGGATTATACTTTTGGAGCTAGTTGCAGCGTAGCGGACAGTTGGGAAGATCGATTCTACGACCAAAATTACTTAGAGAATGACAACTCACTCGATTTACTCCCTCCCCCTCTCTATCACCCTAATCTGAGATTTTTGGGTCCGTTTCTCTCGGGTATACAATTTGTCCGCTTTGCAAATTATGCATAGGTATTTAATTAAAATGAAATGATTCCTCTCCTCGCCTCAGTCAACAAGCCCTAAACGTTCATCGTTGTCAAGACTAAACGGGATTATAGACGGAAATAACTTCCATAACTTGGACGTTATTGAGCGTTGTGTTTCAAGAGCTCGAGGTGGTTTTGCCCACTTAACGGCAATCGATTGCGACCTCCACCCGCTACAAAATAAGATTCTTGCGTAAACAATGACCTGCCAAGATTCTCGAGTCCTTTTCGAACCCCCTCCGGAGGAAGGTTTCTCCGGATCGAATGGCCAATAAAGCGTGGAAACATAAACAACCGAGCTTCGACGGAGTTTCAGTTGGAGCTGAATTACATCTATTAGCAAACTCAGTTCCACAAACAGCGAAATAAGAATTCCCCTCATTTACACTGATGGAGCAATCAACGCTCCTTCATCGGTTAACCGGTGGGAAAATTCATATCGAAGAAAGACATTCCAATAAAAGAGCAAGTTTGAAGTTTTAGTAAGAAAATTTAATAAGATCTGCAATGACAGCTAAAATACTAAATGCAACTGGACAAAACTGGTTTAGCTCACATCTACCACCTCCATACACCCACAAATCCATTCGCATGTGAGTTGTGAAAGTATGGAGGTGGTAGATGTGAGCTAAATCTTCATTGTCTAGAGTTGCCTGAAGCGAGCTGTCGTCGCACATCTAATTACCTACTAAAACTTCAAAGTTGCTCTTTTTCAGTATACTTACATTATACAGAGAGGATTTTACGAAGCTTAATTGTCATTATTAGTTATTGTTCAACACTATAAAGAATGTTCTTCCAGTGAATTATATCACCAAGCAGCCAGTGCAGGCTCTCAAGCCATCTCAATATTTACAACGTGCCTTTCAACCGTCACTATAGAAGGTAATCTTATCTTCGTCGGATGTCACTGAGAAGAAAATGAGTTTCTCGAAAAAGCATTTCTTTGTATTAATGAATCAAAATTAGGACTACATCCAAGCACTGGTAAAAGGGAGTGACTAATAACGTCGTGTATTCGCTGACCTCATTCAGAAAAAAGAAAAAAAAAACACTCAAGCTGATTTGTTATGTTTCCTCTCGCTTGTTGACGGTCTTTATTTAAAATGCCGGGACGTAGTCGGGGGTTTTCGTGAAGGTTACAGGCGTTTTCTCTCTAGGTATTTATAGATACAGGAGGCCTGTGTAATGCCAAGCGGATGAGGAGGCAAAGGACTTTTTTTGTGGGGGTCGAGCGCATAAACTCGTTCTGACTCTGACATGGGTGTTTCTAAGAGAATACCTCTTTAAACCTTTCTTCCAAGGCCTCCTCCTCTCCCGCTTACACGTTTTTATTTTATTTCGTCCACATTTTTTCTCCTTCTCACTCTGTTGCCGTCTCACTTCCTTCTCATTTACCTCCTCCGGCTTCTTTCATTACTCTCCTCTTTAAACGTAAGAGCTCAGCTGAACATCTTCAAAGGGCTCAAACAGCATGATCAATCCGGACTTACTTTCGGCTAAAAGCCAGGGAAAATATAACTTCCTCTCTGTTTACTAAAATTTCGGTTTTTTTTTTTTTTTTGCATATTTCAGTTATCTCCGAAATGTTTTTGTGACGGGAGCCGACAATTTTTATCGGCATCGAAATTTGAATCGTGGTTTTATGATGTGCATTGGCTCGTGATTGCTTACCACGAAAGAACTTGCAACCAAACAGTGGGGAGCCAGAATCCTCGATGATGGCTGTTCTTGAATTAAATAATATTTAATTCAAGTTTTGTGGATAACTAGATAATAATGAGATAATATTATTATCTCATTTTCCACAAAACTTGTACAACAAAAAGAACATAGAATTTAATTATAATAATATTATTATAATTCTCATTAAGGAATGGATTTGCCTCAAAATTCTTTTTTTACCGATTGAAAGCTCCCAAATAACGCTAACCGAACATAATATTTATTATAATAATATTATAATTAATAATAATAATATATATAAATAATCTTAATAAATAATAATAATATCATAATATGATATTATTATTATTTATTATTATTATTTATTTATTATGATATTATTATAATATTATTATATATTATATAATAATATTATAATAAATATTATGTTCGGTTAGCGTTATTTGGGAGCTTTCAATCGGTAAAAAAAGAATTTTGAGGCAAATCCATTCCTTAATGAGACCGTCTCAAGGTCGCGGCGTTGGAAAAGCGATAATTTGTTTAATTATTTAAACATTCGTCAACTCAAGTTTTCGATAGCGAGAGAGAGAGACGAGCGCTACAAAATTCGCCCCACTCAAATATTCATGTCTCAAAAAATCCCGAGAGGTCAAAAAAGCTGGTTAATCTTGCTCTGAACGATACCGTCAAAGAAGAGGGAAAAACGAGTAAAAAAAATATACGGGCACCTTCGAAACGGTAAAAGGTCTCTACCGACCCGGCCCCAAACCGGATCTGACATCTCCCGACGAGTCTCAACAAAGAAACCGTCGGGCTGTATTCCAATTTCCGGCTACGCCGTTGGACGCAAAAGCGACTCGTAGAGTTAGACCCAAGCCGCGAGTTTCAACGACGCCGAGTGCCAAATCATTTTCCGAGAGTTGCGACATCGTCAATGGCCCTTTTCGAGGGCAAGAGAGTCAAGCGGGGGGTTCATTTAAAATCAATTTTGAACGTGGACTCGATTTATGTGGGTTCTGAGCCGGTCCGACCACACTATGGCTTTATGGGACTTCTAGGTGCCCGAGATGGAGATATTGAAGAGCTCTGATATGGGAGAGGTGTTGTTTCCTAAGTTATTTGTGGGGCTCAATGGGGCTTCTAAGAAGGCAAAAATGATGTTTTTTAAGGAGATCGAATGAGGTGACGTTTTCGAGTTTCGCCGGGGTTCAGACGAGTTTCAGACCGGCCTGACCACATCGTGTTTCTCTACTGGCTAGTGCGATATAGAAGACGGGTTTTAAGCCAGGAAGGAAGTTTAGTATTCAAATTAAAGGTAACCAAAATCTAGCAGGACTAATTTTAGTTTAAACTACCTACTATGAATGATCGGAACTTGTCTTCAGCTGCTTCTAATTCAACCAAACATGCTGGCGTCATATTTTCGCCATGCACGTACCATAGAATTTTCTTGATGCCACTAGAGCAATTTCTTTAATAATCGACCAATTTTTGGTTAAAAAAAAAAAGCATAGCTTCTTACGAGTGAAAATTAATTAATTGAACAGAGCTATACACAGATGCTGGCTGATAAAAGATATACGCGCCGATAAACAATGAACTTAGGTTAAATAATTAATAATAATCTAGCTGGAAGTCCATTTTTAAAGGTGCATAATATTATTTTGATGATTTTTTCTCCTACTCCTATCTACAGGTAAGGAGTAGGAGAACAAGGAACACGAGTGATCCAGTGAAAATGTCAGCAGAACGCGTCAGACAGTCAAAACTCATCAGAAGCAGTAAACGTGAAAAGGTTAGCCTCATATGACCCTACTTACGTGCTAAAAACAATCATTGGTCCAAATGTCAATAAAATAATAAATAATCAATTTTTTTTTTTATTAGAGGTATGCAACTTTTGTGGCGCCTGATGTCATCTCATGTTGTAACCTGATAAGGAACTAAATATCACAAAATTAGCGGCCCGTTTTAGCCCGAAGGATGGTTGTAATGGAAATTATGAAACAGATAAAAACTGGTAACAGATAATAATACACTGCCAATGCAATGGCACATGAGCTTCCTCGTGCCAGGTTCAAAATGAACTTAGTTGTGAAAACAACAAGAAAATTACGTTCGCGCATGCGCAGGGAGTACCACTGATGCGATCGTGATGAAACTGATATGGGACCATCTAGGGCTACGCCCACACAATTCCTGAAAATTTGATTGAAATCCGATCAAAATTGTGGAAGTTATGGGTGTGGCAAGGAAATGCGGACAGACAGACAGAAAGACACGGAACCAAATTTGTTCAGGAGGCTCTGAAACGCAAAACGTGAGTGGAAATTTTGATTTTGGAGAACAAAATTTTTTTTAATTTCGCAAGTGAAAACAATGCTTCCTCTGCCTTGCAGACTCGGAAGCAATAATTGTTAACAGATAATAATAGCGGGTAACATATAATAATAATTGGTAACAGATAAAAACTGAAGATTTCAAAAGTTGAGCCACTCCAAGCAATGGAGCCATTTTTTCAAGTAATCCCTGTAATCAGAGTTGATGTGGTCTCCGCAAAATTCAATTTTAATATTTTCTACATATTTTTTAATTTATGAGAAAAGTTTATCAATAGTTTTTAAATGATGGAACTTGTTTTCTGTATTACTTTACCCGTGATCAGCGCCAAATTTGGAGTACCTAGGACACCACGCTAATAAAATAACGTCCAGCTAGATTATAGGGCGGTAGGTTTTTCCGTTATGCAAAAAACAGTCAATTTTTCGTGCCAAAATAAAGACAAGACACTGTCAATAAAACTAAGTGTTATCCAAGTTGGGTGGGAGGTTGAAAATGAAAATCTAACATCCTCCTGTGATGCCCACAATGTTCACCCCCTCCCACCGACTCATCCAACGTTGGGAAACACCTCCATAGCAGACGGATAATAGCGGGAGCCGTTCAATCTCCGTTGTCGGCGAGTTTAAAAGCGATTTTCCGTGTACGTGAAATTAAATCCTCCCCCCGTCACCTGGCAGTTTTTTTTCTTTTCCCGCGCGGGAATTTTTACGAAAGCTCGGATTATCCGATACACGAGAGAAGGGGAGAGGAGCTCGTCCAAAAAGCGAGAGGGTTGTTTGAATGTGACCTATTTCATCATGTGGGGAACGGGCAAAAAGAAAACCCGGCAGAAAAAAAACAAAAACAAAACATGTTAACGCTGCAAATCACGAGTTTCTTGGTAATCCAGATGAGATGACTACGTAATGACCTCTAAGCTCGGCCCTCTATCCAATTCAAAATAGATTCTGCTTACATCCTCCCACTTCGCCCTCAGTCTGCTGCAATTCCCTACCGCATCCAATCAACTTGATTTCCTTTAGACACGTTTATGGCTAAGGCCAGTAAAGGTCAGTAAAAATTTGTGTAATCACGGAAAACATGCAACGTTTTTCCGGAGACTTCACGTTGTGCTAGAAAGTCGAAATTTGGTGTGAATGTTCTGTTTGGGATGTGTTTGGCTGAATGTCCTCGTTTTTGAGATCGGACCACTGTTAAGGGTAGTTTACAGGGGCATCGTACCCCTGATGCATAAATGAAAAAATGAAGTTTTTTTTTCAGTCAACAGGCCCACCATTTCCATAGGTAGTACAAGAGTATAGCAGAATAGAACTAACAAACAACAATAACTTATTAATAAACCTTTCAAACATCAGAATCGAACCGTTTTCACGTAATCGTTTTAAATATATTTGTTATCTCATCTTTTTCGCGACGGAGGTCAAACATTGACGTCGGCTTCTGATGTTTCATGAAGTGGAGATTCCAAAATTGCAATACCTTCCTATTTGGTGCAGATTTTTTTTTTTTTTTTTTTTTTAATCACAAGTTGACAATGAAGAAGGGTTTTCTTCTGATACGATTTCGGACCGATCGGACTCGGGGGGAAGAAAAATGCAATGCAGGTAGAGTTTTTGATGCAGTGTGGTGCGTCGTTTTAGATGTTTTTTGAAGGTAGTCAATTTACGGGGGTCCTAGACCCGTTCCGCGACATAAAGATATATCATTATACCATATATGCTGAGGGCTTCTATGGGCCTACAAATGAAGCAAAAATTGCAGAAAAGGTTCTTCAGAGAGAAGAAGCCGGATTTTCAAGAGGTGAGAAGATACTCGTTTTATGCAGAAACTGGTCTTTGGAGAGCAAAACCAGGTTTGAATCCGTAGAAACTGGCCCGACCACGCCGTGATTGGTCGAGGGGGGGGGGGGGATGTAATTTTTTAGTTGTTTGGGCCCAGAATTTATTCACGAGTCACAAACCCATCTGAAACCGCCATCAGGAACTACGAGGCCACAAATGGGGGTTTTGAAGGAAGCTAGGAGGTCGGGTGAAGGTCTGTTTTCGAATTAGTTATTGGCCTAGAATATTATATTTTAGAATATAGAATATTTTACAGATTCTGTAAAATTTATAAAAAACAGTAAACCCTTGCGTAAAATCTTGCAGCGTTAATATTATCAATTATATCGCTAGTGATACATTACGTAATAATACATCATATGATATTATTAGAGAGTTCCTAAAGCCACTTTTTGCCTAACGGTGATGAGTTACGGTCGACGTAACTCGAGATTTCGCGCATGCGCGGAAATAACGGTGATAATTACGTCCTTATGCCTAACGTCGAACGTTATTGCCGTAAAGTTACGGTAATAAACTTACGGTCTTAAGGATACCGCCGTTAATTTCGAGCAATAGAACGTAAATAGCGGCACTTTAAATTTAGCGTGACTTTTGATAAGACCGTATCTCTGTTACGGTCTTATGTGAAGTTAGCTTTTCTTTGATTCTCCCTAGACAAATCCCTTACGGCGATAAAAATTAACGGTCGACGTAACTCGGATGTTTCTTTAGGAACTCTCTATATGATCGGGAGACAAACCGCTGTTTTCCGCGAGTCATTTTGAGGTCAAAGTCGGGACGAGCTGTGGAATCCGTTGTGGGTGGTCTCCTGGCCTTCCCATTATATTTGGGACCGGGTCATCCCCCTCCGAACTATGCCCGTTTTTATCCGGAACTCATTTTCCAATTCCGGGAAAGCCATTTTCTCGGGTTGTGAAGAGGGTTGAATCCATTCCGCGGAAATCACGAGTTTTTTCTATTTGAAAATGTTTTTACGGTCTTTCACACATTTAAACATTGACGTCCAACAGCATCAATGGCGCAGCACCTGGTCGGTGGACACAAATGCCCAGCCTTACCCGTCAAATCACCGGATCCGAAATCGTTCGCCTTGACACGAAACCACACTCGTGTTTTTCATTCCTAACCGCCTCTAAAATGTCTATTCGTGTTCGAAAAAATCGACCCGTTTGATTTGGCTGAGTTCCGTCGGGAGCCGCCTTGACACGGATGAATTCCTCCTCGGGAAATCACTGTGCGATTGATGCGACATTACGGTTTATGAGTGATAAAACTCAAACTTGGAAGGAAAAAAAAAAAAACGCCTGGCACTGAGTCTTGCCCAACGCTATATAAATACAGTGTTACCGAAACGATAAACGGTAATAGATTACATTCAAATGTTTCGAATAGGTATGTAGATTATAATTAGATACGAAGTCAAGATAGAAAACACGATCACATCTCTTCCAAGGGCAAATTTGTTGAAAGTGTTCATTCTAAAGTCGCGAGAACAAAAGTGGATGTTGATAAAAGGGCAAAATTTGAAATATTTAATATTTCAGAAGAAGATAAAAAAACCAAAGATGATCACCATAATATTATTGTCATCAAACCCAAAATACTTGGTTTTTTGGTTGAGGGCAAAATAGACTTTCACCGGTGATTATATGAGATGTTAATACAATAATTATATTGAAACAATAAAATTATTTCATTGTTTAGACCACAGAAAATTTTACACAAGAGTATAATATACTTATTATTATTCCATAATATTATTATTATTCCATTGTGCAGTTTGAGCAAAAAACAGTATAGGTACCTGCATGAATGGTGTTGGGACGGATAAGAGACTCCCCAAAATGGATTCCACGACCAACATCGGAAATCCCCCTCATTCGCCCTCCTGGCCTGAGTCCATAAAAAAAGCCAAGGAAGCCTCACAGATTGTGCGATAGTATTGGTGTCGATAGTTTTGTGATATCGGATACCCCTAATCTTAAGCCACGGTACCACATGATTACCACGGTATAACATCTTTATCTGCCTATTTGTCAAAATTAGCTGTTCCCAAAAATGCGGTTTGAAAAAGGGTGATAGAGATATTTCATTTTGATTTTGTTATTTTAATTTGACAATTGATCTTCAGTGGTTTGATTTAATTGATTATGGATATTTATAATCATTAATAATAAAATAACGTTCTAATCTTGCCCATAAATATCAATAATTATAACAATAAAACACTCGAACATTAAATTTATTATAAATGGGTGTACTTTTTTTTAGTTGAGCCGTTTTTATTGACTAAGTTTAAATTTTTATTTACTCAACGCATCATTTTATTATTCTTTCGGGGCTATAGGAATTTTTATCAAACCTAATTTGACAAAATACCTACCTACTGTGATCCGCTTTTAGTTGGTCCCGCTAGATTTTCAGCCCTGAGGTACAGTCGGGTGGGGGCTTATATCCCCACGTTTTTGAAAGTAATTTGATAGTGTCGGGAGAAGTATTGTTTTCGAATTATTTGAGCGCGTATAAGTTTATAGGATGGGAGTTTATAAAAGAATATAACATCACGTGTAGATAATCCATTTTGCTGGTGTTCGTTGAGTAATTTTTATTAAACGATTTCACTTGATTTAAGTAAAGTTGATATCCGCCAATCCAGGGTGACAAACTGCAAATTTTAATGCTATTTTATGTCAATTAGAATCATAAGAACAAACAAAAAAAAGTTTTTTTATCCCTAAGATCTAAGTAGGTAGGTAGGTACATCAGATTCTAGTGCAGATAATGGGCCCGCAAAAGTGTCCAAAATAACTTGGACCTCCTGGCTACCGTCCTTCAGAAGCTCCATAGAGCCCTGAGGTACAGTCGGGTGGGTCATATATCCCCAAAAATACTTCACAACGACAATCCACCCGACCCCCTAATTGTTTGCCGAAAACCTTCAAAAACCTCATCGGTAGCCTCTTAGCATGAAACCTTGAGGGGCACAACTAAAAGGAAAACTGAGATAATAAATAGGTACGATAATTACCTACCTAGTTGAAAATTGTTAAAATTTCAGATTGAAATTGAAAAATCCTACTGCTGAAAACGGCGTGCATCAATGAAATCAACCCATAATCATATCATATCATACAATAATATAAAAGGACGAATTTTGGTGCAGATCACAATTTTTCACGAAATCAGGTTGATTTAAAGCAGAAAATAATACAGTACTTCGAGCCTTTGGCCAAAATTACAAACATGAATAATATTCTGACAAACATGAATAATACCGATAAAGAGCCATTGCTAAGGGAGTGAAGTCCGCTAGCAATGGATGTTTATCGGTAGGTATTGCGCTACATTCGTTCCTATCTCATATTAAAATTTAATAAAATTTTATATTTAGCCAGGACCTAACTGCGTTATAACGTTTTTCGGCAGTTAGGTCCCGGCTAAAGCATAATATTATATATTATTTATTATATAGTATAAAGCATAATATTATTATGCTTTATATTCATGCTAAAAAACCATGAGGAACATGGATACTGTTGTTGATATTATTTGAATACGGCTACATGATTGTGGGGCGAATACATATTTTTGAAGAGAAAAATTTATATTGATTAAAACAATTTTATTGAGAAATGAATTTAATTAACAAATCTCGGGCCACCTCAACTGAAATCCAACCCTCTTCAGGGAACACGATGATTAAAAAAAAAAAAAAAAAAAAAAAAAAAAGACGATTTAAGACGAAATAGTCTATTTCCACGATAAAAATATATAAACTTGTAGACGCGTTTCGGTTGATTAGACCATCATCAGTACAATCCACCTTACATTATGAACACGATGATGTTCCTGACGATCGCGAAAGGGGTTTACAGGAATGAAACAAATCAACTTCATCGTGGAAACAGAGAAAAAAAAAAAAGATCGTTATATTTTCCGATGTTTGACTTCGTTTTCACTAATTGATGGGAGAATAAAAAAGAAGTGGTGGGGGGAGGTCCCGTTACAATATTAAAAAGAGAGAAGGTGGGTACAAGTAGAGGGGGGGGGGGAAGAGGGGGTCTGCCACCGTCCTCGAGAAAGTGGAAGAACGGGACTCCTCGGGAAGTCGCAAGAATGAAGAGAAGGAAATGGCAATTCGAAAATTACGACGGTAGATCAGAACTGGCTCAGACGTGAAAATGCCTATGTGACGTAATCCAACAGGGGAAAAACCAAAAAAAATGGAAATTGCCCGTCAACTTACTTGATTTAGGACACGGCGACGCTGGAGAGCGTGAGCATGCAAGCACATAATCCCAAACACATGACACTTGTCACTCAGTTGATAAGACAACGTGACTCGGCGAAAATCCAAAGTCAAAAGGGGCCGTCGAAAGGATTTGATGGCCAAAATTGGGAAGTAGAAAAAAAAAAAGTTTGTAACAAGACAATTGGAACGAAGAAGAGGGCACGACAAAACCCCGAACGACCGCAGTCTCTGACTGAACGAAGACTGGCTCTGGAAAGTCGGGGGTGGTGGGGGGTTACCGGGAGGCGGTGGGCGACAGGAGGGTGGAGGAGAGGGGCGATCGAGCCAAGTCCAATGATGTTCAAGGCGGATCAAAGAGCCAAATCAGGTGATTTATTAAAGGGCCGTTTATCACTAAGAGAGATCTCCGAGGAAAATCAAGTACATACATCGCGATATTTAGAATCAAAATAGGAATAAGAGGTAGGCGTAGCGATCGTGTGTAGCTATTTATTTAAATATTGTGAGTAATTTAAAGCTTTATTAATTATTAATAATTATTTAATTAAGCCGAATGAGTTTTGAGCTTTTTAAAAGAAAGAAGAAGGAAAGAAAGGAAGGAAGGAAGGAAGTTTAAAGCTTCTTTTAACTTTTTAAATGGAATCAAATTTGATTTGAAATCTGATTTGATTTGATTTTGAGATCAAAAAATGGATTTGAAAATGGAATCAAATCAGAAGGGTGGTGAATGAGGAGCCAAATCAGCAGGGGAGTGGGTGTGAAGGCAAATTAGCAGAGTAGTGACCGAGGAGCCAAATCAGCAGTGAAAGGAGCCAAATCAGCAGGGAAGCGGAGTGAGGAAGTGTCCACCGTAAAAATCTCTAGCCGACCCGAGACGATCCGGAGATGACCGAAAGCGGACCCGAACGGGAGAAACGAAACTCCGAGTTGGTGTCTCGACGTGAGAAATGAGCTCTTCTCTAACGCCCCCCCCCCCCAATCCATCTGACCATCAACCCCCCTATGACCATCGCTCCTCCCTGTCCCCTCGCCCGATTAGCGCTACGTAACGAGATGTTGAAGAGAAACTTGATGAGATGAACCGACCATTGGGACCTTTACAATGGAGGGGGGTCTTTATTCTCAAACGCAGGTGTACGACCTGCAGCTTTGTCAACCCGTCTTCGATAACAACCCACCTACTTCTAATTTAATGTGTTGATATCAATTAACTATGCGCTAATCAGTTAGTCACACAACGAACATCACTAGGTACTGTTACAGTAGGTACGTAGGTACAGTACGTGTAACACACGGGCACACATCAGTGCTGCACAGGCGATGAACCCACAACAGGATAATAATAATAAGACTTATAAAACGATGTGGTTGTTTATATTAAAAACGCTGCAAATTTTACAAAAGGGTTTATTATTCATTGATATAGGTTACTTGTACAGAAATTTAATTCTGTCAATGAAAAAATCAGTGAAATCGGATCGTTCCGGGACCCCCAAAAATGGATTCTACGTCCAAAAATACTTCGAAAACGACACCTAACATCCCATACCCCAAAGCCTTCAAAAAACCCCACCCGTAGCACCATTTTAGCCCCATAGCGCCCCACGGGTTTGGGCGATCGAACTGAAAACCTTGCGGGCACAACTAGATGGTAAACCGAGTACCTATTTTGCCAAAATTTCAGATTAAAAAAAAGATCCTACTGCCAAAAACGGCCCGGACGGCGGACGGACATTTCGGATTTAGAATGTAGACCTCTTGAAACGGATAATGTCAAATTTTGAGGCCGATCGGAGTCGTCAACCTCCGTCGCGAAAACAGGTGTATTATTCCAAGAATAATAAACCAAAAGTTACTAGTTGTACTAGTAGGCGCGACTCGTGAGGGAGGCAGCGTCGCAACTGCACCCCCTCGATGCAGAAGGGCGAGAGGGGGGGCTACGTATTACCTACCTAATTAGTTACCTACCTAAAAATGAATCAAAACTCGGCTCGAAAATCTACGTAAGTTCTTGTAGACCTTACATAGTTCGCGGAACGTCTGAAAAGCCTGTGTTGATAGTGCAATGATAACGGGAGCACTGCCCTTCTTGAGACGATTTTTTTGCATGGACCTTATGGAACAACGAACTAAGTGTGAAGCCAGAAATGTCGAAATGTGGGGCAGTTCTCGGCACTGCGCACACCCTTCCTTCTCACCATTCACCAGATGTTAAATCACCTCCACAATCAGTGTTGACAGTCTTCGTTCATGGGCAGGGAATTTTCGTTTGTAATGAGGGACTTATTCAGGATCTAATCTGTCCCAAATCATGGAAAAAATAGGGGCTTACTTTTGAAATATTTTGAAAACTTTTTGGTGTTGCTATATTACTTTGTACGGTATGAAATCATAAAATTTCGATCGACCAAGGTTTCTGATTTTTTCAGTTTTCCCACAAAGGTATTTTTTACCAGAAACTTCAGCAGTTGAGGGGATGGCATCCGGGGTTTAGTGTGCTTCCATGTTTTCTGAACTCGGTGATCTGCGTTTGTCTCATTTATAAGTTTTTTATTCGTTCGTTTCATTCGATCGTTTCATTGTTCATTTCATAAAGCGTTTGTTGGATAACTCTATTGATTTCATCTTGAGGGAGTTTTCCCGTTTAGGCGTGAGTGATAAGTGTGACATTCGCGACATGGGACGGCCAACCTCATTTTTACCAGGTTTGCAGCGTGTACCCAGGAAATGAAAGGAAACTGGTAATAGTTAATTGGAATTTTTAAACAAATAAATAAATAATGAACTATAGCAAATCTTGATAGTAGGTACTTTTTATCTGTGTTGGGTGCAATAATATTTTCATAAAATATTATCACGAATCCGTGACTGCACCCCCTTGTTCTGCCATCACCAGTCGCGCCTGCTAGTACATTATCATCATGGTTACTAGTAATCATTGTCTATGATAGACAAGGGACGGTGGGCACTGAAGTAGATGCCTTGCAGGGTTTTGGTTTATTATTTTTGGAATAATACCCCTATGTTTTCGCGACGGAGGTCGACGACTCCGATCGGCCTCAAAATTTGACATTATCCGTTTCAAGAGGTCTAGATTCCAAAACCGAAATGTCCGTCCGCCCTACGCCGTCCGCCGTCCGGGCCGTTTTGGGCAGTAGGATTTTTTTTTTTTTTAAATCTGAAATTTTGACAAAATACTCGTTTTACCATCTAGTTGTGCCCGCAAGGTTTTCATCCCGATCGCCCAAACCCGTGGGGCAAAATGGGCTACGGGAGGGGTTTTGAAGGCTTTGGGGTATGGAACCAGTTAGGTGTCATTTTCGAAGTATTTTTAAACGTAGAATCCATTTTTTGGGGTCCCGGAACAATCCGAATTCACTGTGGCGACACTGTTCACCTGTTTCCCGCCTGTTTCCGTGGTAATTTATCATAACACATTCAGAAGATACAACCTTTATCAACGAGGGAACATATCCTTAACCTTAGCTTTTCGCGTTTTTTGAGAGGGGTGTCGACTACTGGTACGTGGTCGACTACTGGTTCATCTTAACCTATATCAAAGAATAATGAACCCTTGTGTAAAATTTGCAGCGTTTTCATTCAATACCTACTTCAATACATTCAATGATTTCACTCCTTGGTTGGTTTGCCAGAAATGTTTGGCCAGTATAATGATATTATACTGTGTACATGATAATATCATGTACACAGTATAATATCATTATAAGTACCGGTGACTATTATAACGAAGTATAATAATATTATACTGACGATATAACGAAGTATAATATTATACAGTATATTATACTGTGTTAAGACTCGGTAACAAGTCATGAGTATGTAAAAGAATTCAAGGAGTAGGTTACGCAGCTGGTTTGGTCAGTCTAGGAGTAGATTGACCTACACAGCTGGTTTGGTCAATCAAACTTTCCATTATGCTGTGTAGTAACACAAACATTATAACAGAAAACTATCTAAATTTAATATAGATCTATAATTTATAGAACATCAAATGATTTTTTTTTCAAATTTTGAAATAAATATGAGGAAAATCAACAATTATTCATGTTTCGTCCTTTACCTTTTTGTTTATCTCTACATTATTTTCTTGAATATTTATCTATATTAATTAGGTATTATCTGTAATTATCTATATTAATTACCTGTAATGATTGCGGAACCAACTTGAAAATAAATTTCAAGTTGGTTCCATATTTCTATCGTGTATGTTGGTTCTCTATCCTTTTGTATATTGACAAAACCTGGAATGAGTCCGAAAACGTCAAAAACTCGATCCGCCTGGCATCATATGCCGGATATTATCCGAATGCTCAGAGTCTCAATAAATGGGACCTATCTACGTTTTAGGCTCATTTATGAGGAATCCAAATCTTTCAACCAATTCACCCTATTTCCTGTAGACGCAATAATTTTCCCAATCTCTTAAAAACTTGGCAAACTCCGTGGGGTGTATCGAAGGAGCAGAATTTTACCTTACTAGGGTTTGTTTTGAATTTGGTCGAATTTTGATGTTTGGCAAAACTGCGTTTACCAAGTGTGATGTCAAAATTGCCGAAAAAAAAATAGTAGGTACGTGACACGCACCTACGTGTGTTCATCATCAAACCTGTCAGACTACTAAGACTACTAGTTTCACACATTCCTGCCCGTGAGGGTGAGGCAGGGTCGTGAGTTGAAAGGGAGTCTCCTCCCGCTCACAAACCCAGTTGATGACGACGTGATTTATTCAAATTTGTAACTCGCCGTAAAACCCTCCCGTCGTCGAAACTCTTTCGTTCAAAATTTAGTATTAAAATTCGATACGATGGGTAGGTGCTTTCCAAAGCAAAGAAGGTACAAAATTTGTACTATTTAATAGTAATAGTATGTAACATCCCCAACCAGGATGAATAATTAATTACCAATTACAGGTGGAATTTTTTATTATTATTCGCAACCACATAAAACTATTAAATGTTCAATTTCCGTTGAGCGACTTCTTGTCACTTCCTCATCCATGAGAAGAGGACCTGTTAACTTGTAATGAGGCTATGCAATCAAAGCACGCTTTATAATCCTCTTGTGACTGTCAATAGGTGAACTCCTTTTACGGTCTGTTTCTCTCAGCGGGCGGGCTGCAAAATGCAACAACAGATGACCCCCTACCCTCCCACTCCGTCAACCCCTTCCCCTCAATCGACAACAACAGGACCGCACTCGTCCTACACTGCGACCGGGGTCCCCTCCCGTTGTATTGATCACCAGATGGGGGAAGAGGGAGATCTCCCTCGTCGCGGTGTTGAACCCCCCCCCCCCCCCCCCCCAGACCAAGGGTAACATCCATATCAACGAGCTTGAAGATAGAGGAGAAACGAAGGTCCGAAGGGTTGTGGGAGGCAGGAAACATCATCTTGGGCGGATCTACGTGGGGAGGGGGTAGAGAGGGCAGGGTCACTAGAAACAAGAATCTGTACCGACCACAGATGATTTCTGAGAGACAGCCCCTGTAATACAATGCCTATTTTGTAGACTGATTATGACTCGGGAGAATGACGACTCCTCTGCTGGCCGTTCTGCATCGTTTATTGTATAATAAACAGAATTAGCAAGGAAAACCCGTTGCAAGCGGTTAAGACCGCAGAACTACAGTAGATCTGTCTGTAACAGTCGAACAAGAATATGACAGGCTTAATTAGCTCTCTATTTAACTCACAATTTTGCTATAGATATTTAACGAAATACAAAAAATTGTGTCAAGACTTGACTACTTAGTAGTTTTCTTGAGAAGTTATTTTGAAATAAACAATGTGAGTACCTGCCTATCCTTAAAAGTGATGTTTAATAAAATCAGGAATACAGGAATACAGGCTCCAAGTCCAATTATTTGACAACTTGTTTGAATAAACTACTTTGAAGAAATTTCTACATGTTGTGGTTCCTTCTTCCTCCCAGAAGCCTTCTGCAGCTCATGCCGTCGTCCGCTTTGGCGCCCGCAGGCCGCCTCCCTTCGTCCCTTTACATCGCTCACAGACCGATATACTGCCGAATTTGCGATTCGCAATCCCGCCCGATTTTCAATTTCCCGCACGGGATTCAAGCCAATCCCGCGGGATCCCCAGCTATTATAGCTCTATAATAGAGAATGCTCTCTCTGACTCCACACTGGGTGGAATCGTCGAACAAAATGTATAATATATCATTATTATATATTATAATATATATGTATAATATACCTACTCTACTGCATATTATGCAAAATGGAGATAGCGCCCCTCTTTCCCATCAGATAGGTTAGATCTGGATCTTAAGATAGGATCGTAGATACGGCAAGAATAGCAAAAATATTATGAACTACAGACATGAGGAGGACTTATAATCACTGGCAATGAGAATGTGATTCACAAGACAGAAAAAACGGCTTTTGGTTTATTATTCTAGGAATAATACACCTGTTTTCGCGACGGAGGTCGACGACTCCGATCGGCCTCGAAATTTGACATTATCCGTTTCAAGAAGTCTACCTACATTCTAAATCCGAAATGTCCGTCCGCCGTACGCCGTCCGGGCCATTTTGGGCAGTAGGAATTTTTTTTTAAAATCTGAAATTTTGACAAAATACTTGGTTTACCATCTAGTTGTGCCCGCAAGGTTTTCAGCCCGATCGCCCAAATCCGTGGGGCGCTTTGGGGCTAAAATGGGGCTATGGGAGGTTTTTTTTTAAGGCTTTTAGCTATGGGATCGAGTCAGGTGTCGTTTTCGAAGTATTTTTGGACGTTGAATCCATTTTTGGGGTCCCGCAGCGATCCGATTTCACTGTTGCGATCTATAGGGCTTTTATGGGGCTAGAAATGAGATTTTTTATGGATCCTAGGAGGTCAAATATTTTTCAAGTAAAAAAACAAAAAATGAAACATAAAAAAATAAAAAAATATATAAAAATCCCCAAAAATTTTTTTTAAATTTTGGTTTATTATTCTTGGAATAACGACTCCGATCGGGCTCAAAATTTGACATTATCCGTTTCAAGAGGTCTACATTCTAAATCCGAAATGTCCGTCCGCCGTCCGCCGTCCGCCGTCCAGGCCGTTTTGGGCAGTAGGAAATTTTTAAAAAATCTGAAATTTCGACAAAATACTTGGTTTACCATCTAGTTGTGCCCGCAAGGTTTTCAGTCCGATCGCCCAAACCCGTGGGGCGCTATGGGGCTATAATGGGGCTACGGGAGGGGGTTTTTGAAGGCTTTTAGCTATGGGATCGAGTTAGGTGTCGTTTTCGAAGTATTTTTGGACGTAGAATCCATTTTTTGGGGTCCCGGAACGATCCGATTTCACTGGGGCGATCTTTAGGGCATTCGTGGGGCTAAAAATGGGACTTTTGAAGGATCTCAGGATGTTAAATATTTTTCGAGTAAAAAATACAGAATTTTTGAAAAAACACATTTTTGAACTAAAAAATCCAAAAAAAATTATTTTTTTTGAGATAAAAATCAAAAAAAAAATTTTTTTTAATTTTTTTATTGACAGAAATAAATTTCTGCACAAGTTACGTATATCAAAGAATAATAAACCCTTGTGTAAAATTTGCAGCGTTTTTTCATTGACAGAATTAAATTTCTGCACAAGTATATCAACGATTTTTTTAAACAAACTAAATCCTGCTGGATACAGCGGGATTGCGACCCCTAGTTTCTATTCCGTTTCTCTTCCAACTCTAACCTCCCTGGAGCAGACCCGTGAAGGAGGCGAAAACGGGAGTATTTAATCGAATCTCGGTCAGCAGCCCCCCCCCCCCCCCCCCCACAAGAAGACCCTCCCGAACAATCATTTTTCTTTTACGACTCTCGTGTCTCAGTCAGCCACTTTTTTCGCCCTTACTCCAATCAAATCCACCTTCCTTCAGCAGGTGGAGCTCCCTGAAGTAAACGTGCTTCATTGTTCCTTTCGTATCCTAATGCGAGTTTCAACACAGCTTAAGCTTTTTACATTATCGTAAAACATGGTTCTCTCCAAAACAATGACTAAGACATGGGGACGGTAACTCACTAATTCGTCGGGTAGAATGAGGAACTGTTGGAAGAATAGGTACCTAACCAAAATATCGACGATTTTTGACGAAAAAAGTGTTGACGACGGTACAAAATTGTCTTTTCCGACCAGTCCAACTTTTAAATTCGCGTTCCCCACTCCTTTTAACTTCCCTAAATTCCTAAATTTAACTTCCCTAAAAGGTCTACCGCATCCTACCAACCTGAAAGATCGGAAACAATAACTCGCACTCGTCCAGCAAGACCCGGACAACTAAAAAAAACTTTTACGTCATTCGATGCATAAAGGATTCTAGTTTCTAACTGAAAGAGAAGGACTAAATAATTTTGACTTTTCACCGCATTAGGAGGCTTGTTTACTTGTACTTTTATGGAGGGGGCGTCATTCTGTCCGCAGATACATACCCATGTCAGTCCTTTTCTTGTACGGATGAAAACTATAACATAAAATTTTTCCCTGGATGATCTTCATTGGGTTTGTCCTGAATAGTGTCTAGAACAGTACCTATGGGCGATCGGGCTGAAAACCTTGCGGGCCCAACTAGACTGAGTATTTTTTCAAAATTTCAGATTACAAAAAAAAAAAAAAATGCATACTGCCCAAAACGGCTCGGACGGGAGCAGGGAGCACTGATGGCCGAGGATTCACTGATATCACTGAAATGCGTGGATCGACGTTCAATAGACAAGGATGGTGGATTTTTTCAGGTTCGGTCAGAAAATATGAAAATCCCTCCTTCGCAAACTCCGCTTTTCATCACTCTTACCTGCTCACTGTGTAATGAAGCTTGTAACATGTAAGTAGGGACATACTTCCTAACGGTTTCCAAAGTAAATAGGTTCGTATTGATTTCCAAATTTAACAAAGTAGGTATCAACAATATAATCAAATTAACTGACAAATATTTCTATACGAAACGTCTCCGAACCGTTAATTCTGTTAATGAAGAAAGAAAAGGTTTTCAGAGACGTTGGCGCGATTTTCGAGTAGGAATAGTAGATTTTACCGACCCGTTCTGCGCATGTCGATGGCGGACATAGTAGCGAGGCCATCAAAAGTAGGAAACCCAACAACTCGAGGAAGGAGGAGATGATAAGGGCTGTGATAAAAATTAGGACATTTAATGTGATATCTCTGTAATAGTTGCGTCCCGTAAAATAATTCGTTCAGAGCTGTGGCTCAACAGCCATTCAAGAAAATAAAAAGCTAAATTCGCAAAACGAGATGTATCTCTGATTTTTTAGTACATATGTTGTTCGGACCCAATAGGGTAGTGTTAACCCAATTTTGCAACTTCCCCAAAGCTGTGCTTCACGCGCGTAGCACACTAAAAACTACGATTTTTTTGGCCTTAACTCAGTTTTTGCTCTATAGCTAATAAAATATGCATTGTCCGACGAAAATTACTATATGAGTTTTTAAATAGCAATAAATGTGTGCGCATTTAAGCCCAACCTGAGCTGTGTAGGTAAATTAGTTTCAGAGTTATGGCAATTTGGAAATTGGCCATTTTTTCCAAAATGTGAACATTTTAGTTGAAGACCTTCCTTAGACCAATGTTGCGGGAAAATCATTAATTCTAAGTATGAAACTCATGGAACAGACATTGTAGGCAATCTAATTAGTATCAAATTAAGCGCAGAGCGGGGTCAGTAGGCCCTCTAGTTCTTTAAAAATCTCAAAAATCGATATAGGTAAAGTAAAATCGCATTTTTCCAGAAATTATTTGCTATATTTTGAAAACCTTATTAGGTACTTACCTACCTTTTTTTTGTTTTGTTTGTGGAAATGACAAAGAAGGCATGCTACCATTTAAAAATGTCGAAAATTTTCAGATTAGCAGGTCGCAAAACCACCGTAATTTCACCGTAATTTCACCGTAATGGCCGTTATGGCAGGTAATCTGAAAACTAGGATGATCAACTTATCTATGTAAAATTTCATGATCAGATCATGAAAGTAGATTCTACAACTTTCATTCAATGCCTTTTTTTTCTTTACTAGGACTAACCATTTCAACGTTATAACTGCTGGAAGAGCACTTTGAAAATTTTGCGGGGAATCGACAATTTTACCTCTGAATACCTATTTGGGGAGGCACTTTATGCCTGTTTTCCTGAGGTCTTTGAAAATCATAATATCAGTTCTGAAAGGAAATTTAATCAGCTTCGCGTGGGGGCAATGAAATTTAGATCGGTGACATAGTCTTGGAGGGAGAGAAGAAAATCTTCCAAAAAACGTGGTCGTAGAGGGTCAAATATCTTGTTTCCACCCTTTCCGACGAATACGAATGGCGCTTTTGTTGTTCAACGGTTTTTTTTTTCGAAATTTACCACTTCTTTGCAGTGCCCTCCCCTCCTTTATCAAAGCTTAAATCAAAATTTAACACGGAATAGCTGCGATGGGGGATTTATTTAACTTTCACGAGAAACAAAGAAATTTGGAATTGGACCAATAGTTTTTGAGCTACAGCCGAAAACGTTCTGAAAAACGTGCTTCCGCTGTCTTCAGGTCTTCAACTAAAATGTTCACATTTTGAAAAAAAAAAAAAAAGCCAATTTTCAAATTGCCATAACTCTGAAACTAATTTACCTACACAGCTCCGATTGGGCTAAAATGAGCACACATTTAATGCTATTTGAAAACTCATATAGTACTTTTCGTAGGACAATGCATAGTTTATTAGATATAGAGCAAAAACTGAAATAAGTGATAGAATGATACCCTTTCTTTCGAGTAACTTTGATCGTCCTTACAAATACCGAAGCAACAATGGGCCGGCATATCTAACAATGATTTTACAATAAAGAATCGTAAAATCAGTATGTAGGAAAAACTCTAAACAAGCGTACTTTCTGGTAAAAGAAAACTACAAGTACTACACAGCCACGATAACCAAGCCTGATGATGACAAAACGGTGTCCGAAAAGGGTAGGCAACACAACAAACGCTGATATTGTATGAGAAATCTGTAGGAAAACGGTTGTTTTCTCAGGTTGGCACAGCGCATGCGTATCTCGATTTCTGTCGAAAAAATCTACTATTACCTCAAAAACTTCACCACGTCGTAGAAATAGAATACACAGGTGTCAAAGACGTTTGGGACCCCTTTCGATAAATTTTCCGTCCAAAATGTCCCCGTAATCATTGACGTGCCTAAACTCGACTTTTAGGGCCTCCGTAGGGGCTCCAACCTGTTCGATCACTCTCAGACGAATTTCTCCCAGAATCAATCTCACTCACAATAATAAACTCGTGTACAATCCAGCATTGATTTTATTTTTCCCGGCGAGAAACCCCTGAAAGGAAGATCAACAACGTCCTTCCTTGGACACTTGTGTGGACCTCAAACAATAATCGTATGTCCCGGGATCGTTGGTAATAAAATTTATTAATAGTTGATGGTGATGTTGACCGTTTCAATTAATGTTGTTGGAAACTTGTTGAGGGTCAGTCAAATAATTTATAATAAGTTATTTGACTTAATAAGTTATTTGACTGACCCTCAACAAGTTTCCAACAACATAAAATTTATTATAATACAGTATTTAGTAGGTACTGTATTATGCCTTCAAGCTGGATCTGTTCTGACGGGATCTCAGCCAAACCCAAGTGGAAGGCTATTTCCCCAAGGTCACACCGGTGAGCTGCCTGCAATGAGGCAAGTGAAGTCGACCCACTTCTGTCGGCTCCCAGTGGCGGGGCTCTGGAGTGATGAAACCATTTTGGGGTTTATTTCTTTTGGTGTTTTGCTCCCCGAATAGTAAACCTGTTTTCGCAACGAGTGTCAACAATTGTTTCGATCTCAAAATTAGTACATTTCATGATGTGTAGGTTCCGAACGCTGCAAATTTTACAGAACTGTTTATTATCCTTGTCTATAATTGAAGCCTTTTAGGACCAAAGGGTCTAAATGCCAAAAGAAATTTTAATTATTTGAATTATTCATAACAACTATTGCAGCGAATCTTCTTTTTTTAAAGAAGGAAATCGCGATTTAGTCAATACCCACATAGTTAATTCCTTGAAACCCGTATTTTCTCGAGAGCTCTGACGAAATGAAGCTCTTCTATAGGTAGTAACTTTTCTCGCAGAATCCAAACTTGAAACCGGATTCACATTTGGACATTGGCTTCAAGGGCGGAGCTCCTTGCGAGGCGCGAAGCCCCGAGTTTTTTTAAGCTGTGTACGATGGTAAAGATCGTGGCATGTCGAGGTAAAAGTATCAGGTAAAAGTGGGTACCTACCTACGTAGCGTAGAACATGTCGAACCCCTGAGATACCGCGAATCGATTCCATGTCCAAAATCATCCTTCCTCTGGTGGCTTCTAGTCCAGCAATACAACGTCCTTCACGGACCGGCGAGTAGTGAACAACGTCCTACATGGCGCACATTCTATCGGCGAGTCTTTGAACTTGTACAACTGCCGGGAAGCCGTAGAGTTAACATCGTTGTTGTAATTTTAACGTGTGCGCCAATGTAATTCTCAATTCGATTCGACTCGAAAAAAGATTGTTCGTCTCAGAAATTGAAATACGATATCAACGAGCCTTCGAAGAATTAATAGCTCGGTCCCAAAGATTCAAACGTCTCAAAAATTTACCAGACAACGAACATTTTTGAAAGGAAGAAAGAGATACTCTTCCGCTTGTCAGTTCTTCAGTAATTTCCACCGAATTTGAACGTTGTTGTTCAGGACTGCAATCCGCCTCACATCAAGAAAGAAAGAAAGAAAGACCTAATGATGAAGGAGGCCGGTTACAAGCGGTAGTAACTGTTTTCTAAAATTCCTATACCTAACTTAGAGTGAATGTTTGTTTCATTTTAGGTTATACCTATATTGGAGCTCCAAAACGTGGATTAAAGATTCTCATTGTTTCTTTATTTCAAATGGATGGTTACAGGGTAACCACTGCTATACAACCGATTAAAAAATTATTTTATGTGGGTTGAAAAGCAATGAGATAGGTCAAATGATTGGACGGTATCGAAGGTGGTAAAATTTAAGTATTAAAAAGATGAGAAGGTGTATTGGTACCTATACCTTACTACAGGTTTACCTGTAGTAGGTATACAAACTAAATCGTAATGACATTGTTGGGTTGGCAACTTTTTGATCAGAGTTGCTTCAAGTTCCTGAGTTAGGACGTCCTGCACACAAGTCAATAAACGCATACCTCCACTATTGGGTCGAGCTTTCGGGTAATTTATTCCCATCATCACGGCTTAAGCTGGCTTACGTAATCAATTTATATATTGTTGAAGGGGAAGGCAACATCACAACCCCAATTATCGTCGGAAGAAAAATTCTATTGGAAGTCGAAGGGCTAATTCTCACCAGGGTTCTTATTTGGGAATTGATTTATTTCCTCATTAAAAATGATTTTCACTATTCCATGATCGTTGAATGACTCATCCATTTTTCTTATTAAGAAATTAATTCTAAGCCTACGTGAAGATACCTACTTAAAGTATACATTTTTACAACTGTCAATAAAAAGTAAGTAGGTAAGATGTAAGTGCGAAGAATATAAAAAAAAAGAAGTACGGCCAAGATTTAAAGGCAACATTTAAAAGCAAAGGTACGGCCAAGGTATGCCAGCAAGAAAGAGTTTAAAAATTCTTTTGTAAATTCGTTTACATAGTTTTATTTTATCTAAAATTTAAATTTATTTTATTGTAATTTTTAATTAATTTTTAATTTAAAACAAGATTCTAAGCACAAATGTGCCGGTGCTCATCTCTGATTGGAACACTACAATGTCAAATAGCAAATAGGTAACACTGCCCCCCTTGGTGATTCGTTGACAGGATAACTATTTTGTGATAAGCTGTTATCTCCTTTCTGTGACGTCAGGGGTTCAGATGGTGCCTTCCCCTTCAACATTACAATATACATTGTGTATATTACGTAAAACCCACCTAAGCTCTGATAATGAAAATAAATTACCAGAAAGCTCGTCAGTAGTGGAAATTTCTGTAGTTTGACCCTTCTCCCTGCAACAGTTATAGGGATATAGTTACTGTTAATTATGTCGAACTACCCACTGAAATAAGTCCATCCAGCCATCGTTTTATCAATCGTAATAATTACGATTGATAAAACGATGAATTATTCATTGCAACAAAATTATAACTAAACCGTGGTAATGATATTGATAGAATTTCAACTTGGAGCTTATGCGTTTAATGACAATTCACATGGATTCGACGAATTAATGGGTAAACTTTAAAACTTATTAAATAATTTTTGTCATTAAAATTTGTTTGTACGTTGCACCTACGAGGCTTATGGTATCAATATTGAGCGTTGATAAATTAATAAGTAATAATATTACTTATTAATTTATCTACATTATAATATAATGTACATTATATTATAATGTAGATACTTATTATACAGCCCCACACACACACACACACACACACCCTCTCTCACACACACAAAAAAAAATAGTGTCTGATCCGGGAGTCTGACTATGGTATTCTTATGTATTTTTCGACGGTGAATCCGAATCCGAGGTCAAAAAAATCCGTTCACCCCTTAATTCGGGTGATACATGTATCAATTGTATGCATGCAAATATTCTATCAATATAATATAACCAATTGGTAAGAAAGTCATGCGACTAACAAGTTCCCATTTAATGACGAAATTGTAATAAAAAGAAGGCATCTCAGCAGCGGGCCCACTTTCGTCACTCTCCCCGCGCTAACCGATTCCTCCAAGTTCTTCCGCCTCCTGATAGATGCCACCACTAGGACTTCGAAAATCGATTTTAAGAACCTCCCTTGCGAAAATCGGCATTGTACACGTCATCCTCCCACCCGTTTACCCCATCGGGGGTGCCTTCACGACCACCTCCACCGCCCCCAGCTACGCACGCCAGTCGCTTCACTCGGTGGGATCTCACCATGTTACCGTTTTTGCCCCTCTGACAGTTCACCCATTTTAATTTTTCCCCTCCCCATTTTTTTACCGGCCTCGAAAAAAATCCCCGCTGCCCTTTCCGAAAATGGGCAGTACCGGATGGACATAGCAGAATAACAACTGTAAGTACTACCCGATTTCACGGATTCACTTTTCGTACTCACTGACCTACTTAACAGCGTGCCCCTTGTCCATTTTGGAACCCTGCTGCACTCATGGGAGCCCGTTTTAAATGGCTCGAATCTGCTTCGTTTTCCCCTTTATTTCACTCGAAGCGACTCGCTTGGAGCGAGTCTTCAGCTCACCTAATGTTCCATACCACCGCAAACATCACCTCACAACCACAACATACTATTTTTACACTCTTTCTGAGCTCTCACGGGATACGAGAAATACGTACCATGTTCCTTCTTGAACAGCTCTCACCACCAAACTCGCCAAACCGACCAAATTACTCGAATATTGTCGGCGGCAACCAGCGGGAGTCTCGCCGCTCCACACGTGGTCCTCCCCGACCGGCTCGAGTTCACCTTTTTTGGTTTATTATTCTTAGAATAATACCTACACCTATGTTTTTGCGACAGAGCTCGACGACTACGATCGCCCTCAAAATTTGACATTATCCGTTTCAAGAGGTCTACATTCTAAATCCGAAATGTCCGTCCGCCGTACGCCGTCCGGGCCGTTTTGGGCAGTAGGAGTTTTTTTAAATCTGAAATTTTGACAAAATACTTGGTTTACCATCTAGTTGTGCCCGCAAGGTTTTCAGTCCGATCGCCCATACCCGTGGGGCGCTATGGGGCTAAAATGGGGCTATGGGAGGTGTTTTCTTAAGGCTTATGGGATCGAGTTAGGTGACGTTTTCGAAGTATTTTTGGACGGAGAATCCATTTTTTGGGATCCCGGAACGATCCGATTTCACTGTGGCGATCTATAGGGCTTTCATGGGGCTAAAAGTGGGATTTATGAAGGATCCCAGGAGGTTAAATATTTTTCGAGTAAAAATAAAGAATTTTTGAAAGAAAAAAAATTGTTTTCCAAAATATTTCTTATTGACATTGAATTAAATTTTTGCACAAGTAACCTATATCAAAGAATAATAACCCTTGTGTAAAATTTCCACCGTTTATTACGCACAGGTCTTGGACGCCCATAAATCGATTGTACCTACGTCCAAAAATACTTCGACCAGGACACTTCACTCGAATCCTCAATCCTTCAAAAACCCTACCAGTTACCCTTTTATACACTTACAGAGCCTCACGTAACTACTACAGCCAACTGTTGGACAGGTTTTTGCTCACCAAAACCGGTTTTCACGTTCTAAAATCCTAGTAACTAGGAACTGTTATGTTGAACTGTTTTTCTTCTCCTAATTACCAGTTTTCGTACGTTTAAAGTGAGTTAGGACTCACCTAAAACTGGTTTATTTTTATGAAATCATCTATGATTCTATGAATCAGTTATGGGTTAATGAACCATAGTAGTAGTTCTAGTTGTAGTCCTTGTCGTCATCAGTGTTTAGTCCTTATTAGGGCTTGACCTAAAACCTTGGAGAAACTCACTTGCTTCAATTCGAGATCTCGACGGATTCACATGACTTGTATTGGGTTAGTAACTAATGCAACTACAGCAACTGTTGTAAAAAACGCTGCAAATTTTACACAAGGGTTTATTATTCTTTGATATAGGTTACTTGTGCAAAAATTTAATTCTGTGCCAATCAGAAACATTTTGGCAAATTTTTTTTTGATTTTTCAAAAAAAAAATTTTTTTTTTTTCTTTCAAAAATTCTTTATTTTTACTCGAAAAATATTTAACCTTCTGGGATCCTTCATAAATCCCATTTTTAGCCCCATGAAAGCCCTATAGATTGCCACAGTGAAATCGGATCGTTCTGAGACCCCCAAAAATGGATTCTACGTCCAAAAGTACTTCGAAAACGACACCTAACTCGATCCCATAGCTCAAAGCCTAAAAAAAAAAAAAACCCTCCTATAGCCCCATAGCGCCCTACGGGTTTGGGCGATCGGACTGAAAACCTTGCGGGCACAACTAGATGGTGAAACAAGTGTTTTGTCAAAATTTCAGCTTAAAAAACAATCCTACTGCCCAAAACGGCCCGGACGGCGGACGGTCATTTCGGATTTTGAATGTAGACATTTTGAAACGGATAATGTCAAATTTTGAGGCCGATCGGAGTCGTCAACCCCCGTCGCGAAAACATGTTTAATACACCTATGCATAGGTGTATTATTCCAAGAATAATAAACCAAAAGCTTCAAATTTAATTAAGGTTGGTTTTTACAATCAAATTTTGATTAATGATAATATTTCATAGGTAAGTACCTATAGTTAACCAATTTATTTATTATTGTACAAAAATTTGATTTGGCCAATAAAAAATCGTTCAATAAATTATTCAAATATATATACCTGGACTCTACGGGTATAGACTCTCAAAAATTTACCTATATCATCCAAAAAGCCGTCCGGTGTGACGTTGGGTAAACAACCGTTTCCCACGATTAGCGAAGTTAGGCAACGTCAGGCGTGGTTAGTACTTGGATGGGTGACTGTGTGAGGAGTGGGGTCACCGATACAAGTATTTTCTGCGAACTCCTCCCAACCCAGGGGGACGAGGCAATGGGGAGCCATGAGCGCAATCATCAAACAAGTTCCGATTCTCCTTGAGAGGGCGGCTGACGACTAGACGTCCGCGACGGCAGCAGCCGGTCGAACGAAAATTCAGGGTGAAATGCCCTTGTTTCGTTTCGTTCGTTCGTTATCTCATCCAAAACTACCTACCTGCTGGACAATGTTCTTCAAAAGCCCCATTTATAGACTTATAAATCCCCACGATGTAGTCGGATGGATCTCAATCCCTCACAACTGGGTTCTACATCTAAGAATAAATCGAAAACGACATCTCAATCGACCCCCATCCTAGATCCTCCGTGTGCCCTCCTTTTCAGCACCAAAGGTTAAGACCCCATGGGTTAAGACGATCGGGCTGACCTGGCGGGCACAAGAGAAAGTATAAAGTACCTACTTGTAGGTACATTGCCAACATTTCAGAGAGAGAGAAAAAAAACCAAGTTCGTAGTTGTGGATGGCTGCCAGTGTGTGAACATTTCATTTTTTTGAATTTACAATATATTTTGAGGCCAATAAAAATGTTTGACACCATTAATAAATTATAGGATTATTATTCGGTAACGGGAAGAAAAACTCCCGCGATTTCGTCAGGGCGGAAAAAAACTCGTAGCGAGATACTCATGTAATATATGAGTCATATTATGACTTTTCATATAATATATGAAAATTTCATATAATATATTTTCATATAATATAATGACTTTTCATATAATATATTACTCTTTCATATTATGAAAGAGTAATAATAAAAAACGCTGCAAATTTAATACAAGGGTTTATTATTCTTTGGTATAGGTAGGTAGTTTAATTGTGCAAAAATTAGTTCTGTGTCAATAAAAAAAGTTTGGAAAAAAATTTTAGTTCAATTTTATTTTTTACTTGGAAAATATTTGACCTCCTGGGATCTTTCAAAAATCCCATTTGTAGCCGCATGAAAATATTTGACCTGGGATCTTTCAAAAATCCCCTTTGTAGCCCTATAGATCCCCCCAATGAAATCGGATCGTTCCGGTACCCCGGAGTGAATTACTTAATAGGTACGTCCTTATAAGGACACGTATAACATATATGTTATACGTAATGAAAAATTGATTATACGTCCAAAAATACTTCGAAAACAACACCTAACTCGATCCCATAGCCAAAAAGCCTTCAGAAAACCCCTCCCGTTGCCCCATTTTAGCCCCATATCGCCCCACGGGTTTGGACGTTTTCAGCCCGATAAACCTTGCGGGCACAACTAGATGGTGAAACAAGTATTTTGTCAAAATTTCAGATAAAAAAAAAAAATCCTACTGCCCAAAACGGCGCGGACGGCCCGGACAAGGCCGTCTTTGGAACCTCAGGAATTACACAATCCTGACCCACGGGAGTTTTTTTCCGCCCTGACCAAATCGCGGTAGTTTTTTTCCGGGAGGTTTTTTCCGGAGTTTTTTTCCGGGAGTTTTTTTTTCGGGAGTTTTTCTTCCTAGAACCGATTATTCTGAGTCTAATGTGGCTCTTCCTAAGTGGATTTTAACTCACAGTTTAGAAGGAAAACAAGCACTTGATCATTTCGCTGATGTTCTGGTACTTCTACGGGGAATTTCCACTGTACTTATAATAAACACTCTTCAGATCGATTTGAACAGTTGCTAAATGCTGGCGAGACGACATCTTGCGCAACTCGCGTGCCTCGTCTCGAACGGCCTGTCAGTAAGTGCACCTAAAACGTCGCTTTTACGTCGGAAATTATTGAGAAAAACTGCTGAGACGGTCGAAGCCATTTTTCTCAATTGAGGCTTCCGTCGATTCGTCGGGCTCGTCCCTCAGTGAAATATTTTCACGCGAGTTATCGAGATGGGAACGAATCTCGCTAGTTGACGAGGGCGTTAACAGTCAACAGTTTGGGACGTCGATGGTGATGAAGGAAGAATCAGCGGAGTCACCATTAGTTATTAGAAGCGTTTCTGGTAGAAAATCGCCGTCGACCCTTATAAATAAATTTACGTTTTAAAAGTTACTTAAAAAACTACACTTGGTTTAAAAACCTAACGAACCCCGTTCTGTCCCCAATTGGCATTAATGACACACATTTCTTGTTCATCAAAACAGTTGATGAGGAACATACCGAATATTGCCATTCATTATTTTCTAACTCGAGTCATTCCCATTCTGATAGGCACCTGGGTCATTCCTTTTAGCTGTTGACCTCAATTCTTCCGCCTATTGACAACAGTAAGGATCGGCAATATTTTCCGCTCATTTCATCAGCATCTGCGAATTAGTCGATAAATCACTTTGTTTTTCGGGGTTAAGAGCGAAGGTTCTTTCTTTTATCTCTTCCGTTAAGTCTCTTTTTTTGTCGTTTAGTCTCCTCCCGCTCCTTTAGTGTTTCGTCTCTTCCTTGCTCATATCCGAGCTCAACGGCGTCCTCTCTGCCGACCTCCTCATCTTGGAGCTTTATCGACCAAGTCGTTTGACTCCCAGACGGTGGAGACGAGCTTCATTTGGCCGTGAAGACGTGGGGCGTCGTTTTGAAAGATGGGGAAAACGCCAGACAATTAATCAGCACGATTTGTCAGAAAAAACAGAAGCAATTTTGGACGACATGTCGAATTATTGAGCATCAGAGTCCAACTACACCGTGGAGCTACACCGTGGAAGCCGTGAAGACGAGCTCTTTGGCCGTGAAGACGTGGGGCGTCGTTTTGAAAGATGGGGAAAACGCCAGACAATTAATCAGCACGATTTGTCAGAAAAAACAGAAGCAATTTTGGACGACATGTCGAATTATTGAGCATCAGAGTCCAACTACACCGTGGAGCTTTACGGTGTATCTGTGGGGGGTTTGAAGATTGAATGAGGAGTCGTTTTTAAGGAGGTTCCTCGGCCCATATTAAGAAGTTAACGTTCGCTTATGTACCTGTTTCTCAGGAACTATGCTAGATATCGTCAAGATTTTTTTTTGGTTACCTATGTATACATATTCCTCAACTCAAGATACCTACATCCACTGTGTAATTTTCAAATTTTGATCTCTCATACATTTTAGTGAGCACGAATTCTACAAAACCCATTTTTCCCGTTTTCGCAATTCGACTGCCGCAGAGACACGTGCTACCAACTTCAAAAGAGTAGGGTAGGTGTAGTAAACATCATTGATGATAACGCAATAACAATCGAGTCGTTAGCTATTGTAGAACCGACGAAACAGGTTTATAACTAAAAGCGTTCGAAATCGTTTAATCTAGAAAAACTGTGGCGTCGCATCTTGCATTTTTTCGTCAAAATTTGACTATATTTAATATTCTTATTTTTCTATGAGCGGTGATTATTTCAAGTACCTAGTCAGCGGGTCCTTCAGCAAGAAAGTCTGTTCGCCATTCCTTAATTTAGGACACAAATTAGAAAAAAAATAAAAGAGAAAACATAGAAGCCGGAGGAAGTAGGGTAGCCTAGAAACCAACAACAACGGCCGGTTCTAGGGATGCAAAATCGGTGATCAAAAATCGATTTCGACAATCGATTTTTAATCGCCCGTGAAAATCGATTGTACCAATTAATCGGGCCAAAAAAATCGATTGTTACTTAAAAATCGATTTTACGGACAAATAAAAAAAATTATTATTCATTAAAAAAACAGCATGTAATTAAATTAGCAGGTAATTAAATATTTTACCTACCAAAATTTAGGTGGTTTTTATTTAATGCAAATTATTAAAGAAAATATTGGAACTGTAACTGTAATAATAATAATTATTATAATTCGTAATTATTATTGTAAGACACCTTTTTCATAGTAAAAGTATAATTAGGAAGTTGGAGTGAGCCAAGTTTAATAAAAAATCAAACAAATTACGTACAAGGTAGGCACTTGGACCACTACACTTAGAAAAAGTAAATTTCGGGTGCACTGTTCAAAAATAATAATTTGGAAAGAGTGTCGCCTTTCAACTTGTTGCGCTCCTAGGTGAGCATGAGAACTGCCTTAGAAAAAAGCCTCTCGCTGGGGACTGACGTAGACACCGAGGTTACATACTTAATAGCAATAATTGCAAGTTTGGGAGAGGCAGGTTTCATGTTTCCCAGTAAGCGAGGGGGAATTTTTTGAGGTTATGTTATATTATATCCTTCTTGTGGATCTGCTGCATAGGTACACAAAGAGTAGGTACAATACAGAAAACAAAAACCGATTTCGCCAAAACAAAAAATCGATTTCACCAAAAAAATCGATTTTTGGATAAAAATCGGTACAATCAATCGATTGCAAAAAAATCGGAAATCGGAGGTAAAAAAAAAAAAAAAAAATCGATTTTTCGATTTAATCGAAAATCGATTTGCATCCCTAGCCGGTTCATTTTGTTTTACAGGCACCGCCTGTCAGTCATTTTTATCAAAACAACATTATTTTGCTCCAAGTTTTGAAGTGATTTCTAATAGTTTCAGTAAGTAATTAGCCGAATCAAGCCGACATCTACATACATATTTCAAGTATCATTGGTAGCTGATAGTTGTGGGGTGCGGGAAGATTGTAGTAGGTAAGATGTCAACTTCGTTTCCATCTTTGCTTTATCAAATTTTGGTGATTTTTCCCACTACCAAACCAATACACGAATTATTCTATTATTCCCATAGTTCTTTGGGTGTTTGATGAAGGCGTAACTCTCTCTGTTTGTTACCTTTACCTCTTCAATACCTTCGTTCATCACCTTTTTAGTCACCAACATTTCCTGAGGAAATTTTCCTCTCCACATCCTCATAATATTATATTATAATAATTATAATATAATATTTGATAATATAATATAATGATAATTATTATCATTGATAATAAGTTATTATTAATAACTATTAGTGGTATAGATTACCAACTACGTGCTATTATAGCATGTATGTATAATACATACATGAGGTCTCAGCACTGCTAAGGCGCGCGATGGGGGAAGGCTACATTGGGGCGTGCGGGCACCGGGATTTATCGATATCTCCCCGGATGGCCAAAATCCAAGGAGGTTAGAAGAGCTTCTTCTAACCTCCTTGCCAAAATCCCATCAATACCGTCCCGTGCGAGGACTATCGTAATCGCCTCGCGTATCGAAATCGCCCCGCAAGGATCCATGAAGTGTGTCAATATCGTCCCGTCGGACATACCTAGGGCCAAAATCAAAGTAAAAAGTTTTTTATTTTCTCCACTAGCTTCGATGAGCTTTTTGGATGGGTTGTTCTGTTAGTTTGATTGGGATGGGATGTGTGCGTTGTTATGAGGAGTGAGAGTAGTGATACGATTATGTCTGAGATGTCTTCTTTTGAGTCTTGTCGCAAAACCTGGTGGAGCTGTGATTGCCGCGACGCATGGATTCATGTTTTCTTCGGCCTTCTCCACCAGTTTTGTGTATTGTGTAGTGATGGTCTCTTGAATTGTGGATAATTGGAGGTCTTCCCGGAGCACGTCGTTTCTCACGTACCACGGGGCACCTGTTAACTAACATTAATATTAATATCGTTAGTGTGTCAATATCGTCCCGTCGGACATAGGGCAAAAATGACTAAAACATAAAATTTTCACAAAAATTGTAAAATGTGAAGTAAAGCAGTAACAAATCAATGCAATAATTTAGTAGAACAGTCAAAAAAAGCAGCGCGCTATGGCGCGTCTTGTCACTTTTCACACCAAAATATTTAGGAAGTTCCATCGTGCAGCCTATACAAATAGCCTACCAAATTTCGCGCTAACGCGAGTCATGTACTACTTACTCGTAAGTTTCAATTTGACAATAGTCAAAAGCCTAATAAGCCAATAAGCCCAGCCTAGCTGTCTAATAAGCCTCTCGTGATATTAGACTGTCAACCCATTTACTTTTTCGTTGTGTTAGCGAGGACGGCTTGGCGTAAATGTCAATTTGGTAAAGGAGGAGAGGCTCTCCTGGAGAGCTTTCGAAAAAACGTATATGTTGGGGTGTGGTGACGTCAGCGAATTCTTGAAGTGTGCGTGAAAACTTTCACAAGCATTAAATACTACGACAAATTTTGTTGTCCTGTCGGTTGCACTCGTCTTCGATGCCCACAAAGATGGTGGGCACTTAGCTTCGTCGCGAATGTAATTGTCGTGCAGGTAGGTAAGGAATGCTTCGTTACTTGATTTCGTCGTCTCGTCGCCTGGTCTTCGGATGAGCCATTCGCAGAACATGTAGGTACTTGTTCAGGGTGGAGGAGCACAAGACCGAATGCGTGGTGCAACCAAATGCCAATCTCATCTTCTTGATCCTTATAATATAAGGATATTTTACTTGTCTGCTAGGCCCAAAGACTGAATTTAGCTGAAGACGGCCAGAACGGCACTAGTCATTACGGCTAACTCACTATCTACTCGAACAAAATCCAATGGGACGATATTGACAACTCGGGGGCTCGATAAGGGACCTCTAGCCGGACGATTCCGATACACACCACAGCGACCTTCACCCGCTCGGGACGATATTGATAGTCGCCCGAATTTTGGACATCTAGAAGCGGAGCTATGAGGTTTTGAATGAGCGGGCGTCAGGTTCAGAGCGGAGAGCTTGATGAATTCACACTGTGTTAAATTGATAGGTAGTCGCACGCGGGCACAGTGTGAATTCATCAAGCTCTCCGCTCTGAACCTGACGCCCGCTCGTTCAAAACCTCAAAGCTCCGCTTCTAGATGTCCAAAATTCAAATTTCAATAGGCAAAATGATCTTTACAATATTCTACACGGATTAGACATAATATGTCTAATATATATTATATATTTTTTTTTTAAAGGGAGGAAATTGGTTGTAGGTGAGCAGAATCTTGTTGTTTTGAACGTGCAGAAAGTGGTATTTGGGGGGGGGGGGGGGGGGAGAAATCCTGTTTTTGGCGAGGGGAAACCACAGAAACCTGTTCGATTCACCATGAAGTTGATTGAGTAGTGAATAGGTAATTGAACAAAACCAGAAGTATAAGTAGACGAAATATTTTAGCGTTATTTGGAAGCCTTCTATCAATTAGGTAATAAATTTATCACGTCCATTCTTATTTTATACGCTTACGTTTTAATAACTAGTTCAAAGACCAATCGTGACGGAAATTGTTCCTCGACATAAACTAGAAATGGAAGTCTTCTTTTGTCAACCTGAGTAAACAATTCTAGTATCAAACGACATTGCGTCACAGCATCCGATAGGTTTATTTTAACGACGTCTGGCCGATTTGATTCTCGCGTGCATCGGGATTTGACTCAGTCAACGTCGATAACACCTTGGCCAGTAAAAAGGAAAACCTAGTAATATTTTTGAATGAGCTCAGACAAAAGCCGATAATATTGGCCAAGTCGAGTAAAAAGAGCGTATCTCAGATCAAACGTTGGATAATTACCTATGTATATTATACATAATCACCCAGTATTTGATCGGTGATATGCTCTTTTTACTCGACTTGGCCCGTGTTCAGAAAATGGCGCAATCCTCAAGTCCTCCTTTCGTTACGCAACATTCTACATATATTTGCGGAATAATTGAAGGTCAACCCTTCAACAACATAGTTTAAAGTGACCCTTGAGGGCCTACTGACTAGGAGTTACATTCACTATTTCTGATGCTGCTACAAGGCGTTGCCATGGTGGAAAATCTCTATTCTCATCAAAGAGCTTCAAAAAGATTATTTACAAAAGAGCACCTCAATTAAATTTTGTTGCATTTTTAATGGTAGGTACTTTAAATTCAAATGAGCAAAATCTGTGTACAAATCAACCTAACCATTCATAGTTAATTCCAGTTGTTACTCAATGACATGCAATTTGGCGACATTTGTTGTTAGCTAGTTTGGTTCACCGCTTTTTTTTCTTCGACTTGAGATTTTTCGACTTAGAGGGTTTCCCAAATGACTCACAAAAAATTACCCGTCTGAACCATTTCAAGATGGCGATTCCTCTCAACTCAGTTAAAAATCTATTCTTTCCGAAGGTGAATTGATTGAAAGAGAAGTGCCCAATTTACGGAGGTAATTGATTTGTCTGGTTTGTTTTTCTGGACAGATCAACTGTGATAAACCACAGAAACAAAATGGTGTCTAAATTCACAGATTCTCTCCCTGTATTGGTGAAGGCCTGGGACTGAAAGAGGCGAAATGGAATTGATTAGAGTCAGTCCAGAACAAATTAAGGAGTGATGACCCATTTGACAGGTCCCATCACTAAGAGCTTGGTCACCAAATTTAGTGCGTTCATCTCATCACGATGTCACGAAATGTTTCACAACATTGTGGTCCGCCCAAGCTAATCTTACTTGGTGCCTAAGTTTGACTCAGACTCTTGGCCAAAACCCTTAAGATTCAGGCTTTGTTTTGCAACCCTCAGTTGTTCACTGGCAGGTTATAACAGATCATAACGTAAGGTAGATGCGGCGAGATAGTGGGAATCCATCCTATAAAAAGACGATTTAAGACGAAGTAGTCTATTTCCACGATAAAAATATAAATATAACTTTTAGACGCGTTTCGGTTGATTAGACCATCATCAGTACAATACAGAATGAGGAAGTTGTGAGAAAATCCTTATATACAAAGAGAACGGTGCCTTCTAATGGGCGTGGAATTAGAAAGGTGGCATGGAAGGAGAAAAGAAATGTGAAAGGAAAATAAGTGAAAGGAAGACTCACAAGAAAATATCAATTAACGGGGAACGCCTAATTATATCCAGGTTATTAACAGATATTCCTAGATTGTGAATTTTCTGAATTTCCAAAGATTCTAAAGCATCTAGTTTTAAAAAGGTCCACTTTTGTATATAAGGATTTTCTCACAACTTCCTCATTCTGTATTGTACTGATGATGGTCTAATAAACCGAAACGCGTCTACAAGTTATATTTATATTTTTATCGTGGAAATAGACTACTTCGTCTAAAATCGTCTTTTTATATAACGGATCAATTTTTTTTTTTTTTTTAGCGTTTTCACCCGGAATGCGTCAGAATGATTTTTCGGAAAAATTCGGTAAAAAAAAAACTTCTGTAAAAAACCCGATTCGGTACTTATCTGTAGGATAATCCTTTATCAACACATTTTGCGTATTTGGAGGACATTGTGTGGGCGTTAAAAGGGATCACATGCCTTTGATAACTGTGATTGTCTCGATCAATAAGGATGAATCATCTATGGGACGCTTTGTTTGTGGATAATAATACTATTAATATCCAAAATCGCCATTAAATGCGGGACTTTTTTAAATGGGTAAGTACCTATCGTTAGAATGCCTGTGGTGTTTAGTGGTACGGGTTGAATGAAGGTATGAATAACCAACAGGTTCCGGGAGCATTATTATTCGCTTCCCCTGATATCAGCTGCTTTTTAAATTGATCCGAGTGTCGCCGATTCGTACGTCGTGTGTTTATTTTTTCTTGCCGCCTAGGTGCTGCATTTGTGCCACTTTTTTGTTCAATTTGGCTTTTTCAGTCGTCCAACTTCTGAAAAAGCGGTGTCAAACTAAATCACTTTATTTAGAAACGTGTTCAGTTCTAATTTTTTTAAACCATTAAAAGTTTATTAAATTTAATTAATTTTTTTTTTATCCAAACGGAACATAACATGAATATTATTCAAAATTTTGATCAAAATGGATCATGTCGGGGAGGGGCCTCCTTCACTGCACGTCTTGACCATGCACGACATATATGGCTCGCCGCTACCCTCGCGCTTGTAATAATTACTTATAATAATTAGTAATAGGCTTTGTCATAGGCTTCTTCATAATATTATTACGTCCAATCACTACATTTTGCCTGGAAAGTGGGAAACCGTGGAATGGAGCGGAGTTCATGGTGTCTTTTGGACGAATGTGTGGGCTCGGACTTGGCGTCTAGGGAACCGTTTCCAGGACCTGTGTTGTTCCCTTATTCGTGGGATATTCGCAGGGAATCAGAGGCGGCATCGAGGCTGTGGCAGAAAGCGTATCGCACATGGACATCTCCAGTGAAAACACACATCTTGTCCACTCAACCTTCACATTCAGAGCCTGCATAGCAAACCCAGGGGAAACCAACCTGGTCCACTTTTAATTTTGGACATAGCACTTTTGGAACTCGGCCCATCACACCGCACATGATTCAAATTGTCAGGATCACATAGACACTCACTATCCATCCACACTGTTCCCATATCTAGGAATTCAATGACTAATATCGCCCGGATGGGACACAGTGCGATGGTTGATTTTTCTATAGCATGATCGATACATAAGACGACGAACCGTCCTGTTTTTGGCAGGATAGATCTGTTTTTTAGACCTCCGTCCTGCCATACGTTAAGGCCCTGCTTTTTGTGAGAAAGTCCTTGTGTTACAAGGCTTGTAGGCTGATGAATATGTGGGGTGTGTACCTGCAAGTGTTGTGCTACCTAATTGGTTATTAATTAAGTTGTGTGGGTGGCGGAATGCGTACGGCGCAGCGTCCGTGGTTACGCCGCCAGTGTTTGTGGAGGAGGCCAGAGGGAGTACGGGTGGACATTCCTCAGAGGCCTGACACATGTTGTGATCAGCAGTCAAAGAGGATGTTTCACCCGTAGTGCAGGGGTACCTGGGCGCCTTAGGAATTCCCGAGGTGTCGGGTTTCCCGAAGTCCGGCATGACGGGCTGCAGGTTCCTGGAACGGGATGAAGTACAGCTATCCTGCACGAGGAGTCGTGTTGGATAGTGTTTCCTGCAGTCGCGTGAATGCCGGGAGATGGTTCCCGGCTTCCGATCTTGATATGTCAAGTAGACCCTACAGACTCCTGTTAGACACTTCCGGTCTTGCAGGGGGGAAGGACTTCATGAAAATATTATTGGCAAGTAAAACCTACCTACTTATTTTCAGAAGTTGGTCGCCTTATCGATACAGAAATACATAGGTGTATTATTCCATGAATAATAAACCAAAAACCATGGTTTATAGTTCAGGAGAATTAAATTTTAATGTGGAACCCGACTTTACAATGACTATCTAGGTACTTACTAAAAAAGTAGTGAATGCTTACTTAAGATAATATGTATCGTATAATATATTATACGTAGGTATAGTAGCCACTTTAATCTGTTTGAGTAAGGGTTTGCACGTTTCTCCCATGTTTAGCAGTTAGATTTTGATTACAGGTTTCAATAGTGCTTGTTATTTGTATCCTTTAACAACTGCCCTGCCTTGTATCACTCAAGTTTATATTCATTCCATCTCTCCTGCATCCCTGGCTCCCTCGATGCACACAACTGGAACATCATATCGGGAATTTTGCCGGCCGGTTTCCTTCAGCCCCGCCGGCCTCCCGTGGCACCCTCCCCCACCTTAACGACCCCTTCCCATCCACTCTTTCCCCACCCACACCCCCACCCCCACCACCACCGATGATTCAAAACCCGGTCGCGGCCGCCGGCCAAGTTTCAGTTTTGATCGGCGCCTCCGTCCGCCTCCGTTTTTTTTCCGACGGCTACGCGTCATCGGAAATTTTTTTTTTTGTGTTCAAGCTAACTCGTCGTCGTTTCTGCCCGATTTGTCGCAGGAACGTCGCGTTGGTGCTTCGGCAGACACTCCCAGCACGTATGTCACGACCCGCCCGCAAGAACAAATTCATCGGACATCGTCACAAGAGTCGCTAGTAGTCGGAACCTATTAATCTTACTTGACCGAAAACGTAAGTACCAATTGCAAAACTGGCAAAAAATTATTTTTTCAAAATTGTTAACCATTGGGCTGAGTCACAATGGGTTGGTACAGTAGTCGAACTGGCCTGGGACACTTTTCAATCAATTATAAGTTAAAAATTATTAGCAAAACAACACCTCACGCGATCATCTGACTAAAAATCCGCTAAAACCTCACCTGCAGCCCTCTGTCAAGGAACTTGACTCGTGGTGTTAATTCTCAGTCGGAAATTTCTCAGAAAATGGCAACGCATTTGAAATTTAAACCCTTAAAAAACCCTACCTACAACCCCTCCAGTGGACACAACTAGAATACCATAGTATTCCATAGAATTCATTAAATGTAACCACAAATTTTGTGGTTACGATTACACATAAACCGACTCAAGAGAAAAGTTACAAAGTTTATCGTACTCGTATCGACCTTTTTGTAGCAATCTGTAGTAAAATATTATCTCATCCAGATTGGTGCTGAAAGGTTATATCAGGTCATAAGTTTTATGGCATGTATATCGCGAAGTCTATCATAAACAAGAATGAATGGCTGATAGTGCATTTTGAAATTACATCGAAGGCTATAAAATGTCTTTGGTGGAATGCCGAATATTCAGGTGTTTAGAAAAACGCTGCATATTGGAAATTCCAAGTTGGAATGCACGTAGGTTTATTATTAAATAATAATACAATTATTCGATCATTAAAAATTTTTTAATGATCGAATAATTGTAGAGTGATCGGATAGGAGTGGGACCTCCATAAATCGATTCTCATTCCAAAATGACTGTAAGTCACCTCTCTCAACCACCTAGCCAAAAACCATCAAAAGCCCCCCAGTCCCCAAGAGCCTCAAAGAGCCCCACGTAGAGGACGACTTTAGAGCCTAATCTAAAAATTGTGACTCTCACCGCAATTCAGTTTAATCATTTAGATAATATTCAACCAACCAAACCTGCCGGGCAGTCCAATTTGATTGAAAACGTCCATTTACAAGCAAGTACTGGCAGCTCCCTCGTTCAACTTGTTACGTAAGCTCAATTAAATTAAATTCATTTAAATGGTCAGGAAGTTGGATAATGATATACCTACCTATAATTCCCAGGGCTATTCTAACATTACGGCTACCAACGATCGCTCTAATCGGCTGCTCAAATCGGTCAACTCGTTGGAGACTTTTAAGAGGCGTTTTCCTGCAAAAACGTGGTAGGCAAGATACTCATATTAATGAATAAATGAGTTAAATTCACGACCTTTGATACGGCCGAAGTTCGGATTTTCCGGTTTATTCTGTTCATTTGGATAAATCTGTCAAAAACCGAAAATTCTCTGTTGCATTCCTACAGTGTAGGAATTAAAATCACGTGAGACCCGTTTTGGCTCAAATATCCAAATACAATTTTGCTCCGAAACGGTGGCCAGCCTGTGAATTTTAAACGTTAAACTTTCTCCATATTTTTTACTCTACGTTTTCTAATCAACCCTGATTATCGTTTTCCTGCGGCACATCACATTCGATATGAAATGTTGCTGAGCGTTGGCGAACGATGTGTAACGGTAATAATTCAAATCGTTTTTAGGCACTTAGGATCTGTGCCCCGCAATTTGAATTTTCTGTCCCTTACTACCTACACAAGAACATTATTCCATTGTATACCAAGGGTTAAGCGAGTGTTTCTGTCATAAATCTTATAGGTTAAGCAAGGATATTTGTACAGGGGTTGACATTAACTTTTAATTGATGTAATGACCAGTACACTAAAATAGGTACTGTAAAACTCAGATAGGAAAATGTAGATGTTTAACCCTTATCTTAGAAAAGTATAAAATTTATTGCCGAACAACTCACATTATGTGAAGCAATTCATCCAAATTTCGAACCGGAACAACCTCAATAATAATCATTATTTCGACAATTATCGTCAAAATGATCTTGATGGAATCGAGAAAATAAATCAATAGACGAAGCATAAAGTATTTGAGCGTCAAAATTTTCTCTAGCCCCTCAGAAGGCAAAATGCCACTGCAATAGACGTCAAATTTCTGCCTTTTCATCTGCTAATCACTTGGGTAAAAAACTTTATATTAAATATTTTCGAAAGTTTCCTTTTTGAGGTAAGCTGTGCTCTGTGCTGTCTCACGTCACGACAATCATAAAACAAGTGTAGGTCCTTAATTAAGGATCCTAAATAGTTTTAATTCGGTACCTATTATCATGTTCAGCGCTAGGACAAAAAAAGCTGCCAATTTTACACAAGGGTTTATTATTCTTTGATGTAGGTAAATTGTGGAAACATTAATTTTATGTTAATATTAAAGTTAAGAAAAGAAAAGAAAGAAATTTTTCCGTGCAATATAGGGGCAGATTTGAACAGGAGAGATATTCGCTCACTCAGCTGATCTGGTTGGACCCCGTCATGTCATTCGTCGCGTTCTGTCTCAGGGAGGCTCCCTATCAAATTTAAGCTTTAAAAGGGTGAACAGGAGAGAATTTAGCTGCAAAACCCCTCCCGTAGCCCCTTTTTTAGCCCTACGGGGTTGGGCAATCAGGTTGAAAACCTATCGAGCACAACTAGATGGTGAACCGCGTATTCTGCCAAAATTTGAGATTAAACAAAAATTCCTGTTGCCCAAAAAAGCTCGGACGGCGGACGCCATTTCGTTTTTGGAATCGACATTACCTACTGTCCTGATTATAGTATAGTACTGACGAATTTTGAGGCCGATCAAAAATGTCGACCTCTGACAGGAATACATAGGTGTATTATTCCAAGAATAATTAACCAAAAGCAAATCCAAAACTCTCCTGTACGGAAAAAAAAAAAAAAAAAAAAAAATGACCACAATCCCGGGGACATGAGATTCTCATGACAGATGCAGGTACATCTTGAGTTGACCCCTTTTGAAGAAAACAATTGCTTTTCATTTCAACTGGAGCCCCGAAATTGAAAATCTCCCTCCTAAATAGGAAAAATTGTAACAGAAGCGGCACCAAGAAAAAAGTAAGAAAAGATCCCACGTGTCAATCCCGCTGCTAAAAATTCTCCGGGGTTTCTACCAAAAGGAGTGCTGGCAACCGTCAACAATATAAGGCTCAAAATAAATATGTCCTTTATATTATAAGGACAAGGTCGACTTCACAATCTGGACCATCCGGATGTCGCAGAAGTACTCAAGGGCGGTCACTTCGGACAAATCGGGGCGTGTACCCGGTGTTTCCTGTTTCTACCGGACCGGAAAGTCGTCTCCAAAAGAGGAGCTCCGCCCAACTTGATCGATGAAAACTACGTTTTAAAAATTTTATGGTTTAGTGAGTTTGCTGAGTTGTTACAAATTTGCTGAGGATATGTTTTTTGGGAGTAGGTCACTTCAAACATTTGGTACATCGTTGACGAAAAAGATCTCTTCGGTAGTGCTTTTCTGTACACTTTTTCCGAGATAATATTATGCAGAGTAAGGAGAAAGATGAATCCTCTGCTGGTTTTATGAATCGATTTTACGAGTAGATGCGTACCTACAAGATTACTTTGAAAACCCCACATCACTCGAGATCCTGGGCAAAATCCTTCAACAACCCAAGCTGCTACCTTAACCTTGACCGTAAGGAAAACCGGTTTCTGCCGATTTAAAACCAGGTTCTGCTCATTTTGAACCAGTATCCTCTCACCAAATCTAGATTCCCGCTCACTTAATACTGGTTTCTGCTCTCTAAAGACGTTTCGGTAGATAAAGGTTATATACTAAAATCCATTAATGAACCAAAAATATTTAAACGACTGCATGAATTGACACAATTTCAGAAGAACGGCCTTAGCCCACTTCAGACGTCAGTTAGTTATTGATTGACTTTTTTTTTGTACAACGGAGTCGCTATTGACAACACAGGCAGTTGGGCGAAACCCTCTACTTATTGCCAGCAAATGGACCGTTTATTTACTTGTTGGGAGTTACTGCAAAAAAGCCAACCTCTAGCACTTTTTTCGCGTGCAGCTGTCAAAATAACAATCTCGAAACGAGTTACAACGGGAACGGCCTCGGAGTTTGATTCTTCTCAAAATAATCCCGTTTATAAATTAGCCACCGATGGTTCCGACCTCAGTTGTCGCCCGGATTGAAGCCTAATACATAACATGACATAAATGTCAATATCACAACATAAATGTCAATATATTATATTGACATTTATGACGTGATATTGACATTTATGTCATGTTATAACAAGCTGTTCCATTCATGCCGATCACGTTGCGTGCCCAAGAAGAGCCCTAATGTCGTTATTGTAGAGGTGAGAGCTAAAAACCTCCAAGTCAACAGTTTGACATCCTGATGTGATTTGCTGTGATATCGTGCGTTCCAACAGTTCAAATTGTTTTAGTAGAACAAAAATTCTATAATTTTGTAACACGTAAAATCTTGGGAATGCACTTACAGTTAATTTCTTCCAATCACATGAAAATTATCTCATCATCATGTCATACGAAAATTATCTCATCATTCAAAGTCGTCGTTTTCCTTATCGTTGTTCCATTTGGATGCCCACATTTTGGTTTATTATTCTTGGAATAGTAAACCTATGTATTCGTTTCGGAGGTCGAAAATTTTGATCGGCCTTTAATTTGACATTGCACGTTTCAAAATGTGTAGATTCCAAAAACGATTTTTTTTTAAATCTGAAAAATTGTTAAGATACCTACTGTTGGCAGCATTTAACGGAGAACAATTCCTGCACAATTACGGTTGACGATAAAGAATGATCTGTTCTCAATTTGCAACATATTGGTGATCGCCCAAATTGTATAAAAATTGTCAAAAAAGAGGAAAAACATGTTTCAAACTGGCATCAAAGTAACTACAGTCAAATGCGCATTGAAATCGCCAATAATTGGACAATAATTGAATTATTCATATCCACTTTTCCTTGTTGGGTTCCGCATCAAACGCACTCATACATATTCACCCAACAATCCGAGCAGACGATCACGTTTTTAGTAACTGAATTCCTCAAACTGTTTGAGGAATTTTTCGAATATCAATGACCTACATGTAGATTTATGCAGCTGGTTGCCGTTGAAATTGAGAAGAGGCTCTAGTGGATTCATTTGTTCCTGTTACGTATACCTAGCAGGTAGGTACATAGCATGCTATAGCAAGAGAGCAAGTTGAGGGTTTGGTGGTGGGATTTTAGGTTGTTCCTCCTGACAAATTCGGTATCAGAGGTTTCAATGACGTTTACTTTTGGCTACTGACCAATTTTGTTGAACCCAAGAGGATGGGTTGCCTCAGTCCGATAAGGATGACGTGGAAGATGCCAACCTGGTACTGTACCATCATCACCATGTAACGTCACCCCTCGTCAGGTTAATCGCCGACCGGTCCAGACGTTCCTCTCCTTGCACCTTAATGTTCAATTGTTCGGTGGATCGGTGAACGACAAAACAAATCCTTCCCAGCACAATGGGGATTGTCTGTGGCTTTGCCCTTACGGCCACCCAAACAGTCTCCAAGTCTTGGAGTCGTACTCGTATGTCAACCTTAAAAGACCGATACGACCAGTTGGAGGTGTCCTTGTATTCAACCGAAAACAATAATTAGAGGTTAGGTGTATATCATGCTATAAAATACCCTTACCTAAACTGGTAGATATTAAATAATTACATCCAAGTTTAGCTGAGCTTGTGCCGATTACAAACGCAATGAACGAAAAAGGTGTCAACTTACCGAAATAGGTAGGTACACCACTAATTTAGAATATTATTATTATTATTATTATTTTAGAATAATATTATTACGTAAGAACCTGCCGTTGGATTAAAGGCAAGTAAATAAAACACCAAAATTTTCACTTATTTAGCCATTGCATCATGAATTAGACATGAACGTTATCCGACGATTTTTCATCATTTTAGCAGGCCGTTGAAAAGAATCCTTTCCTTGGCCCAAGATACAAGATACATATGAGACTATGTTTACCCTGATGTCACTTCGAAAATAACGACCCAGAATTTTGGCTGACGGCTTTGTCACTGGAAACCGAAAGATCGTTGATATATCTGTGCAATGAAAATGAAAAAAAAATGAAATGAAACAAGCGGTTATCACCCTTGAATTTTCGTCCGACCGGCTGCTACCGTTGGGGATATCGTCAGCCGTCCTCTCAAGGAGGATCAGAACTCGCTGTGACATGGCTCATGCGCTCATGGCTCCCCATTGCCTCGTACCCCTGGTTTGGAAGGAGTTCGGAAAGACATCCATGCCAAAAAAGAGAAAAAACCTCAAATTTGCTGCGGCATCCTATCACGTCTTGTGTAATAATACTCAGGAAATGATGGTGGGGGAGATGTCTTATTGGCGTATTGCATTAAGGCTTTCCCCAAAGAAGGACAAACTAATCTAGAACAGACGAGTCTTTCGAGCCAGGCTCCCCATAAAAAGAGGATGATGAGGGGGGATTGCATTCTTCAGACGGTTCCGGAGTATCGGGGAAATGGGAATGCTCTTAATAATCCCCGGTTTCCAAGTTCGGAATGACCCGAGAGGTTCAAGGGCGGCCTCGAACGCGTAGGCCCTACTAACCCGGTTGAGATAAGCCGGCCGATCAATACGGTTTGAACGCGGAGGGACCCACTCGAAATGGCCGATAGAAGTACCCTTGACCCCCCTTCCGACTCCGCCACTGCCGCTATGAAAATTTAAGGACCATGCAAATGGCAGCAGAAAGAAACCGCCAATACGACATGGACAAGATGGCGTGATATGGGAGTTTCCCAACTTATCCGTGGTCACTATATATTTAAATTGGGTTCATTTTGTGTTTGGGAATATATTCACAAGGGAGCTTCTCTTATGTGAAACCTGGTAGCATGCTGGAGGAGCAGGAGAACAACGTATGACAGAAGCCGAAGACTTCGTTTAAGTTTTCTAAGGATACGGCCATGGAACACAGACAACTTGCAGTGAGGGCTGTAGAAACGTGGAAACAAGCCAGGACAATGGTTTGATTCCGCCAGACTATACCGAGGAGGGAAAATTTAAAAATCGAGACTACTGGAAGTGGGCTCGAAGGTTCCTGGTCAGTGGTTTAGCAAACTGTCATTTGCTTGAAGTTGTTTCTTTTATTTTAATATATATAACTAAGTTATAGATTCATATTGAGAGTGGAAGGACCTGCAGAATATAGACAATTTCCAAGGGCTTATGGCGTGAGCTATCGAGCTTCAACGGTTGCTGATGATTTCCTCCTGAAAATGTGGGCCATGAGCTAGGAAGGTTGGGAAGCTTGATCACAAGACCACCATGCTGCTATTACAACTTGAGCCAAGTAAAACATTTTTATATGTGTAAACTAAGAATACCTATACATATTATATTGTGTAGGTAATAAAAACAAGTAGGGGAAGGGGGGGTAAGATGACGAAGTGGGTAAGATGACGAGTTCGGATTTTCTGTAGATTAAAACAAGATAGAGACACCGTTCCAGTGGAACCAGTGACCTCTCGTGGTGCTCCTCCACATTCAACGGCAGTAATTCCCATCCATGTCCCCAGGCGTGAACAGTACAACAAAGTTCGATTTCGCAGGTAGGTCATGCAACTTTTGCTCCTCGTTTCTTAAGCTACCACGATTTTTTGGCAAGTCATTTGAATTTCTCTTTTCAATATTGTGAATCTATAAGTCAAAATCTACAGTTTCATTGCTAATTGAAGTCGTTTGCTCTAAAGTTGCATGTTGATGGAACTGTTTTGAAAAAATATGGCGTGGAGGGGTAAGACGACGAATTTCTTCCCTTCTTATGAAGAATCTTCGGATAGTGACAGATACATCGAAAAAGATGATGATATGGATATGGAGTTTGATGATGAGGACAAAAACCCCATTGTCTGCGGAGAACAAGGGAAAGATGAGCTGTGGTATCAGTGCATTCAATGCCAATCTTGTGGCCACGCCGAATGCTCTGGTTGGGACGAGGATGAAGCCGCTTATCAGACATGGAAAAACTTTATTCAAAATAGAAATTTAGAATAAAGTTTGATTATTTTAGTTCATATCCTTGGCCATTCGTCATCTTACCCGCAAGGTGGGGTAAGATGACGAAAATGACATCTTCTCGAAAATTCATTTTTTCTTCTTTCTAAAGTTGAACGTAAAATTTTAATAAAAAGTATGTTGTACTCGGACGTTTTATAAAAGGAATAGTTCCATTTACAACCCTCTCGGCTGCTTCCAGAGTTTAGGAAAAATCTTAGAAGCTTAGGTTCGCCAACTTACCCCCCCTTCCCCTATGTTTTAAATCATTCAAATTATTAACCACCGCATAAAAAGTGTTTTGAAAACAAATTTCACAGCTGGAAAAGTAACTCGGTGGCAACATTAGACCAGACAGATGACTGAATAAACCAAACATGAAAAAAAACATGTCGAAGAGGTGAGCGCACCTTTCCATTTGTTGAGGGAAAGGTTGCGCTAAAAAAATGGGGAAAAAAGCTGCAAATTTTATACAAGCGTTTATTATTCTCTATTATTTGTTAATTATTATCAATAAAGAAAATATTTTTGAAAAGAAAAAAAAAAATTTTTTTTTCTGTTTGGACAGATGTGGGACCTCCAAAAAATGGGGGTTGCGTCCAATTATTCGGAAAACGAAACCTTATTTGACTTCCAGGGATCCTTAAAAATCCCTTAGCCCATGAAAGCCCTATAGATCACCACAGTGAAATCGGATCGTTCTGGGACCCCCAAAAATGGATACTACGACACCTAACTCGACCCCATAGCCGAAAACCTTTTAGATAAAACCTTCCGTAGCCCCATATCGGCCCACGGGTTTGGGCGATGGGGCTGACAACGTTGCAGGCACAACTAGATGGTAGGTGATCCGAGTATTTTGTCAAAATTTCAGATTAAAAAAAAAAAAAATCCTACTACCCTAAACGGCTCGGACGGCGGACTCTCGCCTTCTGCTTTATTTTCAAGCAAATATCTTCGATTTTCAGAAATTTTGTAAAAGTACGGATATCCGATACTCACTTACCGGATATTTCAACCCACTTCTATCCATTCACAATTTATCCCGATATTAAAAACAGATATCCGGTCACGGTCTTTCCGTACCTAGTCAAGAATTAAACTGCCTTGTCAGTTGTTGGTTAAGTGTTGATAAGTGTTCAACTTAGGTGCGAATATGAGGGTAATACACAAGTATTTCAAGAATTTTTGAGAAAAGTGATAATACATACTATGCACGGTCTCTTTGGCCTGATTGTCCTCTCTTCAGAATTACAAACAATGACATGTGCTATAATCACGTTAGAGTGATTTTGGTGCTTTATTATGGACTGCCTTCTTTGGGGTTTAATGGAAATTCCATTGAGTTCTACGTCCACTATCACGTAAAGAGGACCTTGAACGACCCACTCCGAAGTATAATCCATTGAACAGGGAGTTCATGACCTGACTTCTCTTGTGCAATGACCCCTTGGTGCTTTGCAGTCCTCCACGGCCACCCAAATTCCTAATGTTCACAGTTGAGGCCATTTTTGAATCACGAGCTCTGAGGCAATCATTATACGATAGCGCATCACTAGGAAATGTTTTTCCAAAGCCGCCTTGTCATTGCTCAATTCACCTGTCAGAGTCAGTCAGTCAAATCAGTCAAGCCCCAAAGAACTCCGCCAAACGACCTTTACGTGGGCGATTATACTTTTTTCATATGCAAATCCCAATTGGCACGATGTGGGCTGCTAAAGCAAGTGCAGAAAAAAAAGGAAACTAATGGTAGGAACTGCGCATGTTGGATTTGAGGGATGATGCAATTATCTTCCACATGTACCTATGTGGATTTCAATGATTTGAGATTGAAACGGTCGTAATAACTACGTATTACGACAATAAAAAAAGACCCTAAGAGCGGGATTACCAAATGCATTTTGTTAGCTGAAGAGGTCGTGAATTTATTCGGTAGTGTTACTAAGTTATTTGCCTACTCGGGCACACGGCCGAAATTTGATAAAATCGTCAATTTTGGCTTTAGGTACACCAGGAACGTAGCGTGGCTGGCGAGTGGCGGGTACCGCACTCAAATAATCCCTCCCTCCCTCCGACCAATGAGTAACTCAGTAGGTAGGTAGGTAGTTAAACTGTTTACCTACCTACGCACATTATTCACTTCAAAAAAGATAGGAATGTGAAGCAATTCTTCTGTCAAGTACTAGTACCTACTCCCAGTCCGCCTCCACCGCCCAACCATAGCGAATTTGAGGGCTCTTTTCAAATTTGAATAAAGCGAGAGCAGAGGCCATGCTCGATTAAACAGTTTCGGAAAACCTGGAAATGGTAGGTTGAGTAATAACGTCAGAAAGGAAACAGTATTAGTGAGTTTTTACAAATTTTGTAAAAAATCACCTCGCATCCTGCCCTCGTCGGAATTTCGCCAATTTCAATGATATTGGTATGTAGTACATATATGTACGACGTACATTGTACGTATATGTAAGCCTCTTTGTTTACCAAATGCATTTGACTGCACGCTGTTCAATATTTTTTCCTAGTCATAAAATTATTCAAAATCTGAACAAATCCTATTTATGACACCATATGACATATGGTGTCATAAATAGGATTTGTTCAGATTGTATACATTGTATATTATACATATATATTTTGTGCTCATGTAATCAGCAGTAACATTGCGAACGATCACTTTATTCTGTTCTTCCAACTTTCTGGCAATGAAAGATTGCACAACGTTGGGGACAATTTCCCTCGCCTGACTCCTCAACGGCTTTCCCTGAGAAACTTTTGTTTGCTTCTCTTCCATTGTTGAAATTATGGGGGTTAAAAACAAACTACACAGCCAGGAGACGTAAACAAAACGGCGAGCGAGCTGAGTCAATGTTGCCAACTGCAAAAACTCGAAATCCCTTCCCCCGGACTCGGCTCAAGATGCCACATCGGCGTTTGCTTTTGTGGCCCCCAGACTGCAGTGTTGGAGCGCAATATTCTTGAGGGAGACCTATTATAGGTTGAAAACTGTTGAAAACTATAATAGTTTTTAACAGTTTTCAACCCATTTCATTCATGCGCCACAGCAAAGATTTTGAAAATGACAATGACAGCGTTTCGTTTGTTATTGTCTAACTATGTTGTTATTGTCCACTATGTTGTTATTGTCTCTTTACCAAAAGTACCTATCTGTAACAGGATTGAGATGGTGCAGGGTCAAGACTGACCCGAAAGACCTCAACCGAGATTCCCATGCGCTTTGAAACGACTGCCAGAATACTTGGCACCTGCGACTGGCCTTTACAATCACATCTGAATATAGGTTATCTTTACTTTTTTGTAGCGTCTAAACCCTCCCTCTTTCTACTACTCGCGGAAGCGTTTTTTTTTTTTTCTTTTTTTTTCTTAAACCAGGTTAGTCGAAAGCGGGACATGCTAGAAATATACGACAGATGAGCGAGTGTCGCATGCAGTTCAACCAGCGTGATCCATACGGTTGACTACTTGGCACAGTTTCCCTCATAAATTACCTTTTCGCTCTAGTAAGCATCGCATAATTGGTCCCTTTATTCATCCGGGTTTTCGTCGTCAATGGTCCAGTATAATGCACGTCATAGGGGCAGCATCTGATTCATTCGTACTAAATTTAGTATGTACCATGAAGGTACAAACATATTAAATATTATAAAATTTATAATATTTAACATATTTAATATGTTATAATGTTATATTTATATAAATATATTATATTTCATATATAAAATTATATATACTATAATATATCAAAGTATATTACACTTATCACGATCAACTACTTATACTATCAGATCAGTGGGATCGTCCTACATGTTCTGGATGTGCTTAAATTGAAGCTGAATATATTCAGTTATAACTGCTCTACAACTTCTTTCCTCATTACGTTCATCGTGGGATGAATATTTTCGTGGGAAAACGGCTAAAACCACGATTTCCAACTTTTTGGGAAAAATGGCCAATGTTTGAAGATCGTGTATCTCTTTGAAGACTGTGTATCTCAGGACCAATTGTCTCCAATAGGTCCTTCAAAGCTGCCGCGGCATGCCGTTGCGCTCATAATATGCTACTATATTATAGTAGCAAATCTTGTTTACTTTAGTGGTCTTAAAAAGAAGTAGTTATACACTGACTTTTTCGGTAGGGCGCATATTTTTGGAGTTTTAAGCCGATAACTACAAAACCTCCGAAAATGTGGCGGTTTTTCGAGTACCAAGTATTCAGCACAAGGATTTCGAAGCTGCAAACTTGGTTATACACTGCTGTACCATCCTTAACAAGATTTTTAAAAAGTGTCGATTTTATGCGTCCTAAAGGTAGGACACGCTCATGCCATTTGCACAAACTGGCTTAGGTACGCGAGCCAATTTGCGCAAACTGAATTGAACAACTTGGTCGCGTTTACACGTCCAGTTGTGTTTCAGTTTGTGCAAATCTGTGGACCAGGTGGTTCTAAGTTTTTTTTTTTTATTAAAAAAAAAGTTTTGTTTAATATAAAATTCACTGTTTTTTGAAATAATTTTAAATGGATGAGGAGGAGCTAATCCTATCTGCAACGGCGGTTGTTTTAATACAAAACGCTGCAAATTTTACACAAGGGTTTATTATTCTTTGATGTAGGTTACTTGTGCATAAATTTAATTCTGTGTCAACAAAATAAAGTTGAGGAAAAAAAATTTTGTGTGGATTTTTTTCTTTCAAAAATTGTTTATTGAATTTGTTTTTCAAAAATTTTGTTTTTTACTCGAAAAATATTCGACTTCCTGGGATTCTTCAAAAATCCCATTTGCAGCCCCATGAAAGCCCTATAGCCACAGTGAAATCGGATCGTTCTGGGATCCCCCAGGGAATGGATTTCACGTCTAAAAATACTTCGAAAACGACACCTTACCCGAAAACCTGCAACAAAAAACCCTCCCTTAGCCCTATTTTAGCCCCACAGCGCCCCACGGGTTTGGGCGATCGGGCTGAAAACCTTGCGGGCACAACTAGATGGTAAACCAAGTATTTTGACAAAATTTCAGATTTTTTAAAAATTCCTACTTTCCAAAACAGCTCGGACGGCGGACGGACATTTCGTTTTTGGAATCTACCTCTTGAATGTTATATTTTGAGGCCGATCCGAGTCGTCGACCTCCGTCGCGATTACATAGGTGTATTATTCCAAGAATAATGAATCAATAAAATTTGCATTAAAACGTACCTACGGGACGGAAAGGACGGAAAGCGGTCACTGTACTCTTTCGACATCGTTTTCCACAAACAAGGACTTTGAATTCAACAAGAAATTCCTTTTCGTTCTGCATCGCAGCTTGAACTTGAACGCAAAATAGTTGATAAGACGCTTGACAAGACTGACAAATTGACAAGAGTGATAGAAATGTAAATCATACTCCCGAAGAGAACAGGTGCGCCTGCGCGGGATCGTAGGTTTGGCTTGAACCCCGTTTACTTCAAACTTCACTCGGAGCAGTACGGACGCACTCGTCGTCTCAATTTTCTGGACGCAGCTGCGGACGTCCCTTTCAAATCGGTTCCTTTGTAAGTACACTGGAGCTGTAGCTTGCCTCCAGTCGCGGCGTCTGTGAGAGGCTGACTTCTGTAAGTAACTCCTCCAAGGCAACAGACCCAGTCAGACGCACGGGCACATCGAGGGTGTCAAAGCCACAATGTGGCTTTCATTCATGTGGCATGTCATGCCTTCTCACCAAAAATGCACTAAAAAAAAAAAATCGAATCGTTCCTAATCGATAGGATTTTCGATTTTTGATCGTTTGAACCCAGTGGTTTATCGATATCTCAACTCGATATTATCGAAGGAAATGTGAAAAAGTCGTAGTTATCAAAAACTTCCCATCCTCAGGGTTTTGAATAAGTTTTGGCTGTCTTGACATTTGGTGAAAATGTAAAACGACATTTGGCTTTGACACCCTCAACGTTCGAGAGACGACCTGGGAAATCTGTACCAGTTTCCATGCCATTTCATCCGCCTAAACACACAACTGCGAGAACCTATACACCACGACTGCATCAACCTGCCATCCTACCCAAAACAATTTACTCGCGAAATTATGCAACTGTCTCCCTACATCTTGTAGTAGACAAAATATTGTCCAATTTAATACAAAACGCTAATTTTTATTCATATTTCATGTTTGAATAAACGAGGCCTCAATGTTGGCTAGGCCTACCTATAATAAGTAGGTAATTTTCCAAAATTAGATACCCAACGCGCCCATTTCTTGGTTATCTCACAATCAGTTCGAGACTGAGAGTTGCCAAATAAGTAATTAGACGAGAAAAGTCAGTCCCCTTATATTTCTCCTTCGGCGTAGCTCCCAAAACGGTTCACGCATGTGGCTCTTGGAAGAAAAAAAAAAAGAACAAAAAACGCAGCCCCATGTTGGTATCTTCGGTGTTTTTGCATACTGAGGTGGAGGCCCCTTCGAGCCCTAACATCAACAAAACATGTGGTTACAAAGCTGTTATTAAATAACAGAAATTTTCACGAATTGGCGTTTTGCGTGCGAGGACGTTATTATCTTGAATTGGCCTCGGCTGTGTTTGCGAATTACAAAGATGTGCTTCATAGCCGGCTGAACCAGTAAGTAGGTACTACACAATGTGTCATCATCACATGTCGTCTATTTAAGATGATGATATACATTGTAAATCATCATCTTAAATAGACGACATCCCACTGCTTAAGGTCCCAACGGACACGCAATGGAATCAGATGGCATTTTAATTCCATAGCTGACCCAATACGTCGGAATAACCAAACGTAAATTCATGCTATGCGGGTTGATGCACTACAAGAATTCCATTCAAAGACAGATGGGTATGAACACACATACCTTACCCAAACCTTTTTGGATACCAACAATCTGTATGTTTTTCTGTTAATAATTACTATTCTCTCCCATTCCAGTATTGGATTGTTTCAAATATGTATAAATAAAACGTTGGTGTTGGCCGGTTTGAATGAATGTGGGTGGTGGATTTGGGTTGGGTCATCAAAGAATACGATGCATATGCCGACGTTTCAGTAGATTCTCACTACCATCGAGACAAAAAAAAAAAAAAAAAAAGGCAGGGACAAGAGCATAGCTGGCCCCTTGTCAGTCCTTGACATACATTAACTAAAATTTAATTAATCAAACATTTAACATTTCCGTCGCTGAAGAACCATCATGACGTAACTTGAGTTTTCACACTTTCGGTTTTTTACCGTTTCAATCGTGGAATTTGCCGAATTGATTGGTGCTTTTTTCGCTTTGGAGGGGGAAATGCATTATGCCCACCAGGTGGGGCCGCTTCACATTGTCGGACTCTCACAGACTAAAACCCTCAACTCATATTCCTCCATCTAGAGAGCCACCCCCGGACCACCTTTCGGTATTACTTCAGGGTAACTCTCTTCCTTTGCCTCAACGACCCTTTCTGTTCCCTCCCTCCTGTGCTGTCAATCCTGCTCCCAAGTTCGGTCCATTTCCTTGGTCCTGAGCACGGCAGTCACAAACGCCACGACCGCCTCCCAGCTCCGGCTCCCCTCCAGCATCCTTCCCACGATGGTTTCTGGCGCCCATTGGGCCCGGGAACCGATTGTCGACTAATACTTTTTTCTGAAAGAACTTCATAATTTGAAGCCATAGCAGTGAGTTTTGGGCTCCTACGGTGTAATACAAATTTACAGGGTACTTTCGAAAATTTCAACTTTGAATCTGGAGGGAAGAGTGGCGCTTCCAAGAAGTGCTCTCTGGTGGTCAGCCAATGAACTAAAAGCACGAATTCAGAGATTCACGAGGTGAAATCGCAAGGTGAAATCCCAATATATAACTACAGATGGGAACTATAGGCGGAAGACTCTTCCGGGAAGAGATCGGTCCAAAAAAATAAGTGGCTGGAGGGATTAATTGCCAAATATGACAGGGGGGACTTACCGTTGACCTGCTTTGTCCAAATTGTGGAAACAAAATATCAACCGGACCCCGACCGTGTTAAATAGCTTGTATACTTAGTAGGGGCGAATCCTGAGCTGGCAGGCTGGGCAAGCACACAATTGGATTCCCCCTCCCCCTTCCTCACCTACTAAATTTCTATTTTTCGCTGTAAATCTATTCCAGTCGCAATGTTTACGCTTCCAAATGATTTGAAGCTCATGGAAGCTCTAATATGAGCTTCAGAGGAATCATGCTTTTTGCATGCATTCAATGCATGCATTGGTCAGATTATTAAGGTCGGTATAGCCCGCGTTAATCCACGGATGTTTGGTGTCTGGTTTGGCGCAACACAAACAATACCAGCAAAATAAAGACAAGCTGTAACAGCAGCCACACATACATTTGTACGTCTGGAAAAAGCTGACGTTAAAATGCCTGTTTACTTGCCTACCTTTTTGTGAGCTGGTCTTACATAACATTGCACTCAACTGGGTGGGTTGTGGACCATGAGGATTTTCCGCAACAATCCGTTTTGCTTCCGAGTCTGCGAAGCAGCGGAAGCCTTGTGTTCACTTTCGGGAGCCAAAAAATTGTTGTTTTCCGAATTCAACATTTCCACTCGCATTTTGCGTTTCATAGCCTACTGAACAAATTTGGTTCCGTGTCTGTCGGTCTGTCGGCCTGTCCGCATTTCCTTGTTATAGCCATAATTTCCACAATTTTGAATGAATTTAGCTCAGCTGCGCATGCGCTAACGTGAAATTCTTGAAACAGGCATAACTTTCACAATTTTGATCGGATTTCAATAAAATTTTCAGGAATTGTGTGCGTATAGCTCTAGATGGTACCCTATCAGTTTCATTAAGATTGAATGAGGGGTACGCTCAGCGCATTTTATAATGGTGTCACTTTGATTTAACGAGGAAGCTGCTGTGCCATCTCCTTGGCAGTGTATTTTCTCTTCAAACGGAAGGAGCCTGAACGGGGCCTAGGGGCCGTAGCAGTGCGTGTATTCCACAGCTGCATGAAGCCATTCTGATTGCCGATTTCACACACACGATACACAAAACACAGAAAAAACGAAGAACACAAGGAATAATGGCAACAAAACTAAAACAACGTAAAATTCAAGTAAATTAATCACAGTAAGAACACAACTTTCAGAAAGTAAACAACTAATGGAGAATTTAACAAATGAGGACCAATGTCCGCGATCCTATGAGTGAAAAGTCAGATGAACGCCCCAAGCGGAGGAAGCACAAATCATAGGTACCTACTCCTTGCCCTACCAAGTCTGTTTGGTACCCCAAGGCTGTTTTCCTGGTTCAACCAAGTCGAGCCAAGGCATTCAGCTCCGGGGGTGCTTCACTAGGGGGAAAGATGCTCAAACGGAAGTTCTACTCTCTTCTCGCGGTCAATTAGAAGATTAGGGAGCTCGTTGCCATTGCCAGGGCCGTGGAGAGAAAATCCGGGCCCGGGGGCAAAATTCCTCGGGCCCCCTAAAAAAAAAAAAAAAAAAAGTTCTCAAGAAAATCCGGGCCCGGGGGCAACGGGTCCAGTGCCCCCCCTCCCCCCCCCCTCTCTACGGGGCTGGCCATTGCTCACAAGAATGAGCAGCGACTATGGGTACAGGTTACAATAGTAAAATTTCCATTACTAATGTAAAAATGACTTGAAAAATTGCCCAAAAATTGAAACAATAAAACAAAAAATTATTAAAAAAAAAAAAAAAAAAATTGGCAAGCACTGGGCAAGCAGTGCTTACCTTGCTTTGCCAGAGAATTCGCCTCTGATACTTAGATAAGTTTAGTGATATTTTTGACGTGAATTTTCAATTTCTACATGCTGACGACTGTTGAGAAAACAATACATTATATTTTAATAACAATTTAGTTGTCACTTATTCGTCACCAGAGGACGGGGCCGTTCGTACATGTACGAACAATGCAGCTATATATAGCTGCATTTTGGAGCCCGGGAGCATTCGTACATAGAGGGAATTAGTGGACCGGACCATTCGTACATACCAAACTTCCGTCGGGACCCTTCGTATACATGCGCCCATTCATCCGTATACTAAATTTTCAGCGATTCACAACAACTCCTTCGTTACCTTGCTATATTTTGTTAATAGTTGAAGATAATATTCTGATGGATTTCAAAACCTTTTTTTCTCTCTTTTTTGTCCTTCAGTATAACAACTGGACGAAAAAGAGCGATTCAGCCAGTTCGGCTGAATCCTCCCCGTTTCATCAATTCTGCCCAGTCGGCGTGAACGCGAACTAAAATACTGAACCAGTCGATTGTGCACAATGTAAACGTATGCCAGACTTCCGCCAGATAACGTTCGAGGGTGACCTAATTTTTTTTTAGTTTTGCTAGCTCATCATCGGCCTTTTGCGCACTCCCCAAGAGCCTTTTGGATGAAGCGGCTCTTCGTAAAACGCAGTGCGTGATTCATTTATAATTTTTAAATTGAATCATGACTGAGCAAAGCGTATGGGCAATAGATGCAGGTTGGCCCAATGGTTTTGAAATTTTACACCAAAGGATGACCGGAAGGGGAGCAGAGAAAATGGATGGAGAACCAGAAGACCTCCAGTCTGCTAGATTTAATTTTGATAGTGCGAACACAGTGTCTCAATTATATAACCCAACTGTTAGCCGGCGTTTTTGTTCTAAATTTCCCTTGCGCTGTTCGGGTTTACTTCAATCGTCCATCGCAGTAGTCTGTGATTCGATTTTCTTGACCTGCTACAATTTTAACGTGCCAATCGTTTTGTTTCAGGGAGCTCCCGGAGCTTCAGGCCCTTATCACCTGTGAACGGCATTCGACAGGATGGATGCCGCCAAGAATTTCAACAAAGATCCCGCATGCGGGCTGAAGGGTAAACCACTCATCACATTTTACAATTATTTCAAGCAACTTCACAGAAGAGCATCAAAACGTGCCCACCAGTAGAAAACAGAATTTAATGCAATAAGGCACACGACAATTACACAGTTGATAGCAGTAATCGCTCCTTTTAAATGAGAATTTAAAAAGTTTTGTGTGAGGAGGGGGGGATTTTATAATTGTGTAAAACATATATTCAGTTAAGAACAAGTTAGGAAAAAAATAAAATTATACAAAAACCATATAATATAGTGTATACAAATATTATTTGTATACACTCATAAAGAGTTAGGAAAGATTAGTGAGTCCCGAATCGGATTCGTCCAAAATTACTTCGGGACAACATGTCATTCGACCCCCAATACACAATCCATAAAATCAATCTTCCAATTTCCCATTTAAATTATAATACCCCATTAACAAATCACGAAGGAAGAAAAGACTAGGTAACGATAGTTCTCACTAATGGATAGTAAATTACAAAACTCCGTAATAACTCCGGGAATAACTGTGTAATTAAATGCACATGCACCGAGCAATCGAAGATCAATATAAAAGTATTCACTTCCGAGAATTAATTGGGTATTCTGTAGCTATTTATTGAGCTTTAAAAGCCGAGAATAATATTTACCTATCACTCCAAATATTCTTATAATAATATTATTCTCGGCTTCATTATTTGGTACCTGCTGTACTCTGAACCTTCCCAAAATTTTCGCCGTGTCAATAGAAAATTAACCTAAACGGCAGATTGAACGTTCTCAAATTTTGAAATGTTTGCAAGGAGTTGTAGCTATTTCACTTCTCACTACGAAGAATGTCATGTTTTTATCATTTATAATAATAGTGGACGGGTTGTAAGCACACAATATTTTGATTCTTCGTTCTAACTTCCTTTGGAAACGACACCCCACTCGACCAAGGGAGGTTGGAACTGGCTTCCAATGAAATGGCTACTCACGTGCGGTAGTCTGTATTGGCGTCGTACGTGATGAGAAGACGATTACCTACACTCTGAAACCGAGTTACTCCAGTAAAAACACGTACGGAAAACCCCCAACCCCCAATATGTTACCCCCAAGACCAAATTGTGAGGCGGAACAAATTTTTTGACCTTCGTCGCAAAACCTTGATCAGGAATTAAAAAATATGGATATACAGTTTAAATTTTCTGACATATTCTCTTAAAATTCACATCCCACAAAATATCCCACTATGAAAATATCCTTCCTGAACCCAGAATTTGGCAAAATCCTCCGGCAACTGGACTTTTTCCAACCGCCTCCGGCTCTGACCACGCGGAATCATCTAAATTTGCACTGCGGGGTAAAAATAGATTCACAAAATTAGAACTTAACTATTGGTTATGCTTCGAAGCTTGAAATTGTTGAGGTCACTTCGTAATCTTGAACGGCAAACAGGAAATGCTTGGATGTGGTGTGGGTCTGCATTACGCTATAGGAAGGCGCTAATAAATGCACGCTTTATTTCACTGGATAATAATAATATTATGTTATGAATAAATGAATATTATTTATATTGAATGTAATTGCTTGTACTTTAGTTACTAACGTACAAGTAGTTACACTCAATATAAAATTTATATTTAATATGTTGATGTTGAATAACTGAGACATATTAGAATTTGATAACTTTGTATATTAATTCTCCATTAACTTTAGCATGTAAGTGTATTTAACCATGTAGCCGTGGTTATTGAAAAACTCCTTGTTGGCGGGGATGTTATGTTTACTTTGGTTTTGTGTTCCGCATTTCATAGAACTCCATCATGACTTGAGTCTGATCATTCCTATCTTCATCGCCGCTTCTTGGTCATAACCTCACTAACATCAGTCATAAAATAATATTTGCTGGTAATGACAATAGAAATAGTTGTTTGTCCTGTGCAGAGAAAGGGATTGTAATTCCTTATTTTTGGGTTCAATTTAGGAATCAGTATCTACCAAGCTTCTTCACCCTTTCTACCTCAAAACACCGCTCACCTAGAACCAAGTCTTGCAATGCAGACTGATGAGAGCTTGTGCTCAAACAGAGAGAAATCGATATCGTCTTGAGGTTATCGGCTAATAATGATTTAACATTCGCATTTGATAGTCATACAATGGTCCCTTAACATTGCCATTATGTAACAATGTCAGACCGCAGTGTTGTAGCCAAGATAGGTAATCAATGCGTGATTTATCATCGTAAATTGATTCTAACCCACAATAAAATTACACTTTCAATGTTGAATTATCCGTCCATGATATTTTACTAAATGACGATTTGGTGATTTATTCGATAAAAATTGATCACTGACAGCTAGGCGTGCTATTGGCAGTAACTGCTGTACAATGTATGTCATACTTTCTTCCTTATCAGTGATAAGTTATCACATTATGGTAGGTTCTGCTGTACAGGAACCCGTGAAAATGCCTTGAATGTACCTGCTGTTTTTGGTTCGGGCTACTTGATGCGCAGAAAAAAAGAAATGAGTACCCAAATTTTTCATTTCACAATCGGATTCTACGCAAAATGTATTTCAAAATTGACCCCTTAGCCGATTTATTTTTTGACCACTTCCAAAACTGGGCTTTAAGAAAACATTTTTCCTGCTGAGTTCAATGGTGACATTAGCATTTCGAATATTTGCAATTCGCGATTTTAGATCACTAAATAATATTTAGCTGATAGGTATTATGAAAACAATACCCCAAGTTGTATGGTCAATACTGGTTACCGCTGTGAATAACAGTATAAATAGGCCTGGTTTCACGAAGAATCTTAAATCTGATTTAAAGCTACGTCAGAGAAGGCAAATGCTATTTAAATGTTGATGAAACCGGCCCTTAGTACCTAACAACTACCTTACTACGTAGTTAGTTGTTGAATAACAACTATTACAACAATATTGTTCTCAGAGAGATACTGGGGATGATTTCAAGTACCTACGTGTGAAAGGCGGAAAGACGTAGTCGCTCACTGGTGGGGAAGTAGGAGATTCGTCTGCGATGCTGTGAGGGGAGGCCAACGTTGTAACCCTCGGCCTTGGGATGTTCTCTATTCCAAAAGTTCCGAAAGTGGAGCCCCAACGAACCGTTGCCCATTCCGGACCAGTGAGCGACTACTTATTTCCGCCTTTCACACGTACTTGAAATCATCCCCAGTATCTCTCTGAGATTTGTCACTGCTTTGAGGGGTGAACAGGTTAAATAACCCTCGGTCAATCCCTGATTGATTTTAACAATATTGTTGATTAGAAAGGTTTGGATTGGAAGGATTTGAAAAGCACCCAACGTTCATCTTTTCATGACGCTCATTCATATCATTATTATTTGTTTTAATTGTATCATTTTATGTTTGATTTCTTTTCCCCGCCGCTACAAGGATTTTTCTTTATTTTCCCTCTCTTATAGGACTAAAAGATTTTGATTTCCCAGCCCGGGCGATCCTCTACCTTCTGTCGTTCTCCGGATTCCTGGTGAGTTTTATGATGCGAACTGACATCAATTTGGCGATTGTCGCGATGGTGGACATGCCGCCGCCTACTATGGCCTCAGACAACACATCAGGCGAGCCCTTGTACTGCTACACCATCGAGGATACTGTGGGCAATGGGTCGGCTGACGTCCTCCAGGGACCCACTGAAGAGGTAGACTATTACACTTCAGACGTAGGAATCATTACCTAAGTAACTTCTCAGAGTCTCAACCAGTGATGTGGCCCCGGGAATATTCTCGGGGAATTTATCGGGAATATTCCCCAAAATATAAGTTCCCGGGAAAAATGGGGAATTTATTTTTTCTCCTCTTCTATTTACTCAAACATTTTTTTTCCTGCTTTAAACTCTTTCTAATCGATTGATAGTACCTACCCACCATTGCTGCCTGATGATTCTTGAACCCTGATCCTAACGTCTGCCATAAAGCTTTGTCAACAGCAACACCAATACTGAAATCGAAGAAGAGGAAGAAGATTGGGGCAGGCGAGAGGGGGAACTTGTGATAAGTGGCTGTGTGATTTTCCTCAATCAGCTTTTGGTATGACCTCACGGAATTCTATTCCGTGGTATGACCTTATGTCAACACGTAATTCTTGATTTTCTTCTTGGCTCCGGCTTTTCCCTGTTTATATTGATTTTGAAATGGGGTGGACAAGGATAGATTCTGTTTGGGATCATTTCCGTAGAATGCCAGGAAAGGGGAAAAACGCTAACAAGAAAATGGGCCAAGGAACTAGGTCAGAGAAATGGGAAAATTCGGCCGAACATAGTTGAACTAGTGATGAACAAAGTACTCAGTACAGTTAGCACTGAGAAATTAGGTGTCTGAGCAGAGGAAATCACTAGTGAATATTTGGCGTTTTAAATTTTCCCGCGGTCGCACTTTTACTAATCCGCCAGAGTGCGCTAGCATAAGAAGGGACCGACCGGAATCTGCCGGAGGTGACGGCGGAAATGGTGGCCGTGTAGCAGCCAATGAGAGAGTAGCGCCACTTTTCCCTCCAGATTCAAAGTTGAAATTTTCGACAGTGCCCTGGAAATTTGTATTACACCGTAGGAGCCCAAAACTCACTGCTATGCCTTCAAATTATGAAGTTCTTTCAGAAAAAAGTATTAGTCGACGTTCGGTTCCCGGGCCCATTACGTGTGCAGGTAAAATACTTATTTGTACGAATAGCGCCTACTTAAGTATCACATCAGGTATATGGATAAGCCTGTGGGATATTATTCTGTCCGCTAAGTAACCTTTTAGCAATTTATGAAAAAGTATTTTTGAATTCATTTCGTCATAAATTAATATTTATGAATCCTAATACGACTAGAATGCTGCCTTGTGATACAGAAACAACGGTTAAGTCCTACTGTGTTCATGGAATATAGTTTGAATAATTTAATTGAGAAAAAATAAATCTCGTATAAATTCCCGGGAATATTCTCCGAAAATAAATTCCCGGGAATTTGCCCATCACTGGTCTCAACACCCGAACCCGATTAGCCCTTGGAAAATAGTTGCACATGCAGTCATCATTTAATAATAATGTGATTTTCAGGATGATTGGCCTCGCTTTACGGTATGTCAGCTATACAATCACACATGGGAGACTAAATTGATGTTTAACTAAATGTGCCGTCTGATTTTCCGTATCTCTTAAAGACCGAAATCTTCTTTATTGTTTGGGTTAATGTTTACCGTTCAAGCTCTTCCTCATTTATCGAAGCGCAACACCTAAAACTAGGTAGCCTACTAAACTAAAGGTAGGTATGCCACCAGTTTGCTCTTTGGAATGTCGAGCATGGTATGAACCTACAACGGAAAAAGCATTGTGCCACCCGGTTATCTCACGACTTTTGCATTGGATTCGAGCATGAAACACCATTTTCGATTGAGGAAGATTTCACCTACGAGCGATAATGTGAATATCCCTTCTGTGCGAGGCAAAGCCAGTGCGTCCCAAAGTCAGGTGTGCGGAAATTCGTCAAATTTTGAGCATTCACAGGCACACCGAACCCTCAAAACCAAGAATCTGTAGATCCGGCCCATCAGTCAATCGCCTCTACCGTTGTCTCCGTCCACGAGTTGTACACCGTTTGCTTTTGAAGGTGTTCATTCATTTGCCCTTTCTTTTCACAAAGAACATAAGAAAGGCCAAGGTTGTGCCGAGAAAGCATGCCCTGGAGTTTCTTCTCTTGGGAACAGGGTGGCCCAGTATACTAAGGTGAGGGTGATTTGTCTGATTAGGGCCCATCATCTCAATCGGAGCACTGTTCAGCGAATCCATGACGAAAGCGACGGAATAGAAATGCTTTCTATTCCTTGGACGAAAGCAATGATTATCTCCCCCCCCCCCCCCCCCACCACCACCATAGGTCCTCCGCGCCGAGTTTTTGCATTGACTATCGCGCATGAGTGGCCTACTGTAGGCTTCAAACAGGCGACTTGTGACGCGACTAGGTCCCCCACTGTACCTAGTCGCGTCGCAAGTCGCCTGTTTGAAGCCGGGTCGCGTCGCCTGTCGCTTGGTTGCTTCCAGTGGAGGATCACCCTGACCGCCGATTGAAAGGTCAATAATATGTTGTACCCAATACCAAGTAGACAGTCATCTGTGAATTCAGGTTCCTGTGAATCCGTTTAGTTCTCTAGACAAGAGCTCCTAATGGAATCAAAACTTGCCAAGAGGCATGAAGTGACTCCGGAAGGCCAACTCAAAGAATTATTCACATCACAAGGTCATTTTCTATAATAGTATTAAATACTATTATAGAGGATACTATTATATTAAATACTATTATACAAGGCCATTTTCTATAATAGTATTAAATACTATTATAGAAAATGACCTTGTGATGTGAATAATTTTATGATCGCTCTATTTATGAAATTTGCATAAATAGAGCGATCATAAAAATGATAAATTTATTATAATATAATAATCTTTATATATTAGGTCAGGTAAAATTACTCCAAATAATAAAGAAGATTGTGATACTCCGTTTCTTTATCATCAAGAAACACAATTATCAATCGAACGTGTGGACTAACCAATTCTAACAGTGTGATTTTTACTTGGGGGTTTTTTAAATAATTTTAACACAATTATTGTGTTCAGCTGTCCTACTTGTAATGAAAAACGTTGCCGCCTGTGTGTGTATTGCCACTTGTGATTTGGGAAGATCATGTTACTTGTTGTATTGTCTTATGATTTACCTGGGGGACACCCCCAGACCCCCGTGTTATCACAGTTTTGATCAAGAATCATAGCAAGGAAACTTGGTACCTACATGTTTTTCAGATAGGTTTAAGGAGACTATACACCACTTGACGACTTGACGATGGTCGCTTGATGATATTCAAGGATGTGGCCCAGGTTTATCAATTACATAAGCAACTCCTAATAACAACATAACTTACAACAGAACGATACTCAATATTGAACAGATTGGGAGCCATCTTGATAACGATGTGAAAGGGGCGGGGTGAGGGCCCACCGTTGTGTTGTTAAAACGTGTTTGATTGTGCATTTACTTATTGCTAATTTTTACCGTCTTGTAATGTCGGGGTGGCTGTTGAGGTGAAGCGTACTGCCAGAATCCTGAATATATTTTGTCCGTTAATTTCAGGAGAAAGGGGAGTTCAACTGGGACCCTGCCATTCAATCAGCCATCATAAGCTCGTTCTATTGGTGCTACGTGATCAGCCAAGTCGCAGGTGGGATCCTAGTTCAAAAATTCGGAACCAAAGCGGTTTTCGGGTTTTCCCAACTAGCGACCGCCTGTTGCTCCCTACTGATCCCGAGGGCAGCCGAAATCCATTACTTTTTGGTCGTCGTGTTGAGGTCTATTCAAGGCATAGCTTCGGTAAGATGAGGGCGTATGTGGTAACGAAAAGGTTTTTAAATGGACAGTTACGCAATTTTGCTATTCCAGGGGTTCACCTGGCCTGCAATGTATTCTATGATAGGACATTGGATACCACCACCGGAGAGGAGCAGGTTCATGTCGTCATTCCAAGGTAGGTACACACCACAATTTCTACTTTATTTTTGATATGATCCAGAAGTCCACATGCAGTGATGTTGGGTTCCAGGTTTTACTATCGGCATTGGACTTACATATCCGATCTGCGGTTTCATCATCGCTCACTACGGCTGGCGCGTGGTTTTCTACACAACGGGATCCCTGGGTTGCATTTGGTGCGTCGCGTGGTGGTATTTCGCGTACGATACTCCGGCTGAACATCCAAGGATATCGAAACAAGAGCTCTCTTACATTCAGAAGTGCACGGCATCAACTATGGCTGCCACTAAAGTGAGTTGAAATAATTAAATTCGAATTATTCTAACAATGGCGGTGTCATGATTAACACGAGATAACCTTTTCCTCCAGATTCTGAACCATTTCTCAAGATATGATGAAAACCAAAAACCAATGAATCTCTGAATGTGTTCACCGCACCATACATTGTTATTCATCATGCCTCCACCTCATTGGAAATAAATTTGAACGTAACCTATAACCGGCTATTTCGGTTTTTTCTTTCTTTAGACCAGAAAGGCACCCTGGTTGTCAATTTTGAAATCCATGCCGGCTTGGTCGATCGGGATAACAACATTTGGCCGGATTTGGGTGCATTACACGTTCATCACATCCGGACCGCTTTACATGAAGACAATCCTTGGATTCTCCATTCAGAAAGTAAGTTTGTTTTAAGGTATTTTTGTTTTGTAAAAATGTTTGTATGTGATATTTAATCTTTTGGAATGTGTTACGTTCAAATACCTCAATAACCACGGTAACAACGATATCACATCATTCAGGCCCTTAACTTGTTGTTTGAGAATACTCACCTACTATTTGAGCTGGCTTGGATCTTCAGGGAGGACTTAGGGGGGCCTGCAATAGGATCTGGGCGTAAACTGGAATAGTATCACATTCTCAAAGATTTAGCTACTACTAATAAGCTTTTATTACTTACGGAGTTCCATTCCAGTTTTCCATTCCTCCAAACCGGTTTTGAAACCTCCCTACACCACCTGGAACGTATTCTAAACCACCTCCAAACCAGTTTTGAACCGTTTTCCCCAACTTCAAACCGATTTTGACGTTGCTCCAGATCCAACCCTGTATGTGACGCTTATTCAAATGTCACAACTACATACCACCGCTCAAGCCTTATTTGAGCCGTACTCAAAGTACCTACTTACCTACTTGAAGTACCAACTTGATACTCCTCGACTTAGTCACAAGTAACCTAGCGACAAAAACGCTGCAAAATTAGACAAGGGTTCATTATTGTTAATATCATCATTATAAATAATAGAGAGTTCCTAAAGCCACTTTTTGCCTAACGGTGATGAGTTACGGTCGACGTAACTCGAGATTTCGCGCATGCGCGGAAATAACGGTGATAACTTACGTCCTTATGCCTAACGTCGAACGTTATTGCCGTAAAGTTACGGTAATAAACTTATGGTCTTAAGGATACCGCCGTTAATTTCGAGCAATAGAACGTAAATAGCGGCACTTTAAATTTAGCGTGACTTTTGATAAGACCGTATCTCTGTTACGGTCTTATGTGAAGTTAGCTTTTCTTTGATTCTCCCTAGACAAATCCCTTACGGCGATAAAAATTAACGGTCGACGTAACTCGGATGTTTCTTTAGGAACTCTCTATTATAAATACCTATCAATAATATAAAATATATAAATTATCCAAAAATTAATTCTACTTACCTATATCAATAAATAATAGTTTATTTATTTAAAAAAGTTTTTTAAATATTTATTTTCTGTTTTTGGACGGATGTGGGACCCCGAAAAATGGATTATGCGTCCAAAATTACTTGGGAAACGACACCTTATTCGAATTCCTGGCATCCTTCAAGAGCCCCTTTTGTTGCCCCATGAAACCCCACAGATCCTCACCCCTCACAAAATCAGATGGTTCTGGGACTCCGAAAAATGGATTCTACGTCCAAAAATACTTCGAAAACGACACCCCACTCGATATCATAGACGAAAATCATCAAAACCCCTCCTGTGGCTCATTTTGCGCCCCACAGAGGCCCCACGGGGTTGGGCGATCAGGCTGAAAACCTTGCAGGCACAACTAGATGGTGGACCGAGTATTTTGTCAACATTTCAGATTTAAAAAATCCAACTTCCTAAAACGGCCTAGACGGCGGACGGACATTTTGTTTTTGGAATCTGCACAATGTCATCTTGAATCTTATAATGACAAATTTGTAGGCCGATCAAAAATTTCGTTCTCCGACACGAATACGTAGGTGTAATATTCCCTGAATAATAATCCAAAAGTGTGCCATGGACGTCACCTACGTACCGAAGTAGGTATATGAGTGACACTAAATTCCAACCTCACATACTAACGTTGAGAGCTGGGAAAAATGAAGAGTGCTGGCCCTGAACCATTCTTAAAAGTAAGTAATTTCATCGAGACCATCTGTAGTTGAAAGGACGTTGCGAATACCCAATAACTTTCAGGACACCGTGAAAATGGGGCTCTATTGGAACACAATATTTGAGTGGCTGGTGGTTCTGATTCTTTAAAATATCCCAAATTTGTTAACTTTACTTTGTGCTTTGAGAGAGAGTGAACGTATCATTACGTATAATGCAGAAACCGATCAACAATGAGAATTGAATTTCATTCAAATCTGTAAATTCCGTATTTTCTGTAAGCTGGGTTTTCGCTAGCTTTATTACAGCTCGTCACCGATGATTTTGGGAGAGATGTCACTGCAGTGAGAACATGCCAGCCTACGTTTATTTGAAGCTGGAGGTGTGTGTTGCCTCTAGATTCTTTGAGCAGGTTCTTCTGTTACAGAACGGTCTATTGAACGGAGCCCCGTTCCTTCTAAGCTACCTCAGTTCCGTCGTGTTCTGCTATGTAGCTGACATCCTGGTGACGAGGAAGATCCTCTCGCTCACAACAATCAGGAAGATCTTCACTATGCTCTGTAATTTTTCCTTCCTCTCCTCAAGTCATGTGCAATACAACTATACTCTTATATTGTCGTTGAGAGGTCTAAATTTACGCCAGAAGTCAATGTCGATGGGGAAACTATGGTTTTGTTGTAGGCGATTAAATGAAATCGACGGACATTCTGCTTAAAAAAACCAATGTCATCAATTTCTCCCAATTAATGAGGGAGCTCACTCAAAAAGGAAACTTGAATGAGAAGGCTATGGATGTAATTTAAAGAACTAAGAAACAAACTCAAAAACTAAAAAGAACTAGATTTTTTGATCCGTCTGTACAGTTGCATTTACTGACATAGGTTTACATTTGATAGTGGACATTTTGTACGCTCTGCACATTATGAAAGAAAAAAAAAAAAAAAAAATGCTCCGAATCCTCCCCTTTCACTAGAGAATATTTTAGGATTTGCTCCTGAGATTAACCCCTCAAACCAGTTTTTGAACCCCTTCACTCTAAACCCCCCAACTCCCCGAACCGGTTGAAAACGCTCCCAGACCCCAACCTACCTGTTTTCGTTCTCTCCAATCCAGTTTTGAACCACTCCAAACCTTTTTTTATACCTCTTTGGACCCAAAAGGTTCCAAACTGATCATGAACTAGTGAACCAAATTGGTTTTGAATCGCTCATAGTGGACTGTCTACCACGAGCAATTTGAACTCAACCTTCCTTCGTAGAACCAACCCAAACTGGTTTTAAACTCTCCCACACCCAGCAGGTCTTTCACAATTCAATACCATGGATTGTTCCAATGTTTCGAGCATGTTCAGTCACTACCTACCTACTACACATGATCACCTGAGTCAGGCTCAGGGATAAATAATCCAAGTTTCTCCATCTTCACGGCTTCTGGTTGGTTGAGCGCTTCATATAATTATGAAAATGACGTCAATTCTTTGTTGACATTATACGAGGGAACACTAATGATTCTAGTTTGAAGTACTATCCCTGTCGTGGTTTATTAGAGGGTTTTAGGTGTCTTAGGTTTTTCTTATTGTTTTCAAGATGAGTTGCCATTGGGTTAGTAGTCGCCGTTGGGTAATGGGTGGTTTAGTTTCAGTCAATCAAGCAGAGCGGGGTTATGAATTTCTGGGTGGCCGTACCCACTTCTAGGGTTAAACGCAAGGATGAACTCAACTTCCCCAAAGGCAGCTGCCGGAGACTCGTTTGCATCTGGATTGCACAGGGATCGACTTATTATTTAACATGAAGCATTCAACTCCTCGTAATCCAAAATATAAGATTCCAAAATGACGTTTGACCGTTTTTGTTACAGCTCAAGTTGTGCCGGGGATTTTCGTTCTCGTAATCGGCTATTCAGGATGCAACCTGAGTTTGGTGCTGGTCATGTGGTTTTTGGCCGTGATGCTCATTACCGCATCGTACGCCGGGGCGATGGCCAACATTATTGACATAGCACCGAACTTCGCTGGTTTGTGAACAAACATTTCAAAGAATCAGCTCCTCAAATGGGTTCAACAACACAAAATCATATACCGTAATTTTGTTTTCAGGCCCTGTCCTAGCATTCGCGCAAACCATTCACATGAGCGCCAGCTTCATCTCTCCACTTGTGGCTGGAGCTATACTTCAAGACAATGTAATAAATTCTATAACAACCATTAAATTAGAATAATTTTTAATGTTGTAGGATCACTCATAAAGCATCGAAGTCACTAATATCAATCATCTTATATCATCCATTCAAATTTACAAATCATTTGAATTAAATTCAAATGATTTTAAATTCAATTCAGTGGAGATGGTGGATTTGACGGATTCTTCATTGAGATGAGTAAATTTTACTATCTCAATGAAGAATTCATCAAACAACCTGTTCACAATCGAACAATCTTGCCTTTGTAAAACGGCAAATTTGGGCTGTTTAGACTTTCCTAATATTTCGAAATCCATTTCAGACTACTTTAGGGCAGTGGAGGAAGGTGTTCGGTATCGCCTGCGCTGTGGCCGTCGGCACATACTTTGTATATCAGATGTTCGGTACGTCCGAAGTTCAGAAGTGGAACTACACCGAATCCAAGGACTCCGGTTCGACCGAACAAGTTCAACCGCTACAGACTGACGAGACGAAGGACGACGACGAAGAAGAAACAAAACGGAAAGAATCTGCATGACGTGGAAGCGGAGTAGCTGCTCTAGCTATGTAATGGATCAGTATTAGGCTCCTAGTATTTCGTCTTAAACGAATTGTTGAATATTTAATTAAACAAATTGTTAGTGTTCAAAGTATACTTTTGGTATGATTTCCATATTTCAGTTCAATAATTTGTTTCACTAGAGGTGCCTATTGTTTTAGTCGTGAACGCAACGCCTGGTAACTGCACTTGAAGAGTGAATTTGTCCACAGATAGGGTTTATTAGTTTTTAATCAAACGTTTATGGTCCAAGACCTACCTCCTACTAGACAGTGATGCTCAACTGAGCGTCCTGTTTCAATTCCTGAGTAGGTGATTGATCAAAATCTTGTGAGTGGGTTGAATGTGAACAGGGGGGGTAGAAGATCCTGAGGCCCATAGACGTTCAATATTATGGCCCATTATTTTGGTTTGTGTGGTTTTCAAAATCTTGCAATGTATAGTGCAAACAGGAAAATATCAAGACATCAACCAATTTAGGCAAAAGAAAAAAAATTACAATCTGTTCAGAAAGCGGTCAGATCTTCAAACTGGGTCTATTGCGCGTCTACAGGTCTTAAAGGATTTCAAACAGGTCCTTCGGGCCTTCAACCAGTTATTTAGCTCTTAGAGCTGGTTTTATAGCTCTGTAGGTCTTCCGCCAGTTTCATAGCTCTTCAAACCTGCTCTACGTCTCGTTGACTGGTTTACAGGATATCTATTTGGCTTTAAAGCCTTTTGATGGACTTCAAAAACCGGCCTTATTACCCCCCCCCCCCCCCCCTATCAACCCATTATTTTGTTCACATTCAATCCAGCTCCCAGAGTTGTTGTGTGTTTTATATGTTCAGAAGTTCTTTAGCTGTGATGGACCTGCCCAACCTCACGAGTTTAACTAGCGTGTCTCCTCGTTCACCTTTATGCCTTAAAAAAAAAAAAAAAAAAGCCAGTCCGGCGTTTGCGATGGCTCAGATATTTCGATAAACTGTAATCCGAAAAGTCATTACAACTACCAAATAGCTCAACTTATAAAGAGGTAGAATAGTTGAGAGATAACGGAATAACCATTCCTGTAATTCATTCCTCTACATTTACATTTTTATACTTACGTAGCGCACTAAATAGAGTAACTTAGGTATAAGTTGTCAAAAACTGTATCATTCAATATGAGGTGTTTCCTTCTGACGGATTATTTTTCTATAGCTTCAACATCAAACTGTCCTTCACTGGGAAAATTCGAAAAAAATGTGATCCTGCCCCTTACAAAGGTGTTGATATTTTTCTCTGGTGACCTAGTTTATGGTTTAATTGAATAACAATACAAATCGGATAGAGTTAGAGAAAATTGTAAATTTATTTTTTTATTTACTCTTAGAACATAGAAAGAATTGGATGGAAGTAGGTACTTGAAACACCTTATATTTTTGTGCTAAGCCCCCAGTTGTATGGACTTTGGTCCAAGAGCAGGAGAACCATGATAAATGCCCTGGACATAATCGCAAACTCCATTCTATAGTAGGTTTAACGTGTTTATTTAGTTCAAACTAGAAACTATTTCAGCTGCCAGTGTGACCAGAATTTACACCCACATAATCATTCAGTGTTCGTTTGGTGGACTTTTTGAACTCTGCTTTTGGACCCTTGTAGGTACACCGTAATGTCCTTATTTTGTTCAAATATCACGTTAGACACTTCAAGGCTCTGTGAGAACTTTTTTTTAATTTATTTTTTTAGAATAAGACTAAGAATGGGAATTTTTTTCGTTAGTGGCATGCTACGTGGCCTGGACGTTTCAGTAATATAGTGATAGTTTTTTCAATTCAAATAAAACATGATGTACTTAAAGACGCATAGAAATTGATATATATTTATACACAAGTTGCGGATTTGACCACTACATAATTAGCGTACTTAATCACCAAGTTCGATCCTATAACTCGATTAATATTGTCCACTCCACCGAGAGCAGGAAATTAATCTTTTCAGTTCCCGCTACATAGCCTCTTGTGGTCCCGTTATGACAAATTTCGCTAACGTAGAATGTCATGTAAGTTAAAAAAGGAAAAATGTATTCCTTAGTGTATTGGGCGTTCGGTGCGAAAATTCGTTCTCAAAATTCCAATCACCGGTGAACGTATCTGTCAATTCCGTCTTTCAAGGGAATTTTGATCACAAAATTGGGTTTTGCTCAAAGGTTTTGCGTTTTGGGCTCAGAGGGGTTTCGGAAAGTGCCGAATTCCAGTCAATTCCTCTACGACTGAAATCCCTCTCAACTACCAAGCGATTTTTGTTCCTAACGAATTTTCCACCCATCGCCCCTTCGAGTTCCAGATATTGTACTCTGCTCTATACATATTATATCCCGTGCGGTTATAACACTTAAATTTAGTGGTCAATATGATGAGAGTTTATGAAAATGTTATAAATCTGAAAGAAATTTGCGCGTTACGGTTTTCGGGCGTTGTTTTGTTTGTAATGTTACGGCAATCTTATTGCAAGATTTCTCTTAGTGCCTGAATGACAATGCCTCACGTTTGCATTGGTTTTTTTGAACGTCTTTTATGATCTGAAAGAGAATAATGTTTCAATATTAATTGCAAATCAAAACCAATTTAATCCAAAGAGATTATTTAACCTCTTAATTACAGTTTCATTTGTTATAAATGTTTTTGTACGAAATTGCCCTCAACCCAGGTTTATGGGAAAGAGCGTAGGTAGGTAGGTAGGTAAGGTACCTGTTTGTTTCCTCGGTAGTCATGCATCATAACCGATCACGGACGGGCTGGTAATGAAAGGTTCGAAGTAATTGTCCGAGTAGAAGTTTCTGTCTTGTTTGATATCGTCGTCGGTGATTTCAGTGACAACCAGCCCATCGGAAGAGGTGTCTTTGAGAGCGGTCAGGCTGGTTTTGGGCAAAGTCTCGTGCGAGTGAGATTTGGTGGGTAAGAGGCCTCTCATGATTTTGGATAGTCTGCTGGCGACCCAACCTCGTTGAATATCTGCAAGTAAAAGGGAATGGTGAACACCTAAAGCGTCAAAAATCTTGGGCCGCGTTGAGAGCTTCAAAATCTAGGCAACTCAAGCAGCCTTTAGCCCAAATAAAAAACTTTGCAAATTTTAACGCTGCGAAATTTAAAAGAAACAAGGGTTTATTATTCTTTCATATAGATTGTCAATTGACAACAATAATTAATTATTAATTCTGTGTATTAAGAAAATAGTTTTGAGAAAAATAAACATTTTTTTTTCCTTACAATGTTTGGGCAGATGTGGGTCCTCGAAAAATGAATTAAGCGCCCAAAATTACTCCTGGAAAACGACGCCTTATTTGACTTTCTGCGATCCTTCAAATTTTGTAACCCCACGGTAAAGCAGATCTTTTTTTCTTGTAAAGATCTTGTGGAAGATCCCGAAAATGGATTATACGTCCAAAATTATTCGGAAAGCGACACCTAACTCGACCCTATAGCTGAAAACATTCAAAAACCCCTCCCGTAGCCCCACGGGTTTGAGCGTTAGGGCTGAAAACCTTGCGGGCACAACGAGATGGTAAATAGAGTACTTGTCAAAACTTCGAATTTGTAGAAAAATTCCTACTCCCCAAAACGGCTCGGACGGTGGACAGACATTTAGCTTTTGGCATCTACGGTTCTTGAAACGTACCTATGTCAAATTTTGAGGCCGATCAGAATTTTCTCCCTCCATCGCGATTACGTAGGTGTATTATTCCAAGAATAACAGGCAAACCAAAAATCTGATACTCACACAAAGTTGTGATGAGCGAAGATAACATCAGCGTAACGCACATAGCCAATACTTTTATTCTTAGGGGTTGTTAAACCAATGTTTGACCTGCAAAAATTATAGTATTATTATACTGGCTTAAAAATAAAACAGAGTCAGAACTCTGATTAGTGGAAACTGAAAAACTTAATGCTGTAGCGAGAACAGGGGCTCAACCATTGGGGTGGACATCACACAGGAATCCCATCTGGGAAGGTTTGTTCTTGGAGCGGGAGTGTGAGGCGATGTAAGATGCTTCTGCAGTCTGAAACGTAGGCAAGTGCAAGCATCTTACATGTGAGCATGTGATTGTGAGTTACCCCCTCTACAACTCCCTTGATAATCTTGTGTAACCTGGCCAGATCTCTTATAACCTAACTTCAAAAGTGTCAAACGGATAAATGTTTGTTTACTTGAGGGTTAATTGTTGACATCTTTGAATAATCCGTTCCAGCAGCGTGAGCATGTTAGCATCCTTACGCCTACACAAGTTTACATCCCCGCTCAAACTCACGCTCCTAGAACAAACCTATTGATTGATGATCACCAGGTTGACAAAAAAAAGAAGAAGCTAGGGGTTTGAAGTATGTTGAAACTGGTTTGAAGTGAACTGGGCTGAAACTGGTTTGTGTGATGTAGGGGGAGGTCAAAACCTTATGCGAGAATTTTGGAAATCCATCAAACCCCATCCATAAAAAATTTCGAAATTTCCCTCACACATTAAAACCAGAACCTCACTATGATCGTAAAAAGCTTTTCATACTTTTGACTACCCTGTGAAAATACTATCTTACCCAGCACAGCGAAGAGTGACGTCAACCTTTTCTCGTAGATAACATAGAAAATGTAAACGTAAATGAAAACTTTGACGAGATCGAAGATGAGATGGTTGTATGAGAAAAATACTTTGAAGATCAGCATTCTTCGTATGAGAAGTTCAATTCTTGATTTTGTGGTTTTCGAAAGAAAATTATTATTTGTTGATCCGGCCATGCTACTATCTCTACAAGATAGTAACACCAGCCCTTGACGATTACCAACAATATGTAAAATCAGATCAGTCTATTGAAGCCACGTCATATAATTCAAGAAGCAAATTAATCTGGGGTGAAAAAAACTGATAGATAGGTACTTAAGTGACCATTTAGGCCCGAAATTTCTGCAGCATTACACAACTATCTTGCGCAACCTGGATCGGAGTTCGTGTTAACTATAATCGAACATCGCAGTAAAGTTGGGCAAGTTGAGACTCTTATGGGCGATTCTCAAAAAAAAAAAAAAAAAGTTCAGGCAAGTAATTATCAAAATGTGAAAGCGTTGCAACAAATCTGGAAAATTTTTGAAATACCCTTGGGTGAATGGTGAGATCCTGATTCACGTCTGAGATCAAAACCAAATTTTAAATGGGGTCACAAAGTGGTTGTTTGCCGATGGTGCAGAGGTCTAATCCAATGAGTTGGTTAGGGAGAGAGAACGACTCCTCTGCTGAATATTCAGCAGAGGAGTCGTTCTCTCTCCCTAACCAACTCATTTTAAATGGGGTTTTGAAATTTGAATTTCCTTTGGGACATGGGAGTGAGTATACGGCCATGGTTTTGATACCATCGACGAATGTATACCTACCTACTTTTGAAGTGATAAAATAAGTTTTGAACAGCTCGGTTGACGTTATTTTACTGTTAACGTTATTTTACGTGTTGATTTTCAACTCCCTTCTCAACCCCATGGCATCATGAAATCTTGGATAGTGCCATGATGTTGAAACTGTTAGGGTCATGGCGTTGAGAAACAAGAATTTGAAGCTGTTGAAGCTTGAGCAAGAGTTGAAAGCTTCTCTATAGAGAACAGAAACTTTGGGGGAAACAAGCAAAATACCATTGGGTTCAACTAGAAGTAGGCAAGAAATCTAAACAAAAAACTCTATTTTAGGGCAACAATTAATAGGTACTGAAGCATTGAGCCATGGGCATGAGAACAATAAACATAGGTACGCACCAATACACGAGGGTGGGTGGTAGGCATTGGAGCAACTGTCCAAATCCTGCGTCCCCATCTTTTGGCGTTGGGCTCACATATAAGTAGTCTTGCCAACCCTTGGGGAATATTCCCAAACCATAAAATTTATGGTATAAGGATTTAATCCTTCTTGGTTAGGTTGAGGAGTGGTTGTTTACTTGAGCCAAGGGGATGATGTCAAAGTCAGGGAAAAACTTCATTGTACTGCTACTCACCGAAACAAACTTCCTAAATTCAAAATACACGGACTCACAAACTATCCTCGTAACAATAAAAGAGTTTTTGTGAAGATCCCACTTACCGCAATTGACTGGGAATACTAAAGTAAAGTAAAAGTAGTGTTTTTTTTTTTTTTTTTTTTTGGTGTGTGTTAAGCAACTGGTTTTCACTGGGGCAGGAGGCCGACCCCGCACTGTACTTGAAAAAACTTTAGAAATTCTTGCTCCATAGAAGCATTCACATAAACTTGCGTTCAGAGGTGAATTGTCTGCCGACAAGACTGGTATTACAACTCGTGATTGACTTTTGGTCAAACATTGGTGTTCGTCCCCGGATTCGAATCAGGCTGATCTGCGCCCCGACTGATTTGTAAACAGACGTTCTCTGACGTCTTAGTCCACGGGGCCACCCTGTCCCCCGACTGGGAATACTATAGTATTCCGTGTTGATTTGTATAGAAATCCTCAAAAACGGGTAAGGGAAAGGGCATAGAGGTGAGATTTTTACAGTTGATCGTAAGAAAACTAGCCTAAAATAATAAATAATATTATTTTACACTATAAATAAATCTTTTACTAAGAACGATAAAAAAAAAAAAAAAAAAAAAAAAAAAAAATCCGTAGTCAACCACAACAGGTTTTTTTAATTATTATTTTTTATTAGAATTACCCTTATGAGTCTACTCAACGTCTGCAATTACCTCGGAAACGACATCTCACGCGACTCCTCTTTCAGAAACCTTCCAAACATGTAGTCCTGCAGATGTCCGATAAAGCCTCGGTCGGACATGGCCCCTCAACACATCAACACACATCTCAAAGAAATGATCTGATATTGAATAATCAGAGTTCAGAGAGTAGGTAATAATCCAAAATGCAGAAAGTGTGGACTGGAATATTCTTCCAAGTCTGGTGGTTTTTGTGTGGGGAGTTTGAATCAATTCTCAGGCCATCAGAAGATTCCCGAAGCCAGATGGAAAAAATGTCCTTCAGAAAAGGTATACAGGTATACCTATAGGTCTATAGGAAATGAAGATTTTCCCCTCAGATATCAACCCAAGAAGAAGTTGAATTTTCAAAAAATGACGAGATGAGATCTACATTAAAGCTCAATTTCCCTATGTAAATCTGCTTCCGAGAAGGGGGATGTGATTAAACAAGGCTCCGCCTCGTTTTAGTATAAGACCAACATAATAAGTTGCAGGTAACGGCCCTAACTGAAGGCCCCCGGGATTGGTTGATAACAGGGCGAGATTGTTTCTAAACCGGATTCAACTCAAGCTTTCCCTCCGAAGTTAGTTGACACAGGGAGATTGGAAGGAGGCAGTTGTTGGTTCAACACGGACCGATGGTTTTGCCATTTACCCGCTTGACTGTCTTCAGTTTACATTAGCCGGGTTCCTTAGGTCTTAATCGAGCTCCATTGTACCCAGTTATTGCCCGGGCAGTTTCCGTCGGGCCAAACTTTGAAGTCGATTCGAATAATAAGCCTCTCAATCAGTTGAAGGTAGTATGTACTATTGAGTCTGCTTCAAACTACTATTGGCAAAATACACTTCTATGGTGAGATTGCCCAAGCCTAAGGAACAACTCAACATTTTGGATTATAGTTTCATGTTCGGTTTTGTCCTTGGAAGTAAAATAGGAGGAAGATAAAACGCTGTTAGGGCCCCTGCACAGTCAAGAATAGCTCCATTATTGCTTCTATACAGCTAGCATCTCTTACTAGCTAGCAACTCTTATGCAGCATCCCGCAAATTCATAGAAGTCAGTGAAAATCCAGAACACGTCCTTTCCACAAGGACCACTCCAAACTGATGATAATTGCAAATTGTTTTCCTATTGAATTCACTCCAGGTAATTGGCAGAATAGAAGCTGAGTAGACAATGGAAAAAAAAATCACGCCTTAAAGCTGACAGCAACAACAAACAGCATTAGAAACAACGATAACCCTCAAATAATGGAGATGAATAACTAGGCCTCTCCAATTTTCCCGAAGAGCCACCAGACAAACAGATACCTACCAATACTAACGAAATCGCTCATGTTGAAGACGTTTATGTAGGTATCAAAGTATAGCAACATAAACTGAGACTGAACCGTTTACCAAATGAAACAGCTAAATCACCCTCTGCTGAACTTGACTCTGCCTAATGAGGTGATGTTTAATGCAAACCTTACAAAGTAGTTTTCCAACGACATTCATCCAAGGGGAGGCAGAGGCCCATTCAAGAAAACTCATTACGCCTCTTTATTCTTCGGCAAAGTATGGCCGCTAATGGCCTTTTTTTGTTGCTTTTTTCAATTTTTTGTTTGTTTGTTTGTTTGTTTAATGCTTCTCGCGTTCATGAGGCGCGCCAACCGGGCTCTCCAATTATAATTCAGGATCCAAAAAAGAATGGAAGGTGAAGGGTTTTCGGGAGGCTGAAGTTCGAACGTTGCAAGTGAAAGAATTGAGAAGGTTTAGCATGAAGTGATGAAAAGAAGCACAAAATACTTGGTTTACCATCTAGTTGTGCCCGCAAGGTTTTCAGCCCGACCAGGGGCGCTATGGGGCTAAAATGGGGCTGCGGGAGGGGTTTTTAGAAGACTTTTGGCTATGGGATCGAGTTAGGGTTAGGAGTCCCAGAACGATCCGATTTCACTGTGGCGATCTATAGGGCTTTCATGGGGCTACAAATGGGATTTTTTTAGGATCCCAGGAGGTCAAATATTTTTCGAGTACCTAAAAAAACAAATCTTTGAAAAAAAAATTGTAAAAAAAAAAATTTCCAATTTTTTTTATTCATTGACACAGAATTGAATTTTCGCACAAGTATCCTATATCAAAGAACAATAAGACCCTTGTGTAAAATTTGCAGCGTTTTTTCAATTTTTGTTCGTTCCTTCATTCTCGCTTCATCCCAATGCTCCCCGTTTAACAATAACGGCGAATCTGATGAATCTGTCAAGAAGCAGCAGAGCCAGGACGACTGACTCTGAGCAGGGTCTTAGGCCAAGACTCTTGGCCAAACAGTTGGCAACAACGCCTTCGTCTTCACAGCTCATGTCTCGTTTCTAGCTGAAATGCCCAACATCATTCACTTTCCTGTATTCTTCTGCGAATTGACTGCTTCATACATTTAGCATCCTGGAACACATAATCTTCCTTACCTTCTCCCAGCCCGTCAATCTGAGTTTTCGAATCCTGTTCGCGAAGCAGTTTTTGAGGTTGTTCTGGGTGTGGAGATTGTATAGGAGCTACTGCTTCACGTGGAAAGCTGTTTTCCTCGATGGAATCACTGGGCCGCTGGGGAATCGGGGATTACCAAATATTATCATTTTTAGTGTTTCTACCAATTTTCTGACCTGGACTGGCCACAGGGGGATCGGGGATAACCAAATATCATCATTTTTAATGTTTCTACCGATTTTCTGACCTTAACATGCAGGCGGTCCATGAAGGCGTTTTTTTTTTTTTTTTTTTTTCATTTTATAGTCACGTGGTGGAAGTCAACATCCCCAGTGACACAAAAACTTCTAAGTGGATGTGACGTGCCTGGTAAAAGACCTTGAAAAGACCTGCGTTCTCTATGAAGCCATGGCTACTCGCAAGTACCTACACCCGCAGTCGGTGCTTCTACAGGCTCATGGACCCCTGCAGGGGTCTGCCATGGCAGAAGCGTTGATATCTAGTTGCAGCCAAAGCGAAATTTGTGCCAATTACCCGCTCTGTGTCTCTTTCTCTTCAAGACAAATTCGATAATCGATCATCTCTGAATGGCCAAGGGACCAGAATCCCTGCCCATTGGACCAGAGCTTCCTTAAGGAAGCTCTGGTCCAATGGGCAGGGATTCTGGTCCCTTCTTCATTAGGGTGTCATCATTTTCATTACCCTCAGGGCCCTTAGTGCCAGTATCCATTCCAGAGAGAGCCTGTTGGGCACCACCGCCGCTTCGAAGCATTCTCAGACCAGTTGAGAACGAGTCCGCTACCGTCGATGAAGGTGATGGTTCCGATGATGGTAGCGACCCATGGGTGAGTTCAAATAAAATGTTTCCACGATTGCGCTCATGACTCCTCATAGCCCTGGGTCGGTCATCTGATCGAATTCAGAAAATAGTTAAAAATATTATTATGTTATCACTGATAACTTATCAGTATCCTCGCCCCTGACGTGGTCACCCACCAACATCTAAAACCATGCCCGACGTTGCTTAGCCTTGCTGATCGAGGGAAACTGGGAAAATAGGGAAGCCGGACGGGTAAGTTGCCTGAAGTCAATCCAAGTGTTTCTTCACATTGCCCATTTGCTCACGGGGTTTGGCTCTTGCCAACCAACAACTGCAGTCGACATCCCAACATCATACTGACATGGAACCTCTCAAGCTTATGTTTCGAGCTTCAGACTTCTAAGGGCTGGACAAGTGCAATCTGACTACCAGCCCCCTCAACTCGGGATTCAATGAGCCTCTGTGATTAACTTTTGTCGGGGATGAGGGCGGCACCGCTTCTTCCTTTTCGCTTTTATACTCATTTTCTTTCTTTCTCCAGCCTCGTGAAGAGTTGAAAAAACATCCTTGCCGGGGTGTTTTAAAGGTCCCGCCATTAAGGCGTAAAAAGATTGTAGATTGCCTGGTCCTTTTTAGCGACAAACGCCTTTTCTCTTTTGGATGGGGGAAAAAAGGCGCACGAGTGGGATCATGAAAAGACTAGTTTACCTTCAGTAACGAGCAACCTGGTTTATGAGGTGGTTCATGTAGCTGAGGAAGAGATTTTATCAAAAAATCCGTACCTATCCGGCTGTTTTGGGCGGTAGACTTACTATTTCTGTATTTAAATTATTTTCAGAATGCTCAGTCTTCCTTCTAATTGTGTTTTCAAGGGTTTCAGCCAAATCGACTCAGTCAGTGAGGCTATGTGGAGCTACAAAGAGGCTACAGGTTGGGTTATTGGACCGTAGCTATGGGGTCGAGTGAGGTGACGTTGTTAAAGTAATTTTGCTCGTAAAATCGATTTATGTGGTCCTCATATCGTTACCATGACACAATCGGCATGTAAGGGACTTCCCATGTGATTTTTGAAGTTCCCTGGCTAATGGGTCTATTGGGGCATCGCTGTAAAAGTGGGAAATTTTAAACGACGAATCCATTTTTTAGGGTCCCTGACCAGTCTTTCCAGCCTTCAAACAGGCAGTTCTTTTCACTATTCGATTATTATTATTGAAGGAATCGACTGATGGATTTGATTGCTCTAAATTTCTACAAATGATAAATAATTTATACCTACATACAAATTATTTGGATAGTATTTGTCTTTTCGTATTTTTTACAAAAAGGGTTAAACTTGCAGCATTTTTGAATTTGAAATTTCAACTAAATTCAGCACTTTCGACACCCCAGTTCGTTGTTTCGTTATTTCAGATGCGCAGGTACAAAATTCTACAATGACTACGAGGACCCTTTGACTTATTTTCAGTTTACCAACTCCCCCATAATATTCGGCCTATCTGTTATTCATCGTTTCCATACACCCCTACGGTTTCACGAGGACGATGCACCAAAGAAAAAACACAAACCCATCCATTCCGGGTGAGTAAAAAAAAAATTTTTTTTTTCAGCGCGTAACGCGCTCCACCTTTTTTGAAAAATGAAAGCTGGAAAAGAGTGCAGAAAGATGATTTAAAAATACATTAGTCTTTATAGCCCATTTGTATACCTATCAGTGGTGAATGATGTATACTCACAACATTCAAAGCTTTGAAAAAAATTTAACGCGGAGGGGAAAAATGAAAGAGAAACGATCCTCTCGTGAAACGTCAAATGGTGTTGACGAATGACTTTATACGAGAGTGCACTTTGCAGTTGTATTGACGGAGCATTGAGTTTACAGCTTGTCTAGAGTACCTCTTCTTAATTTATGAAGCCGTGAAATAAAAATATTCAGTGAGGAAAAAAAAAAAAAAAAAAAACAGGAACTGAGCTGAATTGGGCGACGTACAGTAGAACCAGCAATATTTCGTAACGCATTGTTGCGACATATTTACCTATACTTTTTACCAATGAATCGCTTCACAAAGAAAGCGCATGAGTCACCAAAATTGCGAATTTTTTTTCTTCTCATTTCTAGGTCTGTGACGTAAAATGTGTAAAATTTACGTAATACACATTTAATGTAAAATGTAAATGTAACAAGGGAATATCACCATGAATTTTTGTCCGACTGCCTGCTGCCGTCGCGGACGTCGTCAGCCGTCCCCTCAAGGAGGATCGGAACTCAAGCCTGTGACGTACTCGAGTAAACTGATCAGTGTAGTTTTAGAGTAGAGCATCAGTCTAGGACTTTTGAAATTGAGGAAAAAAAATACCTCGTTGTTTATATTAGGTAGATAAAAATTTTATAGAAACTTCTTACCAACACTAACATTTCATGACCATTCCAACCATACGGTTCAAAACCATCAAAAACCTGGAATAAATTCGTAACGGAACTTTTGTGACACCTTTATACTTTTAACCTCGCTTATCGTAGTCTTTCGACAACAATAATATCAACAGTTGGTTTCGAGGTTTGGTGACTCGTCACCAAACCTCGAAACCCAATTACCGAATGCAGAATCGAAAAAAAAGGAAGGAGGTGATTGACAAAGACTTTCTATCACCCTCATCTAGGTTTTTTTCCTATCTAGAAGCGGAACAGACAATGTCCAGAAAAAGAGCCAATGAAGACAAAGACTGAGGATGAAGAAGGTAAAACAACTAAATCGACAACATGAAGGAGGTTCTGCGTAATGTGAAGAAATGAGATAAATATGAAACGATGAAGTTATTTCAAGAATCAGAAGAAAAACAAAACTTGCATTTAGTACAAAGAAAAGTCAATCACTATCAACGAGAGTAACAGACTGAATAGCCAAAAGCCAAAAACCCCACTAGGCCTTTGGCCAAGTCCTTCAAAAGCTCCATTTGTAGCCCCATAGAAGCCCTTTAGAGCCCCTCGGTATCGTCAGTCGAGTTTGAACGGCTTTGACAAAGTTTGACGGCAAAAATAGGCGAATTAGGGAATTACCTTACAAGGGGATGTTTAAAGTGTTCGAAAAAGACTTCTAGTTAGCTGGCGTTTTCGTATAATACACGAAAACGCCAGCTAACATATTATGACATAATATTTAAAAAAAAAAAAAAAACAGTTTTTTTAAAAAAAGTAAATTCGATTTATAGTTGTTTTATTTTCATAATAGAAATGAAAGTTTTGACTGTTCCAAGAAACTACACTATAAAATCTGCTGTCCCCCGAATGAAGTCTCAAAGGGCGCAATCGCTTTTATCACGCTCTCAAAAGGACGTGATAGCACTTCAGAGAAGAAAACGGTACAATTTAATATACATGGAAGAGCTTTTCATGCTTACGTGAGCAAAAGCGAAACCCGGCTGATCCCGGTTCTAACGAGACCCTGGAGTGCTTATGTAAACACTCTCCGTGTAACATTGTTGAGTGTGGTTCTCCTTTACCATATGACTGGGTTTTGCGCGTTCAATGGTAAGATACGACCTCCCGTTTTAATGAAGTCCTTTGCGCCTTCCCCATCTGTCTCCATTGTGCCCCTGATTGCTGTTTACTTTTCATCTCTTTTGTTTTAATGTCCTCTTTTTAGTACGCTTTTGTGCTTACACTTTGTTCGTATCAATAAAAGGGTTTGTACGGCCCGCTGTTCACTTGAGAAAAATTCTTTCATAAAGATTGAAACGAGATTATAAGAGGCACGATGTGTTCCAGTACTTCAACACTTAAATTAGGGCATTGAAAGAACACAGTCACGCTTTGTTTTGCGGGGGACAAGTCGTAAACACAAGGAAAGCACACAATATGAACAAAAACGAGATCATGCATAACATAGGTAGGTATCGTTTTTGAATTAACTTTTATGTGAATACACTCAAATAATTTAATGCGGTTTACTCTGAAAATTGGCTCAGCAAACGGAAGTGGGAACTATACATAGTTTTTTTTTTTTTTTTTTTTTTTCTGAGAATTGTATTGCTCCAAGTAAAATTTACTTATTAACAATATTGGATTGAGACTAGGTGATAAATATTTAAAACTAAGGTACAGCACTTAGTTTTTGTTTTCTATGATAATATGTCGACACAGCGCGCTGCTTCACGAGTAAGCAAGATCGAGTGGTTTAGTTCTTTTAAGTCTTCGGACGATATCACATCGTGTCAAGGAGACGGACAGCTTCCTCGTTGACGTGAGATCTTAGCCGTTGCAGATGACGCACGGCCTGCCGCTTGATGGTTTCGTTGACTGTTTCGATTTGAAGCTCGTGGTGGAGACGTTCATTTCGAAAGTACCATGGTGCATTGACAACGTTTCTTAATATATTGTTTTGGAATCGCTGGATGATCTCTCGATTTGACTGAGCCGTACAGCCCCACAGCTGGGCTCCATAAGTCCACACCGGTTTGAGGACTTGGTTGTACAGAGTAAGCTTATTCTGGATGGACAGTTTAGACCGTCTCCCCATTAGCCAGTACATCTTTCTGAATTTGAGCAAAAGTTCTTCTTTCTTCTTCTTGACGTGGGCTTTCCATCGGAGCCGAGCATCAAGCGTCATACCGAGATACTTCGCTTCATTTGAGTATGGGATTACTTTCCCATTGAGGTAAGCCGGAATTTAGTTGATTTTTTTGTTGGTAAAATCAACATGTACTGACTTAGATTCGTTCAGCTTGATTCTCCATTTCGCTGTCCATTGCTGAATGTGGGTGATTGACCGGTTTAGATTGGTGACTGACTCCCTGTTACTTTCCCGTATCGCCAACACCGCAGTGTCATCGGCAAAAGTTGCTATGGTGTTCATTTCTGGTTCTGGGAGGTCTCTGGTGTACAATAAGTACAGTAGTGGACCAAGTACGCTCCCTTGTGGGACGCCTGCTTTGACAAGTTTTGGTTCAGAGAAGGCATCTTCTTGCTTGATCCTGAAGTAGCGATTGGTAAGATATGATTGAAGTAGCTCAGCGTACTTTGATGGCAGGGTTTTACGCAGCTTAAAGTTAAGTCCCTCATGCCAGACCTTGTCGAATGCCTGAGCAACATCCAGAAATACAGCCGAACAGATCTTCTTTTCTTCAAGGGCTTTTTCAATGACGTGTGTTATCCTGTGTACTTGATCAATTGTAGAATGCTTCTGACGAAAACCGAACTGATGCGGCGGGATTAGTTTTCGCTCCTCCACTATCGGCATCAGACGTCTGTGTAATAACTTCTCAAACAACTTAGACAGTACTGGGAGTAGAGAAATTGGTCGATAAGAACTTGGTGCATCAGGTGGCTTGCCTGGTTTGGGGATCATGATGACTTCAGCAATCTTCCACAACTGAGGAACACAGCGAAGTTTGAAAACTGCATTGACGATCAGTGTTATTTTTGCTATAGCCTTACGTGGCAGTTGCTTCAGTACCTGGCCAGTAATAAGGTCATAGCCAGGAGCCTTTTTTGTATTGATTTCGGTATTGATGATATTTTGTACCTCTTTAATAGTGACTATCGGGATGTCAACTTCAGGTTCTATGGGAGAGGTGTTCTCTATGACATCTACATCTACTACTGCTGGCTCTGGAGTAAGTACGTGCGCGAGATGATCGGCAAAAGTAGTTGCTTTGTCCTGATTGCTTCTTGCCCATGTCCCATCAGCACTCCTAATGGGGGAGGCATGAGAGATGGGTCTTTTGAGGTATTTGGTTGCCTTCCATAGCGAGTACTCAGTGTCCCTATGACTTGTCAACTCAGAGATAAACTGCTCATTAGTTTCATCGTTGATTTGTTGGATCAGGGTTTTTAATTCTCTGGCCTTCCTGTACCATGCAGATTTGAGATGAGGGGCTCCGGTTGCTTGCCAGCGTTTCCTGGCCTTCCGTTTCTCTTTAATAGCGGCAACTATCTCTCGTGGATAGATTAAACCTCTGAGTCTTTTCACCAAAGTGGGTGTGTTCTCATGTGCAACACTTTGGATGCTGCAGACGAGGTGTTCCAGTTCGCGTTCCACGTCATCAGGTGTTTTCAGCGGCTTGTTCAGGTCCACATGTTTGCAGATTTGCTGCTTAAAACTGTCCCAGTCTGTTTTGTGATTGACCAAAACAGGATTGTGTGGCCTCTGTATAATTCTGTCACTGAGGGTTAGAGTGATAGGTGAGTGATCTGAGCTGAGGTCGAAGTTTTCTTCGAGAAGTAGATAGTTTGCTGAGATATTCTTTGTGATGATAAAGTCAATCAAATCCGGTTTTTTCCTTGGGTCAGAGGGCCAATAAGTTGGCTTCCCTGTTGAATGTGCTTCACAGTTGTAGTCAACGATTGCTTGATGGAGTCTACGCCCTTTTGCAGTTGTCAGCCTGGATCCCCAAGACGTGTTTTTTGCATTAAAGTCGCCTCCAATGATAAATCGATTCCCAAGTTGGGAGAGGATATTTCTGTATTCTTCGTATTTAAGGTTATGCCTAGGGGGGCAATATACACTAGCCACCGTGATAGGGAATGTACTAGTTTTGATTTCAACAGCACACACCTGAACTATACATAGTACTAGAACTATGCTAGTACATGTACTAGATCATGAGCTCCCAGTTTCAATCGCAGGAAACCATGAGGGGAGAGGGCTCCTTCCCCACATGACATAATCAACGACAGCGAGGTTGGCCTCGCCCGCGACCTTCTCACTATTTTCAGCATCTTTATTATGACTGACCACTCACTTTTGGCTGGAACTGGCTGGATCACCGGTTTTTTGGGTAAACCCCAGGATGGTTACGATGGTTACCAGGACACTTTGGTTATCCCACAATCGTGCGAAGGTTAGATTGGTGACCGGACCCAATGGAAGGGGGGGGGGGGAACCCTTGACACTAATAAAACCTTCTTTAAAATTTGCAGTTTACCTTTTGAACTACGTCCTTTCCGGAAAATAGGTAATAAAAAAGCAATCAAAGAAGCCCATTTTTCCCTCCACGGTCCAAACCTGTTTTTACTGTTCGATTACACAACTCAAATTCAATAAAACCCTGTAGGTTGAAAGTCGAAGTGTTCTGTCTACCTACAAACACACAATTACGTTATAAATCAATTATGAAAAATTCATCAAGTTTTTTCTCGATCCCCGCTAATTGCTTCCACCCAGTCCAAAGAGGTGGAAGCTGCGGAAATTCAATTACTCAATTTTTTAATCAGCCGTCCGACTCCGAGACAAAAGTTATGTTCGTTTTAATGTTCCATCACTAAAAAAAATTCTCCTCTTGACGACTTAATCCACTTTGCGGTGGAAAAACACAGAATGAAACTGACAAGTGATCCCTCGAGGTTATGACAGGTGGTCAAATAATAAAGAAGTCACGAAACCAATTAAGGGAGAGCCTGCCACCTCACTCAGTGGCCCCTCTCACTTTTCCAATTAGTTGTCGAATAAAACGAGTCATCAAATATAATGATCGATGTAATTACCGCATCAAAAAATTTCTATTTAACTGTACGTTAATCGTCGTACAAGCCCAACAGCTTCTACTCTAAGGGCAAACTAGCGCATACATTAAAACAAAAATTAATCAAACAAAATAATTTGTTGTCACAATTGAACTGAGATCTTATATTTCGCAGTCCAATGGCCACAAAGAAGTCGATAATAAAGGAATTAGTATTGTGGCATCAATGAGTTTAGTTGAAAAGCCGGCTTTTCAGATGGTTCAGCTAATTGTTGATATTCAAAGCTCATCCAAGATTAATGAACTCCCTAAAAGCAATGAAACAATCTGAGCGGTGCAGAGTGGGGAAGTTCATCGGATAGCAACCCATTACGGGAGGGTATTGGAAGGAAGCTTTCGGACACAATCATCACTCAACTCATGACGGGACGAGGGAAAAATTGTTATTAGCCGTTAAGTTTGTGGGTTGAAACGAAAAGAAAATGCGATGTTTTTTCTCTCCCCGAAATCGTTTCGAGAACAATGGCAGACCAGGAAAGTATTGTGAGCCCCTTTTCATAGGGTTCTAAGGGTAATGCCTCCCCGATAAAAGGGCGTAATGGGCCACGACCTACGGGGGGACGTCGTAAATCAGTTTACCATAAGAATAGCTACGGCGGACGGCGAGCAGTAAACGGTTCGGAGATATGGGGAAACATAGTAAGAAAGTTGTTCGCGATTCTCGAATGTAAACTGCCCAGACGGTCCCGACCAGACCGTATCTACGAAAATTGCCGTATATAACTGGAGAATCATCTATAAAAGCACTCAAATCCCAGGCCAAGACGCTCAACCGGGCGAACATAAAATATGAAAACCCACTAAACTTATGTTGTCGTTCTAGTATTAGCACCGCTTAATTGACTTTTTGTTGAAGATGAGTTTTGATTCCATTGTAAGCATCAATGCCGTGTTGTAGTTTCCATGGAAACTACAACACGGCATTGTGCCATACAAAAAAGAATAGGTGCACCTATTCTTTTTTGTATGGCACTAACCTCACGGACCAAAAATTTCCATTCAGGTAGCTTCCAATGTACCGTCACACCACTGGATCGCCGCCACATTGAGGAACGCCACATTTAGAATCTGAGAGAACGTGATCGCAACTCAAATACAACTTTCATATTATCATTATTGCTTCCGAGTCTGCGAAGCAGCGGAAGCCTTGTGTTCACTTTCGGGAGCCAAAAAATTTTTGTTGTCCGAATTCAAATTTTCCACTCGCATTTTGCGTTTCATAGCCTACTGAACAAATTTGGTTCCGTGTCTGTCGGTCTGTGGGTCTCTCGGTCTGTCGGTCTGTCCGCATTTCCTTGTTAAAGCCATAATTTCCACAATTTTGAATGAATTTAGCTCCGATTTTGAGGGATTATGCGGATAAGGCTCCTTGAGGTCCCATACGAATTTCATCTCAATAGAATCAGCGGTACGCTCTGCGCATGCGCTAACGTGAAATTCTTGAAACAGGCATAACTTTCACAATTTTGATCGGATTTTAATCAAATTTTCAGGAACTGTGTGGGTATAGCTCTAAATGGTCCCCTATCAGTTTCATCGCGATTGCATCAGTGGTACTCCCTGCGCATGCGTGAACGTAATTTTCTTGTCACAGTGACAACTACATTCATTTTGAACTTGGCATGAGGAAGCTCATGTGCCATTGCCTTGGCAGTGTATTTTTTTTTTTTTTACCATTCCGGAGTGTTTTAACCATTAAATTTAAAAAGTGAATGATGATCTTTGTGAACAAACAGGCAAATTCGATTTGTAAGCAAAAAGTTAAAAAGAAAAAAAAAGTTGCTAGAGTTTCGATCTCGTTTTTGGGGTTGTGGATTACAGTGCGTCGTGCGTGTCATGTGTCGTATCATCGTCCACGAGATAAGTCATTTGAGGAAATGGATCATAAATTCTAATGGCCTTTTGAACGGTGGAAGATGGGGCGATGACAACACTTAAGTTCTAAAAGCATATTCTCCCATCGCACCAAACAATCGGCCCTAAATCGTCTGCCGGGTCATTTACGATCACAACACCAGGAAGGGAGGACGTACGTGTACACCCCCAAGTGGCACTCGAGTTTCTTCAAACATCTTCCGGCCTTTTCCTCCCTCATCCGGCACCCGCCGCCCTTGTAGATCCCCGCTCCCAACTTGATATTCTCCCTACACTGCCAACTTGATCTTCACGCGAAACATCCGGCCTGCCGCCCGCTTGATTAGGAGGGAGTCTCTTTCTTCGTCGGCTTCCTCAATTGAATAACTCCAAACGACAGCCCCCCCCTCTTTTCGTGAGATTTGAATCTTCATTGCGGCTTCATATTACCATTGTGACCTACCCGACCATAGCACCGTCAACACTCGAATGGCGGAGATAATATTATGTAAACGTTCGAGTAAAAAAAAGTCTTAATTTAAAAAAAATCACTAGATAGCTTCGTGGTAGGAATTTAGTATGTAATCACTGGAAAAATACATACAATTTATCACGTCGACCATCTAATTAGTTTACCTCAGGCAATTATTGAACACGTTTACAAGCAGCACAAAAGCTGTTTTGAAGATTTGTAAGTGTCTTTAATCTTCGCAAATTCTTTTCCATCTCGATTTCTTCCGCTTCTTTTGTCGAACGAGGAGTTTTTTCGAAGTAGGGGATGTTCAGTCAATTCATGGAAGGCCCAAGACCTGGCCAACCTGTCTTCGTGACTGGGCCGAAGCATGGGGCAGGCGGGGAGGTGCCCCAGGGCCCCCGACGGGAAGGGGCCCTCGACGACCACTTTTGGTTTATTATTCTTGGAATAATACACCTATGTTTTCGCGACGGGGGTCGACGACTCCAATCGGGCTCAAAATTTGACATTATCCGTTTCAAGAGGTCTACATTCTAAATCCGAAATGTCCGTCCGCCGTTCGCCGTCCGCCGTCCGCCGTCCAGGCTGTTTTGGGCAGTAGGAAATTTTTAAAAAATCTGAAATTTCGACAAAATACTTGGTTTACCATCTAGTTGTGCCCGCAAGGTTTTCAGTCCGATCGCCCAAACCCGTGGGGCGCTATGGGGCTATAATGGGGCTACGGGAGGGGTTTTTTGAAGGCTTTGGGGTATGGGATCGAGTTAGGTGTCGTTTTCGAAGTATTTTTGGACGTAGAATCCATTTTTTGGGGTCCCGGAACGATCCGATTTCACTGGGGCGATCTTTAGGGCATTCGTGGGGCTAAAAATGGGATTTTTGAAGGATCCCAGGATGTTAAATATTTTTCGAGTAAAAAATACAGAATTTTTGAAAAAACACATTTTTGAACAAAAAATCCAAAAAAAAATTTTTTTTGAGATAAAAATCCAAAAAAAAATTTTTTTTTAAATTTTTTCATTGACAGAATTAAATTTCTGCACAAGTAACGTATATCAAAGAATAATAAACCCTTGTGTAAAATTTGCAGCGTTTTTTTTGTCCTGATAGAGCCTTACCTACCTCGGCAAAGACTTTAGGATCTCCTGAAAGTACCTCAAATGGAGTGTTCGCGACCCCTATACGCGCGGGAAATTCAAACGTTCTATAGACAACCCTACAGACAAACCTATAAGTAGGTGTACTTTAAAATGTGAAAAAAGATTTCCGTATAGCTACGGCACTGCTTCGTCAATATATTTTTGGTTCATTATTCTCTGGCTTCAATAATAATTATTGAATTATTCGTCTCCCTTGCGCGGGTCGACTCCAAAAATGAACGTCCTTTCTTTGTACATGCCTATTTTGGGTTAAAGGAATTTTGTTAAACTTCACTTGTGGGAGTCTGGGGAAAGTGACTAATCGTGAATTAAGAAATAATCTTGTTAGGGCTTAATGTTCGAAACCAGTCCTCACACTAGAAAACATTTTGCTTTTTAATAGGTAGTAAACAATTTAAACCTCTTAGCAGAGGAGTACCTAGTCACTCTCCCTAGTGTCCCACATTGCCCTAGACCTCTGCATCAACGGCAAACACCCACTTAAACGTACCTGTCTGAAACGTACCTACTTAGTACTGAAACAGGCGTGAAGCAGGGTTAAAGGGCTTCAGGAAGTAAAGGGTTTATGAAGGATTAAGAGTAGGGGGTCGTAGCCGGGTGTCGTTTTCGAAGTATTTTTGGACGGTTTCCATTCACGCGGGCCCTCAGTCCGATCTGATCACGCCGAGGGGATCGATGGGGCTTCTAGGAAATTTAGCTGGGAGGTAGAATGAGGTGCCTTTTCGAATTAAGTGTAGATATGGAATGCTGCACAAGTGTAGTTAAAAAAAAAAAAAAAAAAAAAACTGTAATCATAATAATTACAAATTATTTGTAAGAAAGAATAACAAACCTTTATGTAAAATGAGAAGCGTTTTTTTTCCTGAATGGCCTCAAATCACTCTCTGGATGCAGCTTCTTCCTGCCGTAAATTTCAATTATAAAGTATTCCCCTAAAACTACAACTTGCCATGAAAATACTTGGAAAACACCAAATGTTCACCAAGTTACGTTTCCAAGCCGCTTTGAGCCGTTTGTCAAGTAACAGGTGCGGATCTGGTTTCGTCCCTCACGAATGAGTCCCAACTTGATGATTTGTTCTCCCCTGCTAATTGCTTTTTACGACTGAACACCATGCTTTACGAGCAGTTTGTGTAGAAAAGCGCTCGGCGAAGTCATTCATTACTGAGGATGAAGATCAAACTTTGCCAATTTCAGAAGTACATTACAAAGCAGCAGATGGGTTCAGGTCTTGAGTGTCAGTTTTGGACTGATATATCTCTAACAACTTTCTCTGTGAAGCAATGGACTGAATAAATTCCAATTCTTGGTAGCTATTTATTATTACTTATTTTAACCTGGAATCGTTTTCAAGATTTTGGGGCATTACGTGGGGATCATTTGGACATTGTGTGGCCTTGTCTCTTTCTTTTTGTCGGTCGCCAACAAACAAAAAAGTAAATAAACACTTGAGCGTCCTGCTTTGATGGTTTTGAAATCTGATCGCCTTATATTAGTTATATTTTCTAGTTCTCTTTTTCCCTGTACACTTTTTTCAATGGCGATTATCGGCCGTTTGTAACTCTCCTTTTCCCTGATTTGAGGTCTCCATCGGGTCGGTCAGCCCGAGATCTATAATAAACTGACTTTAACTAATTTTCGGAAAAAATTTAGCCATCCTATTTTTCCAATTAAATGTTTACAAAATTTGTAATTTAATGTTTAATTTAAATATTTACTAATAAAATAAAATCAACTTTGAGGCCCTTAATGCTTTAGAGGGCAATAAATTTTATTGCTTGATATTTAATTTCTCGTACCAGTTACCTATGTACGGTAAATGTGGCGCAATGAACCAGAATCAATAATTGAACGTCAATTATTGACGTTCCAAGATTAACTCTAAAAAGGATCTTACTTGACGTGTCCTCGAGATTTGTTCAATTTACTGTTAATTTTCGGATATAGCGTGTGGTAGGTAGTGTTTTGAAATATTCATTATTCTAGGTAACGTTTCAACTAATTTTCTCAAACCATCTCTCAAAGAGCATCCGCACACTGAACCAATTAGGTGAAAGCCAAATTTACAAAGCACCCATCTGGAACCACTTTACACCATTTCGGCGCAACAAATGGCCCACCCCCAAACTTAATGTCGGCGGCTCTTCTTAATCGGACTTTGGACAAACTGCTGAGCTCCCAACAGTTAAGTCCCTTCGTTTGCCGAGTCCGAGAACGGCGTCACTTTCAGTATAACGACCGCAGTTGCCGAGGTAATAATACTTGTTATGCACTTCCGCTAATGTTAATATCTTAAATGTAAACCAGTCATTTGTTACCGCCAAGATATTTGCCGAGTTCCTTCGGTGAGTCTGTTCCACCGGAGTTAATCCCATTAGCACGAAGCAATTGTTTTTTAATGATCCCATGATACTTTCCTCAAATATACTATTCCTGTATTATACCTACTTTATTTGTAGGTAACCGTAACATTTTGTTGGGACTTGTTCTGAGGAATCCCCCCCCCCTCCAAATATAATAACCTGATAAGTATTTTAAAATCCACCTCCGTCTTCATCATTGAGAACGAACGTCCCTTTTTTTTAATGACACCTAACCGCTACGCTAGAGCTCTTATTGGTACCTAGTAAGTGAATTAAGGGGAGACACATGCGGCAAATTGACCAAAAATCGATTTTCTGGGAATAATTTGATGTGTCTCCCCTTAAAGATGACATGCCATGACTTATTGAAGTTCTCAACAGATATAAAAATATAAGAATCGCTGCGAATTCAACATGCAATACAATTTAATACATGATTACATACATTATATTGTATCTAATATATAATGTAATAAAATGTATTATATTATACTCGTATGTAATCATGGTTGTAGAGCTGGGCGGGAGTAGAGACCCCTCCTCCTGACACAATCCGCGAGTCTTCTCGCGATGTGGACTGGGCCCTTGCAATCAGTTCACAATATAGCGCAGAACAGTACCCGAGAGGGTTATGTGTGTGCAGTGACGGACAATCGTAGGCGCTAAGTCCAGGTCTTTGCTGCTGTGTTATGGAAGAGTTTAGCACTGAGACGGCCGTGTGACCTCGTGGGTCTGAAACTAAAAACTAAAAACCAAAAACTAAAACTAAAACTAAAAAACTAAAATCTAAAAACTAAAAACTATTTAGTGTAAAAACTAAAAACTCTTTTAGTGTTTAGTTTTAGTTTGAATTTCGAAACTAATTTTGGAACTAAATTAGTTTTAGTTTCAACTGTTGAAACTAACACTAATTTAGTTCCACAAGTTAGTTTCGAAGTTGCGAATAAAAACTAAAGTAGTTTCATCTTTTATTCATAGTTTCGGAACTAAAAACGCTGCAAATTTTACACAAGGGTTTATTATTATTTGATATACGTTACTTGTACAGAAATTTAATTCTATCAATGAAAAAATTTAAAAAAAATTTTTTTTTTTGGATTTTTTGTTCAAAAATGTGTTTTTTTTTTCAAAATTCCGTATTTTTTACTCGAAAAATATTTAACATCCTGGGATCCTTCAAAAATCCCATTTTTAGCACCACGAATGCCCTAAACATCGCCCCAGTGAAATCGGATCGTTCCGGGACCCCAAAAAATGGATTCTACGTCCAAAAATACTTCGAAAACGACACCTAACTCGATCCCATAGCTAAAAGCCTTCAAAAAACCCCTCCCGTAGCCCCATTATAGCCCCATAGCGCCCCACGGGTTTGGGCGATCGGACTGAAAACCTTGCGGGCACAACTAGATGGTAAACCAAGTATTTTGTCGAAATTTCAGATTTTTTAAAAATTTCCTACAGCCCAAAACGGCCTGGACGGCGGACGGCGTACGGCGTACGGCGGACGGACATTTCGGATTTAGAATGTAGACCACTTGAAACGGATAATGTCAAATTTTGAGCTCGATCGGAGTCGTCGACCTCTGTCGCGAAAACATAGGTGTATTATTCCAAGGATAATAAACCAAAATGAAACTAAATTTTTTTCCTCGCGTTTTTTACTAATTTGAAGGGGATGTGTTCGGAAGTGAAATTAATAATCTCATGACATGACATGACATGAGTATTACATTTTTCGAACAGTTTCGTCAAGCCAATAAAATATAAAAGTGGTGGGGAGGGGAGCAAACTTTAATCTATTCTTCTACGACCCTGAAAAAAAGAACTTGTTCGCACCTAGCACCCACATTTCGTTGAAACACACACAAACACACAACCCCTTCAAATCAGTTAAAAACGCGAGGAAAAAAAACTAGTTTCATTTTTAGTTCCGAAACTACGAATAAAAGATGAAACTACTTTAGTTTTTATTCGCAACTTCGAAATTAACTTTTGCAACTAAATTAGTTTCAATTTCACCAGTTGAAAATTAAACTAATGTAGTTCCAAAAGTTAGTTTCGAAAGTCGAACTGAAACTAATAGTTTCAGTTTTTAGTTCCACTTCGGAACTAATTTAGTTTTAGTTTTTAGTTTTAGTTTCAGAACTACTTTTTGCCCAACTCTGCTCGTGGGTCTACGATCTCAACGGCTCTTCAAGGATAATTTAACCAGAAGCGTATCCAGACGCTTCCCAGTGGAGTCCTCAGAGATGGAACCAGTGACTTCCATGGTATGGCTGCAATGGCGAGAGCTGCTATGGGGTCCAGTGCTTTAGCAGACAGCTCCCCCTCCGGGATATAACATATTATGATCAAAGCATCGAGGCAGCATCCCAGGGAGTGGATCCTGAGCTTTCACTTTTTCCTCATTTCTCACAGATCGCTAATAAGTAGGAGTGGGCCCAGCTTACACCTCTGTTCTGAGGAAGGGATTAGGCGATGAGAAGGGTGGGGAAATTAAATGAAATGTTCTATTTCCGCACCACTTAGCAACAAATCGACTTGGGCACTTTTCGCAAGTATTCCTTGACATCTTCAATACCTAATTGAAGATAATTACCTATTATCCGCAGAGCAAGACCATTTTCATTTTCACTTCCTTTAAATGAAAATTTTGCATTTCCATTTCGCAAAACTTTGACTTGGGTACTTTTGGTCCGAACTCCTTAATTTGGTTGTTATTATTGGATACCTATTTAAAACCTGTCAAGAAGTTCACAAGGGTTCTTTCAACAAATGAGTTTTGGCCATAAAACATCGGCTCTCAGCTAGATGAAAATCACTCTAGGAGGATTTGAGTAGTCTATAAAAAGAAGAATTATCGAGCGTTGATAGGTGGTTTACCGCCTTACAATATCAAATTAAGTCTTTGATTTCACCCTTCCGCCAATCACATTTCCTCACTTGAAAGCGCGTTGAATGACATAAACCCGTCTGATTGTTTAACCGTCTGAAGGAAAATCTCAAAGCAGGAACGGGGGGAAGTGAGGGGTTGGACTGTACGACACGACAAAGTGATTCTGGTTCCACTCAGGTTGTTAGCATTAGAGGCAATCAAGGAGATCCCTTCAAACATAATAACACCCTCCAGTGCTGGGGGAAAGATGGGAAGGTCCCTATATAAATGTAAATTTGTTTCTCTTCACTACCCCCTTGCGTGGGGGTTCCCGAGTATGTAATTGAGAAAGTGTACGCCTCGAGGCTATGGAGGGGTTGGGTAGATCTTGTGGTGCATGAAATATTGTTGCAGTAGAGAATTATTTCAACCAGAAATGCATTGATAGATTACTGGTTTCTACTTAGTGGATTTGTTTTTATTTTTCGGAAAAAAGGACGAATATTATTAGGAACCTGGTGTGAACCGGGAGTGTGTGAAGTAGGTACCTATGTGAGGCGGTGTTCATAAATCATTGTTCAAACAATTTAATAATAATTATTAAATTGTTTGAACAATGATTTATGAACTTTATTAACAATTATTGTTACAATTCTTGTTGTGTGGGTGTCAGAGTTCCGAAGGCGCAAACTCTTTGATCACGTCTCCAGTTGTTTGGGAGGAAGGGCCCAAAAATACCTACTGATGAATTTCCTCTAGTATTGAGAGAGTGCCAATTACTGCAAGTGTGTAAATTGCTCGAAACGTTGAGGTCAACGCCCAGATTCCCATCAGCAGCCTTTACTCAACTGCTGCTGATCAGAGTAGGAGAAGGTCCCGTACCTCTGGCCGTTTGTACCTCCGGCTGATTGCTTTTACTACCCCTAGCCTTGTCACGAAAGGATTGCGCCCACCATGAATTCATAGTCCCAGGCAACAAATTGTAACATAGCACACTCACCATGTTGCTATTATCTCCCTCTCCAAGTTGAGGCTGCTCTAAGTTTTGGTGGTGCTCTTTTGCAACAGGAGGCTCCACATTTCCGTTGATTCCATACACGGTAAGCAATCTGTATAGTGGTTTCTATGGAAACCTTGGTACTAAGGAACTTAACTATTTGTGTAAGCAATGGAAGGTCGTTTTTTCAAGAATTATCACAGAATCACTTTTTTTTTTTTCAAATGTGCAATATGCATAGCTCTGGCCACCTGAACAATTCATTTCATTGACCCCCGAAGCAATTTCCAACTTTTGATTTATGATAACATCGAGCTACAATGAGCTTCCTCATAACGTAAGGTAGATGCGGGGAGATAGTGGGAATACATCCTATAAAAATACGATTTCAGACGAATTAGTCTATTTCCACGATATATAAAATAATAACTTGTAGACGCGTTTCGGTTTACTAAACCATCATAAATACAATACAGTGTATTGTACTGATGATGGTTTAGTAAACCGAAACGCGTCTACAAGTTATTATTTTATTTATCTTGGAAATAGACTACTTCGTCCGAAATCGTCTTTTTTATGAGCTTCCTCTTTACACTCCCAGAATGAACTGCCGGAAGTAAAAACAGGTCTGGCCAGAGGTACTTACTATGGTTGTACCTCTGGCCGAATTTCACTTTTTTTCTAAATTGCTCCTGTGAGAAGAGTTATTGGTATTTCGACAATTTTTTTCGCAGTTTGTAGCCAAATACAGTTACATTTTGATAAAATGATGATAAATTTGAAAATTATGACTAGTCTGTTATCTACCGAAAAGTCAATTTTTCAAAAACTGGCCATAAGTACGGGACCTTCCTTTACTGTCGTTAAAAGCATCTGGTTCTCCTATCCACATTTGTGCTCAGATTGTCGAGGTAAATTGGGGGCCTGTCGGTTCGAGAGTCTGTCTTCCCAACATCCTTACTCGAATCGTCGAGGTCAGATGGAGGGTTAGCGGCCTTCTGGGTCAGATTTGCGATTTCCCACGAATCAATGGAAATAATGCAGTTTTCTACGTAACGGGCGCACTAGCATGAATGTAGTGATAAACTCATTGGAGACGGGAAAAACGTAGGGTGAACTCGAGTCTTTTCCGCCAACAGGAATCGCTAGCTCGGCGTCCGCCATTAGCGGTGCCTGGCAGCGCCGTCTGTAGCGCTCTATCGATGCCCGTCTGCAAAGCTTAGAACTCAACACTGTGGGGGAGAATTTGAACAAAGCATCAAAACATTGAAATTTTAATCACTTTTGAGATGTGGCAGAGGCGTTCTTGTCGTATCTTCTTTCAAAAGCTGCTTAAGTCTTCTTGCAAGGCCCTTTTGCGGGATTCGCTCTCGGGAAAACGGCAAGAGGAATTAGCAGAGTTTCCCAGCAAGATCCCTGCAAGGAAGGGGAGAGGCAGGAACTAATACCCTTAGCTGGCACGCCTTGTTCGCTCTTGTTAACTAACGCACGCTGCTTTCTAATGTTGTTACCTTATTACATCCTGTTAGCCGAAGCACCCATGGTAATGGTTCAAGTGGTAAAGCATCCCCCGCTAAGTTGTTAATAGGATTATAAATCCTCTCTGAGCCCGAGGATGGCGCCTTTCCCCTCCGACGTTGGAAACCTGGGAAGCTTTCATCAAGGATTATTGTTTCTTCTCGAGGGGTTTCCCATTGCAGCGAAGTGACTATTTCCTAGAAGAATTTCAATTTGATATTTCATGCTGGGAAGCAAAATGCCTTGGGGGCCGTCAAGAGGACGTGGTAAGCTTGTGGGTTGTAATGGTCTTCCTCTTTTGGGTCCACACAAATTCCTCGTGATATACATATCATTCTTTCACCACCTACCTTCCTACCAGTCAGTTTTCCCGCTCCTCACCAGTTCCCGTGATGTCTTCCACAACATTCTCTGAAGACAACATTCTGGAAGCCACCGCGAGAGCCAGATACTGATGACGACTGAATGTCGAAAATTTTATCATAAGGTAACCAAAGTTTTTTGTATGTAATTTCTCGTCCATTTGATACAAATTCTACATGTTATTATAATATAATAACATGTATAATATAATAACCTATACATGTATAATATAATAACCTGTGTAATATAATAACATGTATAATATAGTAACATGTATAATATAATAACATGTATAATAAAATAACCTATACATAGGGTAAATTTACATATTATGTAAATTTACCCTATGTATAGGATAAAGGGGCTACGGTTTTTTTTTTTTTTTTTTTTTTTTTTTTTTTAATATAAGACATATTAAATACTACTTATATTAAATATAAGACTTATATACTTAGTATAATTACAGTGAAACCTGGCTATAAGGAACCTGGATGTAAGGAAAAACTCTAGGTAGGTAAGCAAGAATTTTCGCGGTTCCTCCCCCTTGGAAGCCAAAAACCTGCATGTAAGGAAGTTTTTTACCTCCATGTAAGGAATTCGATTTGACCACTCGTTACCTCTGTGTAAGGAATATGATTGAGGGGAACCTGGATATATCCTTATATATAAGGAAGGGAGACCTCCACATAAGCAAGACAAGCCAGCTCAGACCCCTGTGTAAGCAAGTTTTCAAGTGTCAATATTGTTATTGACTTAGGTATTCGATTATTCGACTGATGTTCATCAAACACCTTGTCAGTTTTGTATTCATTTTATAATTTATGAATTGGTACATTTGCGTACCCCGAATTACAATTGCATGCTTTCAGAATTGTGTTTTCCTTCAAACTCCGAGAACCTCTATAATATAATATATTATATTATAAGGAATTTAAGTAGCAGATAACTGGTTATAAGGAAAACTTGGTTGTAAGGAAAACCTCTATATAAGGAAAATGAATCCTTTCCCCTTGCGATTCCTTATAGCCAGGTTTCACTGTATATAAGTACAGAAGAAGGGTAACTTTGATCATAGATAGATACTATTCTTATTTGAAGGCTACGGGGGGGGGGGGGGGGGACAAAAACATCTATGTCAAAATAGCTGCATTCTGAGAAAAACGAGTTTTTAAATTCAATACTGAATAGAACCTTTCCTATGATAAATAAAAAATAGTTTTTAGCACCAAAATACTCATATGGATGCCACGAATGCCCCCTAGAAATGTCAAGTCATCAATAAATTTGTGGTGGTAACAAAAATAGAAAACGCTGCCAATTTTACACAATGTTTTATTATTCTTTGATATAAATGGTTAAAAAATGAATTCTACATCAATAAAAAATTTGATTAGGTACCTACTTGAACTTTTTTTTCTTGTTAAGTTTTCTTGTTGTTCCCTATAAGGGACCCCGAAAAATGGAATTCTCCGTCCAAAAATACTTCGAAAACGATACCCCACTCAATATGATACCCGAAAACCTGCAAAACCCACTCCCGTAGCCCTTTATTAGCCCCATAGAGCCTCACGGGTTAGGGCGATCGGGCTGCTTGCGGGCACAACTAGGTGACAAAGATCGTTCTTTCCCAGTATCGGATGACATAGCTGGTTCTTTTCCTGTGTAGCGATACTTAGTACGATTCTGCCTCTGACTGAACTTACTTTCTTCCTGTTTGGATAGACTTCTGCAGATATACTGTTCATTGTGATTCCAATGATGTATCCATCTCATTGTCGAAAAAAAGTGCCATAGCTGGTCTTTCCCCTGTACCACTTCCACCACCGTCATTTGAGAGGTGATTGTATGTCGCTGTGTAGGGCATAAATTATGCCGCATAATATGCCTACGTAATATTATTATGTACCTACACAGCGAGTGATTTACTTGCTCTAAGTCTAGAACTAGAGTAGCCCTCGCTGGAGGAGTGGTATGAATGGTACTCCCCTTGTGTGTTACCTACCGGGAGCTCAATATCTACCCGGAGAGGCTGATGCCTACCAGGGGCTTACAAGTTTAAAATCTCGGACGATCATAATAAAGAATGAACTACGACTCATAAGGGAGCAGAGATATTGATTGGAAATGAGTCATTTTATTTTTTAAAACGCTGCAAATTTTACACAAGGGTTTATTATTCTTTGATATAGCTTTATTGTGAAAAAATTAATTCTGTATCATTAAGAAAGTATTAGAAAAAAAAAAAAAATTCCGAAAAATGCTTGAAAAGAAGTTTGAGTGGGACCTCGAAAAAATGGATTTCGCGTTCAAAATTACTCAGATAACGACACCTTATTTCACTATCTGGGATCATTCGAAAATCCCGTTTGTAGCCACATATGGGGCGTTCATAGATCCCTACAGTGAAATCGTATCGTTCTGGGACCCCCAAAAATGGACTCTATGTCCAAAAATACTTCGAAAACTACACCTAACCTGACCCCATAGACGAAAACCTTCGAAAATTCCTCCCGTAACCCCTTTTTAGCGCCATAGAGCGCCCCACGGGCTTGGGCGATCGGGCTGAAACCCTTGCGAGCACAACTGGATAGTAACCTGAGTATTGTCAAAATTTCACATTTTAAAAAAAATTCCTACTGCCCAAAACAGCTGGGACGGCGGACGGACATTTCGTTTTTGGAATCTAAAGCATTATTGTTGTCTTGTTGAGGTGGAAATTCAGTTTCGTCAAGTTCGTCCTCCCACCCCCCTCTGTAACCTCTTCACCTGCTGGAGTTTATGAGGGGAAAGGTGTTTCTTCTTTAAATTACTCAAATCATTACTTCACGGAACGCAAGTATTCCCTCTGATGGTTTCTGTAAATGCATAATATTATGGTACGCTAACATACTATATTATAATAGTTATAGCTAGTTACTAGCAACAAGCCTTCCACAGGTTAATGGGACTTGACAAACAATACTCATTTTTTTAGAAATCTTTTTATTGGCCATAATATCGTACCTATATCCACATCATACATCATCCTTTTTTTACAATTTTCACACGTTGCATGGCGCATAGGTAGGTACGGATTGGTCAAGATATTGTCTCTAGGTTTGGCATAATCTAATCTAATTTGCAAATGGAATAATACATGCATACCATAATTTAATTACATATGACTTAACTACATTGCACATTGAGTTAAATGTGGTATAATGATTAATACAGTTTTTTTACGGTTTATATAGCTATGTCAGTTATACCTCAACTTGTATACAGAACAAACCATACCTTTTGAAGTGTCTGGGATCAAATTGTAGAAATGTGGAAAACAATACAATGGAGAACATGTAGGTTGAATATATTCAAGTGTCTCATGGTACACTTTTATTATAATTGTCTTTTTACGTGTAAATTATGATCACAGAAATTTAAATAGGTACATTATATGCTATATTTACAACTAAATTTGTCTGCTGACCAGGGGCCTCGTTCAAAATCAGACATTTTACTGACAACTGCAGTCGTTAGTAACAAAGTGAAAAGAATATTGAAATGTGAGTAGTGTAGCGAATTTAATCATCGACTAAGATAGATTGAATCTGTTTCTTTGACTGTGGTGGTGAGTTATTTTATTTGTTATCAAAGATTCTGGTTTGGTTTGGTTTGTGGTCTCTGACTGGTCTTTTCACTGGTGTCTGACTGGCCTGGTTTCCGGCCTCAGACTGGTGTACTAGGTGTACTCGAGTCATACGTCGCGTTGCAGACCGCTTCTTCTTGGGTGTACTGCGGTAGTGCTTGGGTGTACTGGCGACCTTACTTTCACCTCGCTGGGTGTACTCAAGAACCAACCCGAATTGGGCTGTGTTTAAAGGGCATTTTTGTCTGTGTGTAACTTCTTAACCGACCAATTGCCGTAATATGGCAGTATATTATACTGGCCAAACCCAGGAAAAATTACTATAAAAACAATTAGGTCATAATAGGCAGATCTGTTGTGGTAGGTGTAACTAAGAACGAGAAAATTTGTACACTAGATCTATTGTAACTATGAGTCTATGGCAGAAAGGTTTAACAAGAAGGTAATTAGTGTTGTGTGCATGTATGCACTTAATCGGAGGATGTTGGGGGTGGTGGTGGGGGCGGAAGGGAGAGGTGGGCGGGCGGTGAGGGAGTGGCTTTGAGGGCAGCGTGGAGGGAAGACAAAGATGGGAGGAGAGGAAGAGAGTGATGGAAAGTGGCCAAAGAATGAAGTAGAGCCGCCGAATGTTCCTGAGCCTTCCTCCGGAGTTCCGCCGCCGAAGAAACGCCGGCTGCCGCCGTTGGGCTGCTCGTGCTGCTTGTTGTCGTGCTCGTCGCCGCTCCGGAGCTCGAGTGGGCGGAGCGACCGTCGTCGGGGCAGCATGAACAGTGCCCTGAAACAACGAAAATAAAATTGAACCGGGGTGTTGCCTCTGCCTCTTCTTAATATTCAACTTTCCTCATAGTTGCACGACCAGACAAATGAGGAGTTAAGAATCAAACCCCAGCATATCCAGTTCCGAGCGATTTTCGGGGTATTGCATTTTTTCTCCTTCCAAGCGGGCATCAAAGGGCCCCAAAATAGTTTTCCAAATTTCAACATATCCGTATTAAAAATACAGTCAAAGTTCATAGTTTGTGACAAAAAATGACATATTCTTCTGCTTTTAATTGTCGAGATGAAGGCTCCAAAACTGAATATATCCACATAACCAAAATTTGGTGAAGACCCACGAAGAAAAACGCTGTAAACTGTACACAAGGTTTTATCTTTCGCAACAATGGTGTCAAAATGTAATTCTGTATTAATAACAATAAAAAAATTAATTAAATGGTTAAAAACGTATAATCTTGGAACAGATAGAAGATCACAAAAAAGAATTCGAATTTACCTACTTCGAAAACGACAACTTATGTAGCAGGCACACCTGAACGAAACTCGGTATTGTAACCCAGTTCGGTGTCACTCTAGCTCCTACTTGGGGCCTACGTGTGGGAGTCGCATTTCCCCGTATGACGATGTTGACAGGTCCTGAAAAACCCCTTCGCATTATCCGCCCCGCAAAGATCTAACCGATTCAAGTAGGTGAGAAGACTTCTAATTGATACTTGGTACCTACCTACCTAATAGTATCGTGAAATTAATTTTTCTCCAAGTCAGTTTGTACATTTAAGAGTAAAATAACTGTAGCTGAGCATTTTTCGTAGGACCTTATTTTCAATTACAAAAATAGAGGGGACAAACGAGTTGCGAAATCAGATTTTGAATTTGGATTTCATGAACCAGGAAAAAAGCTTTAACTTTACTCTGGGACCAATAAAACATAGTACAATGTACATGTCATGTTTTGAAGCATCTATAGCGTAAGTTTCATCGCCGCCCTCCTCCCCGCATGTTCGTAAGACCTTTGAGTTGTCCGAGAACATTGTCAAATCCGAATGAAACTTTGTTTTTTCATCCACTGGTGGCTATGGCTCTGGAAACGCTGAATATTTTTCTAACATCTGAGTTCCCACGGTGGATCTTGAAGCGACTTTCTACGTGCCAAATTTAATGTCCGTCTGGCGTACGCCGTACGTTGTCCGAGCCGTTTCGGGCTGTAGATTTTTCTTAAAAATCTGATATTTTGACATAATACTCGGTTTGCCATCTAATTGTGCCCGCAAGGTTTTCAGGCCAATCGCCCAAACCCATGGGGCTAAAAAGGGGCTACGGGAGGGGGTTTGCTGGTTTTTAGGTATAATACCGACTGGGTTGTCGTTATCGAAGTATTTTTGGAAGCAGAACCCACTTTTTGGGGTCCCACATCTGCCCACAAACGTTCAAGAAAATTAAAAAAAGTTATTACATAATCCAATTAGAATAATTTTTTAATTTATATAGAATTAATTTTTGCGCGATTTATATCAAAGATTAATAACCCCTTGGGTAGGTAACATTTGCGGAACGATTCTTCAGACCTGTCTCCACACACTATTGGCGAAGCATTCTTTCATAAACAGGGAATACTCAGTTCGAAAGTAATAAATACTAGGTAATTAATTATTAATGTTGTTTCACTCAGAACGTGTTGAACTCACCAACTATTACGTGGGGTGAGCTAAGTAAATTAACTGAAGACGATAGTTTGCGTGCTGTGTCTGATTAGTAAATCCTTCGTGTCTTTTCCTCCTGAAGAACACCTGAGCCCTCTAACTCGATATACCGACCCGTCTAATGTAATAGGAATCTACTTTCCCCGACGATAAACCGCCACATCCAATGTTATTAATAATAATTATCAGTCGAGTGAAGAAGCTCCTTCGAGCCAATTTGCGAAGCCCCTTCCAACCCAATTTGCTTAACACACACTCTCTTTAATATATTTTGATTATGTAGTAAATAACTCGAGGATGACGAGGGGGATGGTCGGAGGGGTGTCGTCAGGGCTATAAATACGGATTAAGGAGGCAGCGGGCGATGTATCTTGATGAAAACAGGTGCTTCAGCGACGTTGATTCAATGTGCCGTCCCGTGATCAAGTTAAGGGGACTGTTCCTCTTCCCGGTTGCTTTAATGTACTTCGGCCGGAGGAAATTCTCAGCGACTTGGGAGAGGTGGACGGAGTTCGAGAAACCAGGTTGGTTCGAGAAACGTTGCGAATGGGTCTATGGCGGGGGGGGGGGGGGGGGGGGGATTGCAACTGCTTTAAGGCGCTTCCACCCTGTTCTGTAGCTCCTCAATCGGTTTATAAAAATTCATACCGAATGTACAGCTCTACAAACTGGCTTTACGGCTCATATAATTGTATACTCCTAAAACTGGTTCTGCAGGTATATGACAAAAACTACAGCCAAAACGACATCTTACTCGACTCCATGGCTAATTCCATTCAAACCCGCATCTTTTATCCCCTCAGGAGTCTTACGGTATGATCGGATAGGTCTGAACCCCCAAATCGATCCTCAACCAAAAGGCATTCACTCACCCCAAGTTTCACCCCTTTGCCGCCTCACAAAGCCCAAAGGTGCGTGGTGACGCACACCTCACATCAGAACGACGTAACGAAGTGGTTGTTTGCCCGAGGGCAGAGGGCAAATGCAAAGAGGTGGTTAGGGAGAGAAAAACGACTCCTCTGCTTATATAATCTACCCGTAACTACCTCATTGAAAGACGTAACTAAATAATATTGAATCAATTCTCGAGACCAATATTTAATATTGTTATGTCCCCTGCTAGTGTAGTAAATTGAGGGGGTCCGTGCAATATGAAAAAAGTGCGTTTCGAACAAACTAGGGCTCCAAAGATTTGCAGTGCTCAATCCCAGGCCCCTATAGCCATTTTGAGTCAAAACCTTTCCCTTTTTTTTTCATCACTATTTTTGGAGAAATATCTAGAAGCCTATCGACGATAAATAAATAGGATCCCAGGAATAACATTTGAAGAAGGGTAGGTTTTACAAAAAGTAAGAACACAAAATGACGTTTCCCATCAGTTCCCCACAAGAAGGGCACACGATTTCTAAACAAAAAACTCACTCCAAACAATGCATTCTATTATTTTAATAAAACTAAAAATTATTCAGTTTTATTAATATACAATTTTATTCAGTTTTATGTTTAATATGAGACATGAAAACTCATATGAAAAATTGGCACATGTTTGTTGAATCATTTGAAATACCTAACCTACTAATACGTTTACAAAATGTTTCCAATGTAAACCAAGTGAGTAGTTAGTGCGAAAAAATAAGAACTCAATTTTTTGTTTAAATTTTACTCATGGTAACGACAGACAAGAGGTAACTGACAAGAGGGACACCTGGTGTAGTGAATAACATCAAAGATTGAACGGACAAAGAGTAAAAAATAGGTAGTACCTGAAACCCTTTTGCACGCAAGTAACTAACTGAACAGGTACTGAAATTTTATTTTATTGTTAATTTTATAGTTTATGAACTGGGACATTAAATAAAAAAATATACAAAGCGTTATCGACATCGAGAGCACAATTTTCCCAAAGAACGCGATTCCCTCCTAGAAGGGCTCATAAGGTCAACTGAGGACCAAGCTACCAACAAAACAAACAGGAATTACCAAACATGGCACAGTTATGGAAGAGAACGTGGCGGATCGATTTTTGCATTCCCTTATTGCACTGACCTCCTCAATTCTACTTCTTTCTGAACACTTTTATACTATTTTGAAGCTGGAATCCACCCCACGAAGTCTATCAAAGGACCAAGTTCTTCTCCGTTTTTCTCTTCTTTATGGACGTTCTTCTACGTTCCTTTCCCTTTGTGTTAGAATCGAGTGGATTAAAAAGCTATCTTGTTTCTGTTGTAAGGGGGACCTTCTGTTTGGGGAGAGCGCACGAGTGGGCTATTATTTCCCGGTTCGAGTCCCTCGTTGTTTTTTTCTTGATATAAACGAGGATCGAAGCGTGAAATATAATACGAGAAGGACGCTGGGGATCAATGAGGGTTGCAGTGTGACGATGATTCCCATAACTACAGGGCCCTGAATGATATTAAATATTGGTATATAGAAAGTATACTTTCTAAGTGGTTGATTTTGACCCTTTGAATGGTTTTGATGTTTTTCCTTTTTTTCTGGATTTTTGCTTTCGTTATCAAGTTTTATGCCATGATTTTTATAATTTAAATTATTATTTACAGTAACTGTTATTATTATCTACAGTTACTGATTCTAATTTTTGTGTCTGATGTTCATTGATGTATAGCATTTTTGAATCGAGTGTCTTATTTATTTGTTTGCCTTCGAATGTTTTTAATCCCATTAAAAAAATTCGTACGCATTAAATAAATAAGATAATCTTCAGTAAATTTTAGTGGCTCTAGTTTTTGTGTGCGTATCATTTATTGATGATTAAGCTTTGTCTCGTCTTTCAGGTCTCGATTTTTCCGTGATTCTTCATGACTCTTCACATGATTCTTCATGACACTTTTATGATCTTAATGTTAAAACTATATAGTTTAGTATAGAACTAAAATATTTTAGGGCCACGATTGTATTAAAATTTAATACAATTCCTAAATGTTGTATTTTTTATGGTAATGACGTCTTGACAGTAGTTTTCTTTTATATCATGTTTCTCGCTTGAAGGCTATTTTTTTTTACCTATATATCTAGACATTCTCATTTTTGATGATTTGGAAACAATTAAATTCAGGACATACCTCCTAGACATTCTCATTTGTGCCCATCCTCATTTTAAATGAACATTTCATATCCTCGCTCTTTTACCTCACATTTAAACTTATCCCGGTTTCCTGACTTTTGGTTTATTTTCCTTGTTATCTGATACTAACACACACACACAAAATCATACCTACGCCTATTCTGAGAATTATTGGCTTTAGAATTTAAAAAAAACAAAAAAAAAAAAAAAAAAAAAAAAAAAAAAAAAAAAAAACACCATTATTGAGGGCAGACATATTCAATTCTACGAAGTTGCGAGTTTGTTTTTCTATAATAATACCTCCCGAAAAAAAATTTAAAAAAAAAAAAACTGGATTGGGAGAGACTCGATTTAGTAAAATTTAAGTCTAATTCAAGAGTTTCCAGAAATTTTTGTTTAAAAGTAAATTATTAAGTAATGTTGAATTATTTGGATTAATAATATCCGGGTAGAGATCAAATTCAAGCCTACGAGTGGCCACCCTTACAGAAGGTAAATAAAAGAATAAAGTCCCAAGTTGAAGTTGAGTCTGGATCGGTAAAATTTAGATTTTTAATGGTGTTTAAAATTGTCAAATTCGTTTGGTAGGGGCTGGGGGGGGGGGGGGGGAGTGGGTCTCCACGACGATTTCCGGGAAAAAATTGGATGGATCGCACCTTGGAGTCTAATGGTCGAGTAGGGCGCGTCTCCTGAGGGAATCCAGGGATCCAGGACGACGGCAGACAAAATTGCCCACGGGGTGACGATCAGGGGAGTGGATCCACAATTTCAATCCCGAGGGTATTCCAGAGGGTGTTGCCTCCAATGACGAAGAAAATAGCGCTTCGGGAGACTCGAAGTCTGCAGACAGGATGAGGACGACGAAAATAAGGCGCCTTTCCACGGCAGGATCCTCCGAATCCCGGGAGTTTGAGTGAAGGAAATCAATGTAATTTCCGCCGGGAAAAATGGCGAAACAGCCAACGATGGGCTGCCCAACGATCCACACAAGGCGATGGAGAGAACTCAGGGAAGCTGGTGGAGTGTACCTCCAACCCAGCGGTAAGAGGAGGAGAGGTAAGGGGCGGGCGTTACAGTTTCATGATTTTCATGAACATAAAGATAACCTTCGAAATCAGGCTTGAACGTCAAGTAGCTCATCTTATGGCGACTACGATGGAGGTTAATGTTGGGGAACGTGTACGTTATGATGTTGGTTTTGCTTTGTATGTTTTAATAGGTATTGATTGTTTTTCGTGGGATATTTTAGAATAACCAACCTATGTTTTGTTTAGGTGCCCCATCAGTTTTTGTTACTGGAAGCTTGTGATTAGCCTCCAAAGGGCCCTTCTGTGTTTCCAGATGCGTAGAATAACATTCTATACTCTCTGATTTAAATCTGGTTGCTATTTTATGACTCATAATATTGAATTTGATCATCCAGATCTCTAGTTGATGAATTTGATGGCACATTTCCTTGATGAATTGTCAGGTTTTCAGGTCGTGTCGATTTAACGTGCGTTGAAATTGATTTGGATGAAATTTGATTGTGTCTTGGAAAGGATTAAGTACGAAGTCACAAGGAAAGTGGTCGGAATGAGCAGGTAGGGAGAAGGGATATAATGTAATTGGGGGAGAAAGGTGCAGGTTGCTCCGTTAGGCAGGAGTTGTGGTTCGTAGATTGTGTTATAGAGCGCGCAGTTGTAGGACGTGGGACCCCGTGCGAGGGGTGTTGTCATAATTCGACCAAGTTGGAACAGCCTTCCCCACCCCTTTGCAGGAGGCACTAACTTGATTACACAGAATGGGGGCGGGTTGGTAGAACTGGAGGAGGGACCTACCGCACGAGGCCTCACCTCCATCGTCGGAGATTATATACACACACAGGTGCAAACTTACAACTTCTCCCTAACACTGTTAGTCCCTACACGTCTCATTCCCAAATGGGTATACTTGAGGGACGTCCCTGAATGTAGTGACGGGACGGAGCTTCTGTGTTTCACCGTAAAGGGAAGACAAAAGTTATTCTCGTGAAAGCTAATTTTCTCTACCGCTTTATTCTATTAAAGATTGAAAACGCCGCAAATGTTGCACAGGGGATTATTCGGTACTCTTGTAGGTACATCAATTGTGCAAAAATTCAATTCTATAAAAATAAAAAAGCCATTTAAACAGTGTTAGGACAGATAAGGGACCCCCAAAATGGCCCATTTGTAGCCCTATTTGAAACCTCGTGGATCCTCGTGGTGTAGTCGAATGAGTCTGCGGATGGATTCGACGGCCGAAAATAATACGAAAACGACACCAGACTGAACTCACGATCCTACAATACCCTTCTATAGCCTCACTCCTATACTCTGCTCCCCTGAGCCAAAATATTATTGAAAATTTTTTGTACCTATGCCTCAATTTTACACAAGGGTTCATTATTCTTTGGTATAAGTAGTGCTAAAAATTAATCCCATCCCCCCACCTAATAAAAACCGAGAAATGTCTGTCTGTTTTTCCCTTTTCACGCCTGGACCGATTCGCGTGCCGTTTATTGAGACCTGTTCCAAAAACCAGCTCGATGGTCATAGGCTACCTTGATTTTTCCTCCCTCATCCCCTTCATCGGTTTTCGGGTGCTCCTTCGCGACGAGAGACGGGTCAAATAGCGTCGTTACTAGGGATCGCTAGGAAAATTTTCGAAACGCGGAAACCCGATACAACTTTTGGCGTCGGTTTTGAACGAAACTACGTTTGTTAAAACGAGCTTTTCGCCCTGATTTCAACGAGCACAAAACGATTTCTGTGCGATAACCCGTTCGCAAGTTATTCGAACATCGTCGGTAGGTGGGTACGAGTATTTTTTGCAAGCCTTCGATTAGTTTGATAGGTACTAGGTAATTTCATTTGGAGTTGATGGGTTGCTATGGGCTGCATAATACGCGAACGGAGCTTTCCTTCGCAACGAGAGACGGGTCAAAAAGCGTCGCCACGGGTGCATCGTTTATAGGTGATGGACGGAAATTTGATATTTCGTGCGAAGCACGTGCGGGCATCTAGTTCAGTTATAAATTTAAAAAATAAAAATAAATAAACGGTTTCGGATTCCCAAAAATGGATTGTACATCGAAAAATGCTTCTAAAGCGGTCTTTCAAAAGCCCCAATTTTAGCCACATTGATCCCCACGGTGAAATCGGATGGATCTAGGACCCCCAAAAATGGGCTCCCCGGCCGAAAAAAATACTCATAGAGCCCCTTTTTAAACCCATAGAGCCTCATAGGTTCCAGCAATCGGGCTGAAAACCTTGCGAACAAAATTAAACCAGATCGACAACCGAGTATCTTGTCAAAGGTTCAGATTTAAAAGAAAAAAAAATCCTACAGCCCAAAACGGACTGGACGGCCTACTGCTTACTGCCCAAGGGGTCCACTGCAAGGGAATGGATTCTGAAAATGGAAACAATTTCACGAGTTTCTCACCTTTTATGACTGGAAAGAGCGGAGGGCCGAATTGGGGAGGGAAAAATAGCGGAGGATTCCTCGAAGACAAACCGCCTTCACCGACAGGGCGGAAGCCAACTCTGAAACAGAAATAGTAAAGGATATAGTAATAATTTTGAAAATGACATCAAATGGGACTATATAGTAAGGACTTAGAAAGGACACATGGGAGTAACTTGTGTGGACATTGATCAACTTTGATATCAAAGTTGATCAATGTCCACACAAGTTACTCCCATGTGTCCTTAATAAGTAATTCAAACCCCACTTACACATCATAGAAAATCCACCATCTTCGTCTCTGACGTTCATTTGACGTCAAGAGGCTTAATGGAAGGACCTGCGCCCTGACGATGTTTGTAAAGTGGTAATTTACTAATGAAACAACCTCGGGTAGGGGAAGATTCCCCTCCCCTCCACCATCGTCTGGAAACTCAGTTATCAAACAAGAGACGGCTCTCTCAGCGGCCATGATTAATTCAATCTTCGCAACGGATAGTCAGATAGTCAATAGTTAAGTCCCTTGATGCCGGAGGGAGTGACTAAGTGCCGGTGAGATTGTTTGGGAAACACCGTCACGAAAAGGGGGAGGAGAAAGGCTGTATTCTACTTAATTATAAAATTGAATAATAGAGCGCGCCTGTTGGAGGGCCGTATCAAAGCCCTTAGAGGGCTTGCCCATACAAGATTTATCGTGGACCACAACTCTATTTGGTGTGATTAAGGCGGGAACGGCAGAATAGACGGTTCCAATGTTAATATTCTAACTGACAGCATATTCTATTCACAAAAGGGCAACGGGCTAATTCACTGGCAAAGGGAATTGTCTCTCGGTGGGTAGATGCACTTGCACGATCACGATCCGTTTCGGAAGGAAACAAGCGAAACCGTTAGCGAAATACTCAGCAAAAGCGACAGAAGCAAATGAGGTGCCTGGCAGGACCTGTGGGGTTACTCGGCTACTTAGCAGGTAGGAAGGGAGCTTTGACTGCTGTAGGGTATCCACCAGCAAAGTATCAAAGGTTGCCAGCTCATCCAAGCAGACTCATCCCACCAAGCCATTGCCTCGTCTTAACGCGAGTATTCAGGAAAACTATAAAAATTACTATGAAAAGGACTAGGAATGACTGGAGGGGCACAATACGAAACAAATGGAGGTGTATGATACTGACGTAAAAGCTTACTTTCAAACCAGAGCTACACGGTGATACTAAACCCTGGTCTGACTATCTGGCCGTCAGCCCTGGTGTGATCAAAACCTGGAGTGGAGCCACCCAGGGGAAGAGGAATTTGGCCGACTTGGTTGAACTTTTGGTGGTTTAATTTTTTGACAGTCCAGGTCTAAACGCTGCAACTTCGTGGAGAGTCCCAAATGAAGACATACCGACATTTGACCAAACCGTAAACCAGCTGGCTATCCAAGGCCGATAGTAGTACTTGAGCAATTTTCGGAAGTTTTGCATCACGTGGATGCTAGGCAAAAGATGTAATTGGTTCCATTGGCGTTCCAACCCTCGCAAGGCTGGCAGCAAGAGAAAGACTAAGTCTAGAGCTGAAAGTCTTTCTCTTGATTAGTGACGTCTACAGCAACTTGCTTTAGAACTTGTTCATTTTCAGAAAGTAAGTACCTACTTGAATTATTTCACGTCACCACAATAATATTGTGGTGACGGGAAATAATTCAAGATATTATCTTAGGGCATTAAATACTTGGTATGGAAACTGGCCCCATGGTGCGGGTGTTATGTAGGAGAGTCTACGTGTGTTAATGTTCCTAACTAAATAGTTTGCGCTTGTGGTCGACTGTTATGGCGTTTGGGGAAGGAGCTCTCCTCCATTTTCCACGCTTGGAAGCAGCAGCTCGTGATCAAGCGGGTGAGCGGGAAAGCTATAAGATTGAAGCCTTTGAGACCAAAGGGCCTAAATTCCAAAATACGTCCATGAAATAATTTCAATTAATACTTGCACAAAATTATAAAATAATTACTTAATATAAATAACTTAATAAATTTAAGTTATTTAAATTACATAACTACCAAAATAAAAAGAAAAAAAAACCAAATTCAATATCTAAAATTAAAGTAGAAATCGCATATAGTAGACACCCAAGGGACCGGGCTTATTTGTCAAGTGTAAACGATTTCTACTACATGCAAGCTACGCTATGCTAGCTGCTATTTCTTTTCTATGTATATATTCGTATGCAATAATATTGTATACTATGATATTATACACATACATACTGTATACGATGATATTCGTATATTATACGAATATCATCGTATACAGTAGGCAGTCTACACGATTTAAACTGTATTCAGTCGACAGTCAACTCGTACTTCGTATACTGAATACTCTGAATAATAAGGGGAGCCATCAGTGCAATCAGTCAGGACGAGTTCCGATCCTCCTTGAGAGGGCGGTTGACGACATCCTTGACGGCAGCAGCCAGTCGGATGAAAATTCAAAGTTGAAAATCCCTTGTTTTTTTTTTTTCTCAGTACAGTTTACTGTAGACCATTAAACTGTATTCTAGCTGTGACTAGCAGGTAGGTAACGTCTTTAGAAAACGAAAACATGTCGTCCTACGAATCACATTGAATACCAAAAAGGATTAATTAATGACCATTGGATTGTTTCGTTTTGTTCCTCAGAATGTGAGAAAACAAAGGAATGTCTGTCTACTCTAACTAATTTTTAGGCTCCCACTGGACCGCAACTCGCATCTACACGCGATTTGTCTCCTTTACGCGGTGTCTACTGTACACGATTCCTGTACGTTATCCCCATAACACTTGAAGGGAACGCCAGTTCTGCCTACAATGTGCGATTTTTAATTGAAGTGAAGTGAATTTAATTTACAACTACTAGGTATTGTAATTTATTAAGTTATTGTTGAGTACGCTGTAATTCGCGGTATGGGAGGATTCTAAACACTTAGCAATACATCATTAGGTCACTTTCCGACAATGACCGCGGAGGTTACCGGCTATGTATGAAGACAACCTGTTCGCATTCGCGTTTTAACTCGAACTCGACGCATGTCTTACTGAGATGGTTACAAAAGGGACCGATCCAGTCGTAGAAATCGCACAGTCCCTTTTTCAGTTCAAATCCGATTCAGTTGACTCCCAGAATCAGCTCAAATCGAGTTTCGGGAGGGGAGGTCTCAGAAGTGCGAAAAAAAAGGTCAACGATGGTGGGAGGGAAGTGGAAAAAATTTGCATGATTGCCGAATTTTTACCTTTTCCCCATCCGAACCGACCTTCCCTCCCACCATTTCCGACCAAGTGATCCTGTCGCACCCTAGTGTGCATTACAGAGAATCAAAGTCCCTGCCAAGTAATGACATTACCCCCTCCGTCTCACCCTCAGAGCACCACTCCGGGGGGAATTTCCCAAATGGGATTATTCACGCAAGGTCCTAGGGACGTTTCTTTTGACAAGTTGACGTTCGGCGAAAAAAAGGTTGCTCTTCAATATTTGATGTTGCTAATTGTGTTGGAGGGGTAGGTAGTGATTGCAACATTTGGTAGCTGCGCCTAGTGCAACGCCATTTCTCTGATGACAAACAATCGGATTACCGGTTTTATCATGCAGTTATCTCCTAGAAAGCCCTACTTTCACCCCACTCCCCTATCTTTCTCTTTATGAACCCCCCGCACAATTTCTCCCTCCAGAGGACTTAATTTCTCTAGTTAGAAACATCAAAGCATCATTACCGACCGCACTTGGCTCATTATTTATAATGACGGTGACAGTTCCCTGTTTGGGCTGGTTAGTTTAAGCCCCGGTGGTCGTTAAGTCCCTACTTATGCACGCCAGCCTCATCAACGCATTATGGCCTCAGCGGGAACAGGCTTGTAATTCTCATTGTGAGCTGCATTTGAAAATTGAAATAAACCGGCACAGTTCATGTTTTTAGTAGAATATAATACCGAGCGTCCGGAAATGGGAGAAATTAATTTTGTCAGTTCCACCACCCGATTCGTGACATCAGCCAGCCTGTAATGTGATTATCGCTATTGCTATGCTGAATACTCAATTCACCTGGATTTCACGCAAAAGTTCAGTTTTCGCTGCAAAAACGCAAAAAGGTACTTGCCATGATCTGTAAGGGGATTCTGTGATGGAAAACTGCAAAACATCGGATGCATGGGAACAAACAAACAAAAAACTACACCGCTGGTACAAATAACAGCTTGTCTGAATAGCTTAGGAATATTCATATTTTTAGCGCAACCTTTTTCCAAAAAATGGAAAGGTGCGCTCACCTCTTCGACATGTATGTTTTTGGAGGTTTGGGTTGTTAATCTCTGATAAACCAACAGTTGGTCATGGGGTTAGTTACTATGATGAGTAAAACAATCTATGATGTTTCAAGATCTGGACATTTCAAAAATGCTATAAGCAGTAGGTATGCAATCGTCCGTGTCGTCCTGTTCGAGAACGACTACGCTGGGGAAACAGGCTGTGAAAGGCCGCTGTGACTGTGTCTATTTTGAGGAAAAGGTCACTCGGGCTCGGATTGATATGCTCGATAAAATAACCAAATATGCTCGAAAACTTCCGTTTTATGCTCATGATGATATTTAGATGATCAAAAACCCCATTATATGCACATGAATATGCTCGAAAAACATCGCGTTAAAATCCACAGAAAGGAAAGTGAACGAAAAAATCTACATCTTATGGGGCTATAAAAGGGGTTTCAGAAGGACTTGAGCCAGGAAGTCGAATGAGATGTATTTTTCGAACTTATTTTGGAAGTAGAATCAATTCATTGGACCTCAACCCCACCGTGGGGCTCTGTGCACCCCAGCTGGGAGCTAAAAAAAGGGCAACAGCAGTGAGTCTTTGACCATGGGGTTGAATGGGCTGCCGTTTTACATGTATGTTTGTACGTAGGTCCGTACGAGGTCATAATATGACGGAAAGGTCCCATGGGGTATTATAACTTATAATATATATTTAAAATATATAACTTAAATAAATTACCCATATTTAAAATATATAATTATAATAATTATAATTATTATAAGGCGCCTCAGACCCATCGGACCTTGCCGTGGATGTGTGGGGCTTCTATGGGGTTACATGAAATGTAACAATCCATCATCCATATCTTCATGTTGCTATCTATCAATAAGTTGCTTTTGAAGCATGTCAGGAGGTCGAATGAAGCGTCGTTTTCAGAGTTATTTTGGGCGTAGAATCCATTTGACCTTTTATCTGTCCACAACACTACACAGGTATACATTAAATGTAAAATTTCAAATATCTTTTTGAATTTATAATTTGTTTGAAAATGGTTTTTCGTTTAACAACTTCCAGAAAAAGTCGGCGACGACAGTTTTTCCGAAATCACGGATTTTTGAAACTCAATTATTTCCCTTTTGGACCTACTTTTGGATGGTGCCTTAATTGTTTTGATCCTTGAAAAAAAGTGCCCGAAAATCACTCGAGTTTCCAATCGGCATTTCATACCCAAGTCCAGGAGAGGGGGCAGCTTCTTGGTCTTAATGAGATAAATGTAACAATAAGCAAAATTATTGGTGCCAGAGGGTTCGGCACATGAGTACAAAAAAAAAAAAACAGTTTTTTTTTAATTCAGTTGGATACATGCCTAACACTGAACTTTCAAACTCGAATTTCCCACTAATTCAGGAAACACTCCTCGATATGCGCGTTTCAAACCTTCAAACCGAAGCTCGAATGCTGGCGAAATTTGATGAAAAACAAACTATTGAGAGTCTAAATCTTAGGCGATAACCACTAGAATATGCATTTATATGCGTTTATTCTGAAGACTGCTGTTTTATACAATGTTTTACATGTCATGTAAAGTAAAAGTGGGATTTTTTGTGTTAAACCATTTTCGGTTCTCACAATTGGGGCAGGAGCCGACCCCGCACTTGTTTTATACATGTATAATATACATATTATGCTCGATAAATTCTGTTGGTCTCAGAGAGGTGAAAATAAAACCAAAGGGCATGTTTCTATGTTTACTAGGTACACAGGAAAAAATATGCTAATATGCTCGAATCCGAGCCCTACTGATCACATTGGGGAAACACCGCCATATTTTCATATTAAATTCAGAACTACTGATACCATCTAGTACATTCGTATATTGAGGATCAATGCCACCCAGGATCTGGGCTGCAACCCCACCTGACTCATCGCTGCTAACCGCAAACGAAGCCGAATCGTTTCTCAGCGTTTTGAACAAACAACCCAACACTCCACATCCCGTATGCGACTTGTCATTTCCGTTTTGAAAGGAATGCACTCCCCATTGGGGAGTTCACATTGATTTTAGATTTGGAAATCTTCCCTACCATTCAATAATATGGCTAAAAAGTAACGTGCACGGACTCCAATATCAACGAAAAAAAATCATTGTAGGACATATAACGAAAAAACGAAACGCACAGTTTGAATCGGCAGGGGTTTCCCACCAGTCACTCTTGAGGTAGGTACATAGTGACGTCATAGTTCCAGTGAATCTCTCACCCGGAGCGCTAGTGTCGTCAGCTTATATGATAAATTTATAGCAATTATAACTTGATACGACGGAAAACATAATTAACTTTTAATTATAATACACAATACTTGAAATTTGAAGCCTTATCAGAAGGATTCACAGCTCAATTGAATTTTATTCTGTGATGAGTAGTGGAGTGGCAACCCTGGGCGGAACAATCCTCTCACATAGTTGGTTGAAGAGGTAGTGACGTCACGCTCCCTCCATGGCCGTGTTTTTCAAACGCAGCAATTTTCGTTCAATTATTTAAATTTTCTGGAAACGATTTCAGGCGGCTGACTACTGTTTTCCCTACATTCTCAGGGAGTACTTTCAGAAAAAAAAAAAAAAAAAAAAAAATCAATGCGAACCCCCCCATTGGTATTGAAAATTACAAGCATCAGAACAAGTCGACCCGTGACCTGCAGACTGCGCTAGATAGGCTCTGGTAACAACATGATCAGGACAGACTTGCTGAATTATCTGGACGTAGTCCGTAGGCGGTATGAATAGGTATAATGTGAATAATGATAACGACGTGGTTTAAAGATGCGCCTCACTTATTCCTATTTTGAATGAACATTTTTGTGATTGGCCAAAGAATACAGTATAATTATCATGCAATTTGAGCTCATTTTTTTTCATTCCCTGAACTCTTCATTTCTGTGCTAGGGTTGTTTCCCAAAATAGTAGTCTTTCTTTTCCAAAGTAGACGTGTTTTTAGCGAGTTTTCCCTAAGTAGAATCCCCCCACAGTGGATCATAACGGTGCCGATATGATGATTTTTTTTTTAATCCGAAGTTTCATAATGTATTTGTGGTTCTGCTTCTGGTTGCGCCCTAAAGGTTTTCAGCCCGTTTTGGCACAACCTGAGGGGGTAAAAAAGAGCTTCAGAAAGGATTTGGGAGACTTAACCCCCAGTAGGGTGACATTTTCGAAATATTTTCGAACGCAGAATCTATTAACCGCAGTATCAAACCCGTCCGACTACACCGTGGGGCTGTTTCGGCTTCTTTGGGGGCTATTAAAGGGCTTGACATAGTTGATCGAGAGATGTTTTAAAAATTATTTTGGACGAAAAGCCATTTATGGTTCTTCTAAAATCACTTAAAAAGGTATAGTTTTCATTCATTTATTTATTTTTATTTTTTCATAACCAACAGTTAAAATTGTTGTTAAATATGATATATCATATATTAAATATCATTATATATGATATATGATATTAAATATATTTAATAAAAAGGTTAGATATGAATCGTTTCATAAGTCGAACTGGTTTTTAGGGGCCACTGGCCCACCCCTCAATAGTTGACGGAGATTACTCAAGAATAATTCAAGCCATTCCAACGCTTCTGTATTTTAAAGTTGATATGGTTAAATTTCAGCAGCCAGCAACGTGTGAAGAAATTCTGGGAGCTAAGGAGACTGGTGATTATTTCTTTTCCCAAGATATACTCAAGCACGGAAGAATAAATGTTTTCTAACCGTCTGGCAGGAAAAAGCTCCCTCAAGAAAATCCCTCTTGAAAAGCTTTCCCAAACAAATGGGATTGCCTTAATTTAAAGGGAAGGGACATTTAATTTGTGGAGATCTCCGAGGAGAAAGAGAAAGAGATAAAGATGAAGAGGGGGAAAGAGAAGAAATAGGAAGTGAGAGGAACGTTGGGCGGTCAGGTTAGGAAGTGAGGGAACTCCTCTCCACCGAGAACAAAGTCTTTTACCTACAAAGTCGGCCATTAGTGCGCCTTTTATTTGCCCTTGTGCCGCCATTAGTGCTTGAGGCCATTAGCCGGTGGACGTGTGTTCAATGGCCTGTAGTGCTTCCTGTTTCCGTTCCGGGAAGATCCCCTTTTTCCCCTTAACGTTCCTTAAACTGGCTTGGAGGATCTGTCCAGAAAAAGGAACTACCGAGAGGGGGGAAGGTTTTGATAGCCGGATGTCTTGATTTCATAGCCTTTTTCTTTTCATGGAGGCCCCAGACCTCTTTTCCGACTTTGACTTCAGCTTTTGGTGGGCGGGGCTACGTCACCTCGTTCACAACGTTTATTGCTTGCTTTTTCCCTTGTCTGTTGTTACATTACCTCGGCCCAAGTGGCACTTAACAATAGCGACTTTGATAATCTGGCGGGAGGTAAATGTGTTCCATCTTCGGTGTTCGCTAGGGATTTCAGTCAAATAGAACACGATAATATCGTAAAATGTTTAGAACATATTATGCTATGTTGTCTGGTGGATGTGGATATATCCACCCAGTCAACTTACCAAAAAATATCTACTACCCCCCCCCCCCCCCAACATGCAAGGTAACCCCATTTTTATATGACTATTTGACTGGACTATTTGTGAACTGTAGTAGAAAAGCTAAAAGTCTTGAACTTGTCATACCTACACGAAGTAGAGCTGGCTCAAATGGGTTTATTATTCAAAACTAACTGCAGAACAGGTCTGGAACGCATTAATCGATTCTGTATCAAATTACTTCGGAAACAACACTTCAATTGACCCAAACCAAACCAACTAAAATTAAAATGAAAAAAAAAAAAAAAAAAAACCTTCCAACGCGAAAATCAACAATATTACTCCAAATCGCAAAAACAAAAACCCATGTTTTGATAATTATTTAAATTTGTGACCTTAATCAGTCATTATCAAAATAACGGAATAATATTTTAATCTCCATAACAGCGACGGAACCTTACCCAAACTCCACTTTATCGAAAACTCATCAAAACGGTAAAAGCCTCTTAAAAGGAAACTTGCCAAAGGAACTGATAAAACGTTTTGGCATTATTGAGTAAAGTTGATAGTCAACTTTCTCAAACAGGAAACTCACTAAACGGGGGAAAAGTGGTGTTTTAATTTCCTCGGAGAACGATCACTTTTGGGGGTGGTAAAAGGGGCGGCAGGGGGCGGTTTATACCCTTAATCGAGTATTTTATTATTAAAATGGTACTGGAAGAAGTAGGGTGGAGCCCGGAAACCTCAAAGACATTGTGTCAGGGAAAGGGCCGTTTAATCTAAAAAACCGGTCCCCTAGAAAATATAAATTGACGTCAAAGTTGATTAATCAACCTCTTTACGAGTTAGCGTTTTTATCCCCGCCCCTCTCTTCCTTTTTGGGGCCTTCTTTTTATCAAAAACCCATCTTTGCGGGGAACTTTTAAGGCAAACGGGAGGGAAGGCCATGATCCATTACTACGTCATCATCACCAACCGTTGAAAATGAATATTTAATCGGAAAAAGAGAATCTCCTAATTCGGGAGGAGCAGGGTTAGAGAAAAGTAGGTTGGAAGGCTTTGCGAAAACGACTTGGAAGGCCCTGAAAAAGGTAGTACGGCTGGTGATGGCGAGGGGGCGGGGAGGGGGGGGGTAGGATCACCCAATTATCATATTTTTATAGCATCAAAGGGAAAAAGTACGTAAAAGTTAGAAAGATGAGTTGAGTAAGGGGTTGGTAAATAGATTGAATTTATTTACTTTTTCTTCCTCTTCTGAGAGCCCAAAGAAAAAAAATGTATCTCCAAGCCTTGATGCAATAACAGGGACCAGAAACTCGATAGAATTTTTAAACAAAACTTGACTATATACATTTTTCATAGCGAAGATGATACCCCTCCTCCCTCGCAATCCCCCATCTTCCATACTTTTTCTGTATCTCGGGATGCTAACTTTTTAAGTAAGAAGGGGAAAGTATGAATTCTTTATATTTTCCCTTCCAACGTCCCCACCCTTAACTCGACGGGAACTCTACCTGCGTATGTGTCTAAATGGGAACTTTTTCCGAATAACTCCGTATTTTTATGACGCCGAAGTCGGTCTCCTTTTAGGATGTCCACTCGGGGCTTAAAGCTAATTTGGGACCTAGAAAAAGGTAGATACGGCCTCTTTTCCAGGGGTGCTTTCGAATTCCTTTTTTTGGTCTCGTTGCTCTTCAACTTCTTGCCTAATATGAGTTTTACGTTGAAAATCTTCATTCCATTTTGCAGCGAATTTTAACGCAATGCCTCAGCAATGTGAGGGGGAAATTAATCGTCACAAGACGTCTCTGTATTATTTAAAAAAAATAAATAAAATACTGATTTCGATAGAGAGAGACCTCGTAAGTCCAAAACAAACATTTTGTAGGAGATTTAAAAAAAAAAAAAAAAAAAAAAAAAACACTTTCCAATTATGATAAAATCCACTTTTATCACGCTTTCGCCCTCGGATCCATTTCTTGGGTTAAAATAAAGTCAATAAAATCCTTTCCCTCACAGTATGCAAAAATTTTTTTCTTCGTTAATTTGTAATACCTACTTACGAAGTTTTGTACAACAAGCAACCCCTAATTTACGAGGTTTTATCAGGAGAAGAGGAGGAGAAGGGAGTGTAGTGAATTGAAATACAAAAATTCTCCTTCGTTTTTCAAAGGAAGAAAACCCATATCGTCGGTGACCTTCGAACACAGCCTAATTCACCGTAAAAAAAGGGGAATTAGGCGGTGTTAGAAGGTAATCGACGATATGTTAATGGTTGACCCATTAAGGTGAAGATCCGGCTTATTAAAAAAAAAGCTTGAAATTAGTTTTTGTACGATTACAGTAACATTGAACAGTAATGCAGCAGAAATGAAAGAATTGTCAGTATAAAAACAAGAAACTAATGAACCGAACAAATTATCAGTAGATCCGTAGTAGGTAACTCAAAAACTCTCTTATGTATAAACCAAAACAAAAGCCTAGTTTTCTCACTCGCTCGGGGTGGGATGTATACATAATCAGCTTTGCAGACTCGTCTGCAACCACAGGAGACCATTTTCATGTCTTCGTCTTCCATATTATTCACCTTATTGTGTTTGTTGTTGTCAACAGGGCCGTGGAGAGAAAATCCGGGCCCGGGGGCAAAATTCATCGGGCCCCTAAAAAAAGAAAAAAAAGTATGAGCATTTTTCCTATATTGATCTGTCCCTTTTCCCATTTTGCCTCTCCTCCCCCTTTTTTTACAAAAAAAAAAAAAAAAAAAAAAAAATCAAGAAAATCCGGGCCCCCTACGAAGGCCGGGCCCGGGGGCAACGGGTCCAGTACGGGTCCTCTACGGGGCTGGTTGTTGACCGGGAGACGCTACTTAGTTAAAAATTTCGTGATGCGATTTCATTTCATTCGCTATTTAGTTACAAATTACACTAAAAAGTAACGCTTTTTTCGGTTGTGTGCCAAAGTAAAGACATGAAAATGTCAATAATGTTTTAAGTTGCCATATAATGAGGGACGTACTTGAGAATACCAGTTTTCATCATTATTTTTATGAACCATGATTTTAGGTACGACTTTGGGTACCTAGGGGATGGTCGGTGGGACGAATTTAAGTTTTCCTCACAGGTTTCAACCCAACATACGAGGAGTTACTTCTTCAGACAGGATTCGACTAACTTGTTTTTGCACACAGCCATAGAGAAGACAGGTGTCCGAGGCGGGAAAAATGGCTCCGTCAGAAGGTGCAGGCCCACAAAAATTGCCTATCCCAAGAAAAAAAAAAAAAAAATCGCCAAAACCGACGTGAACGTGGGTTGTGAGGGTTTTCCACTCTCTCTATTGATTTTAAGCTTAGCCGGTATTAGAATCACCCCGGTTTTCCTATTCCCTTTATAACCGAACATCAAAGAATAATAATAATAATCATTCTACAGCATCTACAATAATTGTAGATGCTGTATATAATTTTTGTTGAACAGATTCGAGGCCTCTATATCTGGTGATCGGGTTGAGAACCTGGCGAACCCAACTTGAAAAGAAGACTAGTTTTGCAGATAATTTCTGATTCACAAAAAAGCCCACTAAAATGACCTTAGAAACGAATCGAGCAGGTTGGGTTCATGTGCAGCATTCCGTCAGTGATGTTGATGTGTTTCGCGATACCACCCACAAATCCCACCTTCCCAATTTCAGCGCACTTGAAACAACCCTACGTCAATCATACATCATTGCGTCATTCGACTGCGCTAACATGCTGATCCGACTAATGATCCAATTGATAAGGTCGAGCACTCAGTCAATAAAATTGAGTCACCCCGCCCACCATCCACCACAACGACTTCCTTGACCGTCGAACCTCAGCTAACAATTTTTATCGAATGATTTATTGTCTCCCCCCCCCCCCCCCCCCCCTTGGCAACGTTCGAATTATGACGAACCAATTCGATTCCGTTTCTATTAGAACCAGTCACGTTGCGTCCAGCCCGTTGTCGTTTGAAATCGTATGCCGAATGAAATGATAAGACCGATCAAGCAATCAGAAAACCATTTCAGCCCCAATTAAATCATTAGGTTGTTCAACTGCATCGTCTTATTCAACGATTAGCCCAGCGGATATTAGTCGACTTTAACATGGTTGGGGGGGATAGAGAACCCGCTGCTTTCCACGAAGGACCGAGAAAGAAAGAATAAGTTGTCAAAATTTGACTCTATTTAATAGAGTAATATCCAACCGATTATTAGGGAAGGAGGGGTGTGGGAGGGGTGGCTTCTATGATTTTTTCCGGTTTCAAAGTCGTATGCTTTAAAAACGGCATCCGAATATTGAGGTTGCTATTTTTTTGAAGCACGCAAACGTCCTTTTCATAATAATAATAATTATTATGATGACGCTTGTAACTCCCGAATACGAGTTTCTCCTTTACAAACGAATACTGCGCATAATATTATATTATGTGCAGTATTCGTTTGTACATCATCATTGTGCATTATTCGTATGTACGTACATACGAATAGTGCACAACAAGAGCTACAGATGAGTTTTGTTCTTAGTTAATTACTTTCATGGTTAATGAAAGCTACGATAGCTGATCGCAACGATTCGCAACGATTCACAGAGCGAGTGCGAGTGATCGGTTCTTTCTCCTGCCACCTCAGCATCTAAGTTGTGATTGGTAGTAGAACAATAATACCGTCGGAGAATTCCTGAGTTGGGCAAGTGATTGGGCGTAGAAAGTAAGTGATTGGTAGGTGAATCCTAACACCGCGGTGCACCGGTAGGAGAAATAGAAGTAATTAGTCGCAGATTTGGCCGCATGTGATTGGCCGCAGGAATTCAATTTTGGGACTGGTAGGTAATCTAGCGTTATGTAGGGGAAAACCACCATCGTGTGCACCGATCAGTTCATCTGGTTCTCTGTCAGTTCTGTGTAAGTTTTCAGCAATATGAAGATGCATAGGATGAGAAAAAGAAAGATAGGCATAAACTGAATCAAAATTCGACGTTCTGCGCGTCTTTATTGACCGTCAGACACAGCCAGTACTTACGAGTTATTTCTCCCGCCGCAAGAGTGTAAACTACCTATTCGAAAACTACGAGAAAACGGCTTTGAATATTCATGGATCAATCAGGCGACCCTACTTTACCTGACTGATAGTTGCTATCGAATTACAGATACGAGTTTTTCACTGACTCGAAATGCTTCCTATTTCCAATCGTAAAAACCCGTAGGTATCTGCCCATTGCTTGATGGCAAATCTTGTCTGATCCAAGGGAAAATAATTGTTTTGTTTTTTAAATGGAAACACTACTTTTTTTCTCCCTTAGCCTAATAACTTCACCTCTGAACTTCGATGTTCGGGCACTTTCAGGCAAAGTTGGAGGTCAGACGAGTAGTACTTGTTAGGAGTGCGGATGAGGTGAACGTCTACAGTATTGTTTCACGTATGAAGACAGTAACCAATGAAATATTAACCAAATCTTGGCAGCTATTCCACTCCCTCGGCGAATTGAAAAATGGGGGGTTTTGAAAAGAGGGGTTAGTGCGGTATTTTAATGGATAAGAAGCCAAGGAAATGCTAATGTAGCGGTTGCTTCTTGATGGTATTACCTAACGTGGGTAAGAAAAGACGACAATTCGGGGGAAGGGAAAATCTTTTAAAATGGGGTTTCAAGCCGGTGCACCGGTGAGCATGAATATTGGAAAAGAAATGGCTAATACCACGACGGGACCATACCGGCAAATCCTCTCCTTAGCCCAAAAGCCCCCTCCCCATGATTCCACTCATCTCGTTTTTTAGCATTCCCCAAATTCTATCTGCTCCATTTTCTGCTAAGCTCATTCGAAGGAAAATATTTGCGAAGGGGAGTGAAAGTAACAGGAAAATCACGAGTAGGTACAACCAAAAACTGTTGTTATATTACTTTGCAGGATCGGCGAGAGAAAGGGGGTGGCGTTACATGAGGATCTTTGCTTTGGATATATCCAAAGCAAAGATCCACTAGATTCACTAGATTCTAGCGTTTTAAGTTCTTCAATTTTTATATATAAAAATTGAAGAACTTAGAACGCTAGAATCTAGTGAATCTTTTATTTCTAATTTTTGTTATAATTGTCTCATGTCGTGATAAATGAAGGACCTCTCAGATCCCGCAGTGTAACGAGAGCCCAGTCTTGTCTGAGGAACTGGAATATGAATGTCAATGAAGCCATTTGCTTCCTGGGCCAGTCCATGGGCACTTGACTCCGTTGGAAGGCGCATGGGAAGAAAAAGAAGGGTGAACTTGTGCTCCAGTTCGGAAAAATGTACTGGTTGATGGGTCGGCAATAAAGAACGAGGATCCAGATGAATCAACCCTGTACAGCGAAGTCCGGAAAATAAACATTTCCGTCCACTGGAAATACCCTAGAATAACGATGCAGTGGCCGCCAGTGGGTGGAAACTACTGCTTGTGATTGTTTCTGCAGGTGACATAATATGGTACATATTATATTATATGTTATACAATATAATATATTGTATAAATAATGCCATATATACTAATAATACCATGTATATATGGTAAATAATTATTATGACAGCGGCGGTAAATAATTATCAGACCCCGGATTATTTCAGTTTCAATCAAGGATTAAAGCCAAGAACATGGTACATGCTTTACACATTAAATAAAAATCCGATCACACACACATTGTAAGTGATGTAAGGGATTGCACGGCTTTTAACGATATGTATTTACAGTTTCTACACGTTTGACGGATGGAAATTTGAAAAATAATCAAGGGAGGAATCGATTCGTTCTTTCACTGGAAAAATGCCTTTATTCTTTGACGGTGTTAGACAATGAATATCATGTCATGATAATCATACAGAATGTTTCGTACAATTGAATGTACCTTGGTTTCAACAAAGCCCGTGATGTAATCCCAGACCGTCATGTAATCCCAGACCGTGATGTAATCCCAGACTATGGCCGCCAAAGACAAGCCTGCTGTGAACTACGGGATGATGCACTGCCACGAGAGGTTCCGCATTGGCCATCAACGCCATTGAAATGGCCAGGACAACAGCAAAAACCGCAGTTAAAAATTGCATTCTGTTGATAAAAGAGATAAGTACAATCATTAGACAAGTTTTTCTTGTTTGGTCCATTATTCAGGGAATAATAATACACTTATTCTTGTCGGAGGTAGAAAATGTCGATCAGCGTCAAACTTGGGATACGTTCCAATATACATACGTTCCGAAATGTTTAGATTCCAGAAACGAAATGCCCGTCCGTCGTCCAGGCCGTTTGGGACAGTAAGACTTTTTCTTTTTTGTTTTAAATCTGAAATTTTGACAAAATGTCCACCATCTAGTTGTGCCCGCAAGGTTTTCAGCCCGATCACTAAAACCCCGTGGGGTTCAGTGAGGCTAAAAAGGAGCAACGGGAGGGATTTTCGCACGTTTTAGGGTAAGAAATCGAGTGGGGTGTCGATTTCGAAGTATTTTTGACTTTAATTACAAGAAAAAACAACTTTTATACATAATTACTTTTTTTCATTGTTAGGACCTTTTTTTCTGTTTTTGAACTCTCATGAGCACTGAGCGGGCCTGCCTGCGTCACTAGTGTTGGACTCTAATGTTTGGCCTACCAACTAATACCACCACTTCGCATCTTCTTTTGGAGAACTGTCCCGGAACTACTTGCTAGTATTACTTCGGGACAATTCCCTCGCTTGCCTGTTGCAGGCTTCTCTCCTATGCTGCGCTTCTAGCTGTCCTCTGGCCTACTCTTCCCATTCTCTATTCAGCTCCTTGCCCTTAAGGATGCGTGATGAAGACCTGAAAAGCCTGATTGTTAGGACCTATTATGTACCTGTATAAAATTAATTTTTGGATAATTTATAACACAGAATAATAAACACTAGTGTAAAATTTTCCACTGAAGCAGGTATTATAATATAGGTATTACAAAAGTAGGAGAACAGGGAGAGTCTACAGTACAGCGTATGTTTTTGGAACCAACACATCTGTAAACCAATAGGTATTGACAAAGTTAGAGGCCGATCAACATTTTCGGACCCTGTCTTGAATACCTACATGTTCAAGTCAATAATATTTGTCATGGCAAAATAGTAACTATTATTGCCATGACAAATATTATTGACTTGAACATGTATTTAAGACAATGTATTTGACTTTAACATGTATTAAATGCAAAAAAAAAATTGTTTAAATTTTAAACAATATACGTTTCAAGATTAAAGTTACTGTTGTCATCTTGAAACGTATATTATACGTTTCACGATCACAACTAGACGACATTGTGTAGGTTTGGGCCGTTTCGGGCCTTAGGAATGTATAGAAATCTGAAATTTTGACAACATACCTACAGTGGGTGTAACTCGGTTCACCATCTAGTTGTGAACGATTTCAACCCGATCGTTCTACGCGCTACGGTTGAAGGATTTCGTCTAAAGGGTCGACTTATGTGTCGTTTTCGAGGAAGGTATTCTAAGACGTAGAGTCCATTTTTAGGGCCCCAAAACCATCTGATTCCACCACTTTCGTACGTTCACACTGAACTTTTGAAATTACGAGACTCATTAAATTTGTTTAGAAACAATAACCAACATTAAATGTTGGTTATTGGATTTCATGACACCAGTTTTACTTACACCTTAATAATCTTGATGGACATAGTAATATGCAAACTTTGCATAACAGTAATATGCAACAGTAATATGCAAATGTTGCATATTACCATGTCCATCAAGATTATTAAGGTGTAAGTAAAACTGGGGGTAATGAAAGCCTCTGCAAGTTTTGTTTCCTCATTTTGGCTCCTTCTGCAGAAAGAGCCAATAATAATAGTATTTTATAGTTGCAAGTACTGAATAATATGTGATGCTGTAATAATATGATACCAATGTTGGGGTTGTAATTTACTTACCTTGCGACTAGAGCAACCTGATGTCAGGCTGAACCGGAGAATCAGAGGGGTTTATATACTCGTCCTTCTTACCTAACGGGGTTATTGTCGGCGGTTCCTGTGAGCTCATTTTTATATTCATAGCTGTTCAAAATAATAATTAAAACCCTCAGAGCGAAAACAAATCACAGTAATAATTATGAAGGTGACTTAGGAAATTACAGTGATGGAATAAGTGAAATTCTGGCTGATCCACTTTCGAAAATAGGTTTAATCTAAGTTTCAATTTATTCTGAAATAGGTAAGTAGGTATAATAATATTCATAGTCTGGACTCCAGACTCTGGAGTACTGAGTTTGAGTTTATTCTAAATTGCATTATATAAATTTTATATAATATATAAAATATATTATGCTATAAAATATATTAGAGCAAAACATGAATCGCGGTGTAAAGTTCTTAACTCTGAAGATGTCAATGGAGACGCGTTTCCATGAATCAAGCACGGAAAAAGTAGCTGGACCAAAATTTAATACATATAATAAGCTCAGAATGATTACAGCAGGCTAGCTTAAGAGCAATTAGGAAAAAGAAAATCTGAGTCTCTTTGACGTCATTTGAAAGCTCGCTATAACATGCTCCGAAATAAGTTAAATCCATTATCTAACTTTCTTGGAAGTTAGATAGGTAATGCAGGGAATAATTTGTGGGTACGTAAGAAGGAAATGAATGAAGCATAGAATGGGAATAGATAATGACGGTAAAGAAATCGCGGATGTTTTTAATGGTCACTTCTCGAGCATCGGTGAGAAACTTGCCAATAAATCTGTGGTTTGCGTGGTCCCAATCATTCCCCAATCTAACTTACACTGGAAACGCTAAAAAAATTGAAGAGTTCATGAATAAGCTACTTTCCTATAGGTATTATAAATCGTCGCCACCACAGTGAACCTTGTTTATTTCAATATCGATAGTAAAAGTGTGAAAGTCCGTAAGTTTAATTTTGTCGATAATTGAAAAAAAAAAAAAAAAAAAAAAAATCGAAAAATACCTAATTATCATTTTTTGATGTTTTTTTCCACTTACGGACTTATAATATAATATCGACGGACTTATAATATCGATAGTAAAAGTACATTATACTTTTACTATCGATATGCTGTACCTCAAGGCACCGTACTAACCCCATCATTTTATATTCAAATAATAATTATTTGTGAACAAATGTAATTATTACATTAATATTCATAACAATAACAATATATAATATAATATATTATATTAAGTACATTAAATGTAATAGAATATTAAAAATTTATTATATTCGTATTTTCGTATTCGTAATATTTACCTATATCTCGCGACGAGATATAGGTACGTTTTTGGTTTTTTAAACAGAGGGTTTTTTGTTAAAGAAACACTAAAAGAATGCGAAACACCTACCTACTACCTAAATTTTCGTCGTGAAGTTGGCTTCACTGTACCCTCTGATGAAGCCAACTTCACGGCGAAAATCAAAAAAGAAAACCCCTCTGTTTAAAAAAACAAAAACGTATATTTATTGTATTCTAATGGTATATTTTCAAGCAACATAGATGGGGAAATAATGACTCAGCGCTGATAGTTGGAGGAAATTCGTGGAAGGTGGAGGAAATTGTGGAAGATGTAAAAGTGGAAACAGCAAGTAATATCACTGAGCTGAATTAATTATTGAAAATGCAGAACCTAGAACTGAATCACAGAAAAACACTTCATGGCGTTCTCTTGGTATGCATCATGCATTACAAATTTAGGGAATATAATTCATCACAAGAAATCACGACTGTAGGGAGGATTGTAAATGATGATTTGATTAGGTACTTTACTACCTAACGATTTTCAAACAAGAATGCGCACAAGATAGAATTTTGTGAAAATGGTAAAAAAAAAAAAAAATGTGTAAAAACCAGATTGTAATAAATTGTAAATTATGCTTGAGACGCTCCGGTTCCTGAAACAAGATTTTTCTTCAAAGGAGCTGTTGGTATTTTATGACTAACTAGCTGGGACAACCGTGCTTCGCACGAAATATCCCCAGCGTTTCCATTCGCCGAGCAGTTCTATCCAATGAGGTAATGCTGACACGAAAATTAGTAACACAAGACTCACCAGAAGAATAATCGAAAAAAAAATAAACCCACAGCGATGTAACCGTAGATGTAAACCTGAAGCAAGACAATTAATTTTACCGGAGTTGGAAACGACCCACCAAGGTGCAAAGGACCCGCGGAATGACACTAGCGTTCCTTTCCGACCCCGACCCCGGGATCCAAAACGAACAGCCGCGGCCAAAATGTAATTTTGTAAAAACAAAAAAGACGGCGCAGCCCGCGGGTCCCCTAGCACCAACACTGCTAAGAAATATTTCATCCGACGGAAATAAACACTTATTTGACTTCACACGTCGGAATGAACCTAAATATTTCAAACAAAAAAAAAAACCTTCACTGGGAGGACACGTACTAGTAGTAGGTACGTGAAGTTTGGTGGGTACTGATTTTTTCATAACGACGCTCAAGACTGGAGCCTCAAGTGAACATCGGAGCTACTACGCATGCACAGCTGACTGATACGGTATAATCAACTGGAGTTGGAACGGTCTCGGGGGGGATGGTTGTGTTCTCAAGGTGGATCAGACTTGTCTGAATCCAAAATTATAGTTTTCATTCCCTTCGGGGGAAAAACTTTTCAATTATTTCCGTCCATCACCTATCAACGATGCACCCTTGGCATCGACGCTTTTTGACCCGGCTCTCGTTGCAAAGAAAACCCTCGTTTACGATGAGGGAAGAGAGTTCGCGAAATCTACTAAAGCCTACGAAATCTAAGTCGGAACATGCTCGTCCATTTGCGCCCACCCGCACGTATATTGGTTCTGCCGTTTGGGCGTGGTGTTGGAACATACATACATAGTATTACATACATACAGACATCCATTCTTAATAATATTATAATTATTTTCTGATGTCGTTAGTTAAAACACCATCTCCATTTTTTTACTTCGAGAAAAAACTGTTGAATGAGATTTTGTAGACCATCCACACTATTCGAGATAGGATAAAGTATTTTACCGAACCTTTCAAATGGAGATAGGAAGTTCTAACTTGGTGCAAAAAACGCGCCACGCCGAAATCTACTCAAACATGCACCTCACTCCAAAAACACCAAAATGGCCGATAGGGTGTTTTATCCTAGGACGGCAAAAGTAAGTTGCAATTTTGAATGAATAAAATTTATTCATTCAAAATTGAACTTACAAAGCACCTTCATGATTTAAAAAAAAAAAAAAAAAAAAAAAAATCGTGGTAGCATGTGTGAGGGTGTACGCGTTCGTTATCTAAGACTATAATCAAAGGGGGACTAAGGTAAATTTCATCCATGTGCATGTGCACAATCGGGTAGGTACCAAAAGCGACTCGTCTGTTTTATGAAGGGTGCCGAGTACAATCGTATTTCAGTCAGCAGAACATCTGTAGTGCCTCATTAGAGTTCACAACGACATTTCGCCCTCATTGTCGACTTCATGTCCTTCGCTACGTGTGAAGTACCTTCGCGGGGACCTTTTTTCTAAGGATGAAACTTACCCTTTTTGAAGACCACCCTCGTCGGGGCCCACCCAAGGTGGCAAACTTGCCCTTTTGTTTAACCCGGTTCTCTCATTAGAGGACAATAGGGGGTGTCTATTCGTCGTTCTGTTCCTCCCCTGTGCACGTGCCCCTTCGGATCCTTTTTTGGCCAATTTTCCCCCGACAATCCGACTTCCGCTTAATTGGTTTTGTTTACATACGAAGGGAGGAGAATGCAATTGAAAAACTGGTCGCGTGACCTCTTGACGTCCGATTCCGAAGGCCTATTTCAATTCCCACCCCTTTCTGTCGATTGAGATGTCAACTGGTGAATGGAACAGTGCCATAAAGTGCTCATTTTAATTTGATATCAAATAACCCCGGATTATCAAAGAATGCTACGATATTCTAACGCCTCAATATTACGTTCAGTATGAATTTAAGAAGTATATTTAAGAAGTATATTTAAGAAGTATATTCATACTTGTATTATTAATACAGAAAAACAAAAACCGAGCTCGCGTTAGGAAAATCATGCAGAATTTGTGCACTCACCGTTTCCAAATTGTTCAACTCCATTCTATTACCTAACTTCAATTTTGTATTTTTAAATTGTTTTCGAGTTCCCTTCTCAAGATCAAAGATGAAATGTAAAATATTACTGATTCCTATATAAATAGAAATTATTAAATCAAAAAAATGAAAAAGAATTATCCAAAATTATAATTTATTATTAGTACCTATTAATAATTAATTAAATATTATTAAAATTCTAATTTATTATCATTATAAATTATTATAATTATAATTTTTATAAAAATTATTTTATACAAAGAAATAATATAATTTTACTACAAAATAGAATTTCATAATCTAATTATGAAATTCAAATTATAAAAATTATAATTAAAAAATAGAAATTATAATATAAAATGATATTTCCATCCTGCGATCTTTTTATACACTCAATTTACGATTTGATCAAATACATGGATAAATAGAAATGTAGCGGCACATGTTTGTGGGCACACTCGTCCGAAACGGCTCGGCCCATTTTCTTAAAATTTAGTCCGCAAATTTAGAAGGTACCTATGCGAATAGGTTCAATCCTCTTATAGGGGGATTCGTGTGTTTCTGGAAACCAATCTCTGTTTATACTACTCAGTAACCAACGAAAAAGCTTGAAAACATCTTTTCACTTTTTTTAACATGGTACATGTTTTTACGGGCGTTCTCGGGATTGGAATGTAAGAAGAAGTAACCCTCCCGTAAACCGTCGTGCCTATAGGCGCCTAAACGGCTGAACGGATTTGAATGGTTTTTTTTTCTAACGATCTCGGGTGAGATTGCCCACAACATAGGCTAGGTATATTAAAACCCAGCCCGACTCGCGCAACCCTGCGAAATTTCGAAATTCTGTACTCACGGTACATGGTTTTTCCTCTCCTCCTCCTAAACGGTAAGCGATAAAAATACGGCGATTTTTTCTATTGGTTTGGTGGACCGTTTAAGTATGCTTAGGGGGGTCGAGCCCCCCTTGAGATGTTGAGCTTTCTGTCTGTGTGTCTGTCGTGCCTTATAGGCGCCTAAACGGCTGAACGGATTTGAATGGGGTTTTTGTTTCTAACGGTCTCGGGTGCGATTGCCCCCAGCATAGGCTATATTAAAATCCCGCGCGACGCGCGCAACCCCGCGAATTTGCGCGAAACGTGTTGGAATGCGAGAGTCAAGTCCCCCCCCCCCCCCCGTAAACCATCCGCCGATCTACCCCCTTGCCACCCGATAACCTTATATATATAATATACCAATATAATAGGTATATTGGTATATTATACATATATTATATATTCTTGAAAATATCGAGAAATTCAAAAATGATGTAAGATACGTTCTACGCTAGGTTACGTTCTAAGATAGGTTGAGCGCCCTCAAGGATTTTTTCCGTTTTCCACTCCTTCAACCCCCTCTCCATCCCTAAAGAAGGGAAGGAGTGGGGATTTCAGCCAATATTGATCCGATTTTGATGAAATTTTTTTCTATTGGTTTGGTGGAACGTTTATGTCTGCTTATACCAATCCGAAAAACATGTACCATGTTTCCTTGCTATGATCCTTGATCAAAACTTAGATAATCCGGGGGTCTGGGGGTGTCCCACAGGTAAGTCATAAGACAATCATGTACCATTATCTACACAAATCACAAGCGGCAATACACCCACAGGCGGCAATACACCAACAGGCGGCAATACACCCACAGGCGGCAATTTTTTTGTTTTGTTTTTAATTATAATAAAGATGGACTAACAAAAATATCGTACGCTCAGTTGATCTTCGAAATTGATTAATTAAATTAAATTCGAAATTAAGAATTGATATTCTTGTTTTAAATTCTCTTGCATAACGATAAAAAATATAGGTATTATTTTCTTTACCCCTTATGTACTTCTAACACATCATGAAATTGTCCGTTACGTTAATGAAACAAATTACGTACAATGTATCGAGATACTGAATGGTTTCTGTTTTTTTGTTATTATTTATTTATTTATTCATAAAACATAAAAACGTTTTGACAATAAGGAAGAGAGTCATGATTTGTATACATAGGAACCAATTTTTCTTGATTTGGCCTATAGGTCTCTGACCTGTCCAGGCCTGCCATTCCCTTAATAGCTATTGAATATTACATAACAATTAAATTTACAATTTATAGCGACTTAAAATATAATTTGTAGTTTCTAAATTCTTAAAATAAAGTAGCGCTTCTTTTTTGAAAATTGACGTTGACCTTGCGGGCCTCAACGAGAAAGGCAGGGTTTCAAATAGCGCAGGCGCAAGCCAGGGTAACTGCCGAGTGAAGAAGTCAACTTTTGGATGAGGAATTCGCAAAATGGTTGTCTGACTAGTCCTTGTATTTTTTACCACCATGCTGCCTAAACGTGTCCCGAGATTTGAAAACGTAATTTACTAGTCTATAAACATAAGTTGCCCTAGGTGGTAGGACATCGAGCTTGAAATACAAGGTTTCTATTGGTGTGCTTTATCGTCTATCATCGTCTACAACGCTCCATTCTTTTTTCTGTTATAAATCCAACACCACACACACTTACAATACATTCGTAATTGTTTATAAAAAATGTTCTAATGTTCAAAAATGTCTAAAATAAAATAAAAATCGTTTATATAATAACATAAACGTTTATATACTAACATTGTTATAAAAATAACGAATACGAATAATTCGAATAATTAATTATTAATTTTTGTGGATAACAATTTCCGCTGAACAACATTTGCCAGGTCAGCTAGTATAGTTGTGATAACATAATATGTTATTATTGTATTATAAAAGGGAGGTTTTACGTCAAGATTTTTGACCTCATGGGCCTGACTTTTACTCCCAAAATTTCCATGGTCTTCAACGGGATTCGAACCCGTGGCCTCAACAGAATGCAGCGCGAAGTTCCTAACGCCCAGAACCACAGGGCTAATCCGGCCGCCTATTACTGTATTATAATATCGATACATATGGTCGATTCAGTTGATCAACTGATGAGTTTATATAGATAAAATATACAATTTGATTATAATTATTGATAGTATGGATTTTTTGAAGACAATAATTACGAATTATTCGTAAACACATTTTTTTTAGATTTGTTAGGAAAATTGACGTACTTGAAAATTCAATAATTGAATATATCGTCGGCTGGGAGGTAAAAGGGCGAATCCGCCAATTTCGTGATTTATCTAGAGGAATCCTATTTATCTAGAGGAAATCGCGATTTCCCAAAATCAATACAACGGTGGATTCGCCCTTTTACTCCCAGCCGACGATGTTGTCTACACACAATAATTACAATAATTGTAATTACAATAATAATAATTATTATTGTCTACACTCAAAATGTCGTTTAGATATCGTATCCAAAACTCCATAATGACGAATTTAGATTGAATAATGATGAATTTACTTTGAACAACTTGTGATGGGTGTTCATATAATATATGAACACCCATATTATGTACTATAGGGGTACATATTGTGCGTTGTATAGGTGTACATTATTATGACTGCTGGGGGACAACACCAGACCCCATAACGCTTATTACGAGAACTCGGTCAAACTGGTGAATTTGAGGTCAAAAATGGCCAAAAATGAATCAAATGTTGAAATTATCTTTTGACTTTAGATGAGGCCTAACAGTATTCAACAACCTATTTGATATTACTTCATCAGGAGTTCTTCACGAATTAAAATGCTGGTTTCGTTGATGCGCATGATGCACGCATTTCGATCGATTTATGGTATCTTTAAGGCTGTTTCAGAAACAAGACAAAGTCGTTAGAAACACTCAACAATTGGGTCACTCGAGAATTAGGTAGTTAGTAACTTAATATCCGGTTAGTTGGATGATAGGAAAAACAATGAAAAGATTCATTCACGGCCTTGTCTTCGTGGTTGCTTTTGCCTCGTGCGTTCGCTGTCTTGCAACTTTTAATTAGATTTTTGCAATAATTATTATTCAGAATTAATTTATTATTGTATCTCTAGAACGTAGCAGCGCTTGGTCATCAGTGTGTGCAGACCATTCCGACATTTTTGGCAACTAAGAAGGTTGGTGATAAATTTTTGTGAACACGGACATATCCATGATAGTTTTTTTTTTTCCAGTTTTAGAAATTTATTTTTTTCCCAAAGTTTGACCCCAAGTGGGAGTAATTTTCTTGAATTTCATGGCCCAGAAAAATGGAACTGTCGTCTGTCGTTTTTGCTGATGCTGCGGTTATTTCGATGGCGTTTGCGGCGCGTGTGAATCCCGAAAAGCCCAACCAACATGATGCAGTTTGTTGAAGTTCAGTGTGCGGTAGGGAATAAATGTTTTTCCCAGCGATGGTTTTTATTTTATAGTAGGCACCCTCGGCAAGCCAGAAAAAAAGAAAAAGAAAAAAAAAAAAAGACTCCGTCAGACACGGCGAATAATTCATTGTTAAACACAATTATTGTTAAACAATGAATTAGCATTGCTGCTACTCATCTCGGAGCTGGTGGCTGACGAGCCTTCCGGTGACCGATAACTTACGATGAAACATTCGAAGGAGCTGATGCTGGGTTCAATCGTTAGAAAAGCACACAAGTAGAATAGGAACATTGGATTATACCTAATGACCCCCGTCCGGTAGAACAGCAACCAACCCTGTTTTCATGCTAAGTAACGCTCCAACTTCAGCGTTTCCTGATAATAATTGCTATGAAACCACTAAACTTCAAATGGGGTCGCCTGCTATTATTGGTACAGGGGGGCGATATTCGAACGAGATTAGTGTTTAGCGTTGGGCCTGTTGACTAGGCAACCGGATCACCTAACTACCTGAATGGGGCACATCCTTCAAATAAATCATAATATGATATCGAGTTAGTTAGTTGCCGACACGCGGTGATTGCATGATTGAGCTGCCCCGAGGGATAATTGTCCGACGTGGCTCCCCCTCTAGACAGGTAGTTGGCTCACAAACTTCAAAGGCTTGTGGTCGATTATAGTGGGGAAGCGCAGAAATCTAAACGTGTCGGAATGAGAGGACAGATGACTTCCCACTATCTTCCACAGCCAAAAATTCGGGGAGTAGAGAATTCACCATATCCAATCATGCATCATCCAAACCACGTATGATTTGACTGCGGAGTACACTGTACGTACAGGGTACCCTGTTGCTTGGTGGAGACTTCAAAACCTCTCCAGTAAATGAATACATTTGTCTGACATATATTTCAGTTCGTTCTAGACTGTCGGTACCAATTGATTACCGCGGAGGAGCACACAAATGAGTTTGAGATTCAATCCTCATGAGGATGAGAGTATGCAAGTGCAATGGGAAACCCTCATCCTTGATTCACCAGCGCATTCTGGAAGAAACTGTGTCACAAGCACAATACCGTGCTGAAGGTTACAATCAAGGCAAAAACAATGGCCTTACTTGTACAGCTAAGGGTTGAGAATAGTGTTCGAGCTGCTCGCCCAACGCCCATAAAAATGCCACTTCTGTGATTTTGGGAGTTCTCCAAGCCCAGCCCTGCTCAGCGCAGGAGTGATGCAACTAAGAGCGAATTTGACGTAATCCCAAAGATGAGACGAACGCTGCATGAAAAAATTCGAAGAGATAGTTCCAGACGTGTATAACGCGAGCCGGCATGGTTTGGCTTGGGCTGAACGGCTAATCTGATCTAGTCCTTCTGCTTTGCTGCGGTACTGAAAGCTGACCCAATTCAGGCCGAATCCAACCTGCTCGATCAAGATAAAAGCAAGCCAACTGCAGCCTAAAGGTCACAACGTGGTCCTTGATGGGCATGACGTCCTCTTTGTTAGCGCAACCTTTTTCCAAAAAATGGAAAGGTGCGCTCACCTCTTCGACATGTATGTTTTTTTGTTTGTTTGTTTGTTTGTTTGTGTACAGAGCATCACGCCCGAGCGGCTCAACAGATTTTCATGAGGGTGGTCTCATTGTCATCAGCGAGTTCGGGGGGTGGTTATAGGCTACCTTGATTTTTCCTCCCTCATCCCCTTCATCGGTTTTCGGGAGGTCCTTCACGACGAAAGTTGTTTATCTCTGATGTGTAACTAAGGAGGCCTCAAAAGGGGGACGAAAGTTTTTGTCCGATTTCGTTGGTACAAGGGTCTATGGAATGAGCTTTTCAGGCTGATTCCAACGACTCCAAAACGATTTTTGCAGCCTGAGCCGTTCGTTACCTCTGATCGGCATAAGGTTTTATTACGCATCGGTCGTTAGGGTGCAGTTGTTTACGTAATGAGCATCACGTGGATGTTTTGTGTGGCATAGTTTGGTCACTAGATACCTACTGTTTCTTAGTTTCTCTCGCTCATTAAATATATCGTAATAACAAAAAGGTTGCGCTCATCTATTCAATTCAATTGATGGCTTGTTTTTTAGTGTGGGCGCCGCGAACGATGCCCAGCGGCTGAATTGCAACCTGACATAACATTAGCCAACTGAGCTGAAGTCAATCCGCATACCGTGAACTTTGCTTCAATTCGGTTCGGCTTTCTTTGAACCGGCCAGAGCTGTTTCGGGTCGGATTTGGCACGACTTGGTTCCGCTTTGGTTGAGCCAGCAAGGCCGAACGACGCGTCTACACTAGTTTGGCTTTGCAGCTCATACCAGCCTAGGCCGAATCATGCCGCACTCACCTCAAGACCTCCTCAAGCCCCAAACTTTCCAATGCTGAATCTGACCCAGGGTCGCTTCATTGTGAATCAGTCAACATAGGACACAGCATTCCTGACCTCCCGATATTGAAACATTAAGAACGGTTAAGTAAGATACGCTCAAACTGTTATTTTTATGGAGAGAGACATCAACGTTAATACCCTTCATAATATTATTACAGCTACATGTGGTAAGAAAGGACATTACCTGGTTTGTCCAATTTAAAAAAATCACACCAAATAAGCCTATTTAGGCCGTGGGATATCTTGCTATTCAACCACCTTCACTAAATCAAAATTAACCAAAATCACGGGGTTTGATGTGAAAACGGAAGTTTGTTGTGCTCCATCGTTAACGTTTTCTACCTTCATATCTGACATCCGGAAAACCATCTTTTTCGCGTCATTTCGGGATAGTCCAAACAGCAGATCAACTTCTTCACTTCCACGCTTTGAGATACGTAAATTATTAGGTACTTACCCGTCAGAAGAAAATGGAGAAAAGAGGGAGAAATGGTGAGGAGTCGGAGACGTAATTGAGGGCGCAGGTGGACTTGTGGCTGTGCTGGATGCAGGTGATCTAAACATAAAGTGGTTATTACTGGTTATTTTTATACGCGAAGCAAACTGGCGACATTCTGAATGTTGGAAGGGTTTGAAAATAGAAGGATTTTGACGATAATTTGGCTTTTTTAGTGAGACAGTAAAGACGAGATTGTTTTACAGCTGTAAGTACTCACTTATTAGGGCTGTTTTGGTTGTCAGACGGTGGGGAGTTGGGTGGTTGTTCTTCGGCATTGGAGGGAGCTCCCGGACTCGAACAAACCGAATTATCGTCAACAACTACATCCTGAAATCAAACAAGTTATTACCTGGAGATTTTTTAGTTAGATAAAAAAGTTAATTATCATCAGAGATGTTGTGCGTTGAAATTTGAGATAGAGCCCTTCTGGAAATACAAGAGACGATTGTAATGACGGGCAATTTCCTGATTAGCTGGGTGAGTTAAAACCTCTCCTGTTCTTACCATTGTGCTTAATGTTATCACCTTGTTGCTTCCGTAAATGTATTGGGATGTATATCGGGGTAGTCTTTGAACACGAGGAAGCGATGTGCATTGGCAGTTTTTTTTTTTTTTTTCTTCAAAATTTGGATTATGTTTCACCGTTTGAAAGAAGCATGCAAGTATTAATAAGCGTCAAACTCTGCGGTGTATCGCAGGTGCCATCTCCTCGCACCTCAAACGATAAATTATACCAGTTCCCTACTGAGTCTTAGCTCCCCGCAGTTAGTCCCTTTGAAGGAAAGCTAATGGACCCATCTGATGAGGATGTTCTCGGCGATAATTACCGGCATCATGTGTTAAGTTGGTAACAATGCTCCTGATTTATTCCCTATTCCTTGCGGCCATATTAAGCAAATGGATCTGATACCTCGTGTGCAGGATGGTTGTAATCAGGTCCCCTCTCCCTCCCTTAGGTGCCGTTCTTGGTGCCGTTTCAGCATCGATTACGACGCCTCCCCTAATGAACCATCATCAGGAGCATTGTAAATCATTAATCAGAGCATCCATTTTGCACGAGCGCTCAAGAAAACACCCTAACGCCTCCTTCAGTGGAAATTTGAATTGAATTATTCAAGTTATGTCTGACACTATGTGAAGAGGGTCGTCTATTTGATGAAAAACTACGGAAGTAATTAAACTACCACTGAAACTACCACAATATGTATGTCGTTATATTGATATATTGTGTGCTTCCAACTTGCGTGCTAAACGTAGAATCTACGTGGGCATTAAATGTTCATTAAAATAATATAAAGTAGATAAAATGAATTAAAACTAAGCTGAAAACAGATAACGTAAATTGGGACCGAAAGTACGTAGACTTCTTCAATATAAATAGGGTTTAAGGGTATGGGAATTGGCCCTAAGCTTGAAGTATGGTAAGGGATGAACCAATCCAATACCTGGCTCAATCTCCCCCCTACTCCATTACACCAAACTCATCCTTTATCAGTATTGATATGCACGGGGAAGGTATACAGGGGGGAAGGGATTCGATTCGAAAGGGATCCAAGATGGATCCGCGGGGTCCAAAGAAGGCTATTTACTTTTATCCCCGGCACTTTGTTAGGTCCTGCCCTCTTTGCTGATTCCATATTCCCTATCCCACGCCGAAGCCAATTTTAAACCGGATCTGTAAGTCAACGTCAATTTGACCGAGTGAGCCATTACAAGGGCCGAACCCCGATTTAAGAGTACTTATTCACTCAGAAGAAATATTGGGCGATTCAGCTCTTTTGAAGGCTGAAATAAATTGAATATAACACCCCTATATGTACTTTTCTCTTGTCATTTGTAGCTGTATCATCAAATATCGCAATACACGTTGGCTATATTGCGACGCCAAAATATGGTAAATATGCAATTAAAGAGTTTTTTTATGTTCTTAGTAGGTATCGTCAAAATTTGATGATACCTAGGGCGGAATTCACAGTCGTCCCTCAAGGGGAATTTTTTTTCGACTCAAGCCAAGTGCGCCCTCATCCGGAACTCCCTCACCCTTATTCAGAGTCCAATGCTGGCCACCCTCCACTCAATGTAGGAACCCCTCAACTCGAGTCAACTCAATTTTTTCCCTCACGATTTCCCTCGCCCTTGAGTCGAAATTGGCAGCACTGAAACTGTAACCGTGGCAGAAGGTTCTGATGTTTTTGTTATTTTCGGCGTTCATCTCGAATGTTTCATCTGAATCAAATCTCAAATCTCAAAAATGTCAGGAAAGCGTCAAGTTTTTACCTCGGAGGAAAAGGCCAGGGTGCGGCAGTTGGTTATCGCGAACAAGGATATCATCGAGAACAAGAAAAGTGACGCCGTCACAGTGATTCAGAAAAAGCATTGTTGGGAGGAGATAGCAGCCATCTTCAACTCCACCGGAGATTTCCCCGTGGTAAGTTGAATGAATAATAATTAGCTTGCTTATCTAAACTATTAAAGTTGTTCGCGTCCGTATGTATTCACGTCCATTCCGCGCTACCCCGCCGCAACTTTTGCTTTTGCTACCCTCACCCGATAGGCCTACTTATCAATACCCGATTAATTCACAAACGGGACGTTCTAATATTAGCAGTACCCGATTGGATTTTGTGTTCTCTCGATAGGTCTTATAAATACCCGATTGAAATGCCTGCTAAGCGAACTCGATTGACTTGGCCCCCTTATGACTTCCCGATAGATATTACAACATCCCGATTAATTTTTTAACCATTCCCGATTGTTTTTAGAACTACCCGATTAATTTTTACGTCCACCCGATTAATTTTATGTCTACCCGATTCGTTTTATGGTCTCCCGTTAGATTTCTTTATCGGGCTGTCATAACATTTCGTGGAATTTCAAGCCTATCGAGCATGGTGCGCACCTTTTTTCTCTCGGTGTAGAGACGGCGTTTTTCCCGTTGAGTTCCGCATAGAAAATAGTTACAAGGCTTATTAGCTTAGTAAATTCTCGTTCTACGTGCTAGGTAACCCTTACGTGTCCACTGTGCTTTGCCAATGACTCCCTTAAGTAAAACAATAAATAGGTAACGTGCACCAGCTGAGAAATTATCTATTCTGTTGAGCCACTACAACTAGTAACGTTTTGGAATTTTATTAATGTTTCAGAGAACAGTCATGCAGCTTCGGAAGTTATGGGAGAATATTAAAACCAGAAGAAAGGCGGAGCTTACCAACGAAAAAAAAGAACGTATGAAGACGGGCGGAGGGTCGTTTACTAGCTCTGTGATGGAGGACCCAGAGCTGGATAGTCTGGGAGTCGCCATCGAGTTGACCAACGCCGTTGACAGCGACACTCTTGCGTTTTCAAGGGACTACGTTACTCTGGAGAACGGCGACGTAGTTCCTTTAACGGCTCTCGCGGAACCCGAAATGGAGGATGAGGGTGCACCGTCGGATTTATCTTCTCTTGCTGCAACCCCCACTCCCCCACCCAGAGGAGAATTTGCTTCTGGAGAAGAGCTCACAGTACCACTGCACTACATCGCTACTCTACCTGCAAGTCCCACTCCACCACTCGGACGAGAATGTGCTTCTGGAGATCTTCCGGGTAACAATCAGCAAGACACACCTCGAGCAAAACCTGCCTCTGGACCAGCAGCAAGAGAGAGCAGACCGAAAACCAGCAGGGTCAGGGACGAGGAAGCCAGGGCAGAAAGGCATGCCCAATTCGTAGCCCATGAAGATGAACTTCATGACCTGAAAGTGAAGGAAGCCCAGCTCCGCGTTGCTCTTCTTCAAAAGGAGTTGGAAAAACTCCAACAACAAATTGAACATGAGGAGGAGATATTTGTAATCAGAAAAGAAAACCTTCTAATGGAGAGGGCTGCAAAAGATAAACGTACCTAACTCTTGAACTGGTTTTTGGATGGTTTTGATGGTGATGGCTTTTTGTATTTTACATCTTTTTCTTTGAATTTGATTTTTTTTTTTTTTTAATTTATTTTTTCCATTTTGATTTCTTTCGTTTTTATTTTCTACATCTTTAATTTTTTTTATAAGTTATTTTGATCTGCCAGAAAAGGGCTGTGTGATAGATAAACTGTGATGCTGAGGAGATTTTTGTATTTTATAGCGTTTTCGTTGAATTCGGTATGTAATACTATAGCAAGTACATTTTTGTACTTCTATTTTCTATTTTAATGTTTTGGTTCAAGTTTTTTGGACGACCAACTGGTCGGGAATAAATATCTTATGAATTATGTTTCGTAAATTGGTAATTTATTGATTTTGTTTCCTATCCCAAATGATCAGAACGTAGTACTACATACCCAAACTCAAAAAATTCGCAACATGAGTTCTTGGTATCGTTGGAACAGTTATTTCAAACCCTGTATGGTAGATCAGCTGCTTTTTTTTTCTTTTTTGTAACACCTGATAATTCGATCATGACCAATCGTTTGATTTACCACCAAGAACATTTTTTTTTTTTTTTTTTTTTTTTGTTTGGTCGTGATCGATCGTGGGCGTTGATTAGTAACGTACATAATATTACGATGGATTATTATTAGGTTTTTGAAAATAGACGTCACTCATAACTTCACTAAAAATTCGTTTAATCTTTCCAATAAAAGAAATGCGATGGAATGAAAGTAAAAACTTGTAACTAGTGACACGTAAACATGAAGGAGAATCTTTTAACTTGGGAGGGGGAGAAGCTATGAAAAATACTGGTTTATAAATCTTCTCTTCACCTCGCCAGTCTGAGGAGTTGCTATGGCGTTGGACGGGCTTTCTTCATCGGTGCGATTGGGTCCAAGAAGGTCGTCGTCTTCTGGATTCCAGAGATCTCCAACTCCAATCCCGATGTTATACAGCACAGCAGTTGCACAGATAATGCGCAACGTGTGAGTCATTAATTTTGTTTGCATTTCGAAATACAAGCAGGGGAAGCGTCGCTTCCATCTTCCTATTGTTCTTTCTACAGACGATCTAGTTGTCTTGTGAGCCTTGTTGTACTTCTTCTCTGCGTCTGTCACTGGATTGACGACTGGCGTGAATACATAAGGCTTCTGCGCATAGCCGGCGTCGGCTAACAAGTGGCCAAGCCTAGGATTTCTTTGAAGGTGCAGGTTAATGGCGCTGCTGTCAAACACGCGGGAATCGTGGGCGGAGCCGGGCCATCTGCACACAATATCCAGGATTTCGTTTCTGGGGCCAGTCACTACTTGGACGTTGATTGAAAAATAACCTTTTCTATTCCGGAACACCTCAGCTTGAATGCCCCCTGGGCTGATGATGGGAATATGGGTTCCGTCGACCAAACCTATCACTTTCGGGAATCTTGCTATTTGGTAGAACCTCCGCCAACTGTCCTGAAAAATGGAAGAAAACGCTGCTTTATAGCAAATATATTTACCTAAATGAAAGAATAATAAACCCTTGTGTAAAATTTGCAGCGTTTGTGTACCTGTATCTCAGCATCTGTCTGTGGCATCTTCACGTGATGTGCAATCTTACGGCAAATCATCTCCGACACATGCTTGCTGATTCGATGGACAGTAGGCTGACTGATCTTGAAGGTATCTCCGCATACAGTCTGTGGACACGGAAAGATAAAATTTTCGATGATAATGATGGAACCTACGTTTTTGATTTAACAAATGTTCTAACAAATGTGCTAGTTAAATTACTCATTAGTTACATTATACGTACAGGGGACGTGCACAGGATGAGTTTATTTTTATACTGGTCACATTCACAATAAACGAACAACTAGCTTACCCCTTTCAGGAGTTGGAGATATTCGCTGGTGTTGCATCACGGTTGGTGACAGCTTCGACAGGCCTGTAATGTGGGATGTAATTTGCCTGTCCCATTGCGTCCTGTATTGATGACTCCTGTCAGGGTTTCAACGCATTTGGCGCTTAAGTCGCAATGCACGGTCCCTATACCCACTGCATTATTTTTATTACTGGACACATTCACATAACACGAACAACTAGCTTACCCTCTCAAGAGTTGATGATATTTGCTGGTGTTGCATCGCCGTTCGTGTCACGCCCTCTATCAGCCACTTTGAGCCATTCATTTGTATAGCCGCAACTGGGAACTGGCTCATTGCACATTGAACAGAACATAAACCCTTTTGAAGGTAGTGAAGATCGACCCACAGATGTATATTCAGTCAAACGATCAGGGCGGAAAAAGCCATTCCCGATCTTTTGACTGAATAAACCGATTTACCTACAATACAGAGGTTAGAAACAGAAGAGAACATGTTTCCACATTATACAGAAAAAAAGGTCCCTCACACCAAAGAGAATGGAGAAAATAGTAACCTGGAATGAGTCTGAAGCGTAATACCGCAACGCCACACACATCTGGAGGACTGGCGGAATTGGCAATCCCCTCCTGCTTGTCAATTCTACCTGAGGAAATACCATGGGCAGCAACACATTCACTACGGTTTCCTTATTAAACCGGAATCTTTTTCTAAATTGCTCGTCGTCAAAATATTCTAACGGGTTCCCCATATCCCGCAGATATATCCTGGGTGATGGCAGTGCGGAGGGGTAGTCATAGGGGTAGTCACCGTCCACAGCCGTTTCCACATCCAAAATATCAAGGAAATTCAAGTATTCCATCACAGAACGAGTACACCCGTATCACACAACACCAAGAAACATTAACGTGATGGGCGAAGATAACCTCAAAACGTTCCCTTAAGGGTGGTTTTCACGTACCTCGGCCTGAGGACGGTTGGAACCCCGCTGGAGTCGAAAAAATACTCCACTTGGATGCCAAATTTGTCTATGAATAACGTCACAAGGGTCTGCTCGAGTGCGCCGCTGAGGGCTCGCGACTATGAATAGCCTGAGGGCTGTCACGCCAACCCTTGAGAAGGGCCTCCACTCAGAACTTCCCGCCAGCCCTCAGGCAGCACACTGTGAATAGTCCGAGTGGCCCACGCCCCCTCAAGGGTTCCTTTAAGGGGTCCCTCCGATTCGAGTGACGACTATGAATTCCGCCCCTAATATCTTTGTGAGAGGTAATTACTACTTTGATGATATTTAATAATATTATCTTAGTATATTGGGAGGGTTATACGATTTTGAGCGCGATGATTGATAGTTTATGGGTTGGTACCCTCACTTCTCGCTGATGGTCGAGGCTTGTAAAGGTTTGTATAGAGGTATTCATGATTGGGTTGTCATCGACACGTGAATTTATTAAAATTTAATACCTACATTTAATGTGCTAGAGTTGAGAAAATTGATCGCAAGTATGCTATAACTTTGTTATCTGCTGAGCTACCTGTGCATACCATTGCGTAGGCAGAGTTGTCGTAACTTTTAACATTGTTATAGAGCTATTTCAAGCATTATCGCCTTATCAAATCAAACAAAATGATCATAAGTTAAAAATAACTGTACAAACGACACCTCACTAACCAAGGGCCAAAGCCCTTTAAAAGCCCCAGACTGCACAAAGGTGTAGTCGGTTGGCTCTGGGGCCTCGATAAATCGATTCCAAGCATGAAAATATTACGAAAGCGACACCTCATTCGACCTCCTGACGGCAAAGGAAAAGTTCTTCAAAAGCCTCAATTTCAGCTTCATAGAAAACGCATAGGCACCGAAAATCTGCCGAGCCAAGTCGCAACTCAGGAAGGTGTAGGTATCCAAAATGTGGACAAGCTGGGCGTTAAGCTGAGTCAAATCCCCTCGTGAAAAGATGCCACTTGAGCCAACCGACTCTCAGAAAAGTTTGAAAATAAACGGGCTCTTCTTTCTTGTTTATTCTCAGGAACACGGGAAGTCGGGAAGGAAGTAAAGGGCGGAGTATCACTTTGCCTGGCTCCCCCTTTTCTAGCTAGGGCACATTTATCCTGGTGAATTGATGCCCCGTTTCGCCTCCGATATCGGCAACATTAGGGGGTGGAAACACGGTAACAGAAATGGGAGAGTGTTTGAGCAAGCTAAAGAGATGAGAAGGATCCATTGACATGGAAACTACATGGACAGGATGAGTCAACGATTGTATGTTGATATACTTGTATTGATGTTGTTACGATGTTTTTCTTCCTCTAGATTAAATTTAAGTTCAAAAGAAATCAAAACGCTGAAAATGTTACCAAAATAATATTATTAATTTGTATAAATTGTGCGAAAATGTCTATTATGTAGATAAAAATCATTTTAAAAACTTTAAAAATCTGCAGTGTTTGGGTCGCAAAAAATAAAATCTACGTTCATCACTAGAAAACTAATCCTCATTAAACCTCCGGTTCTCCTTCAATGCTTCGTTTTTAACCCCTTAGAAGCCCCATAGAACCCCACGGTGAGGGGTCGAAGACCTCCAAAATGATGAATGGACCGCCTTGAAAACGGAAGCGGCCAATTTGTAACACCTTTGAGGAGCCCCATAGAGCCCCACAATGTGGTGGTGCCGAGCCTGGGTCACTCATAGATGAAGTCTTCGTCGAAAATTACTTCGTTAACGACCCCCACTCGATTCTTCAGCTAAAATAATTCTAAAATCCCACCTATAGCTCCTTTGTAGCCCTGGGAGTATTGAGCTGAAAACCTTATAGAAACAAGAACACTGGTAACCAAGTATATTAGGTCGAACTTCATAATATGTGGTCGAAATTTCATAATAAAAAAATCCTACTGACCAAAACAGCCATTTCTAGAATCTACACATAATTAAACACAAAACGAATACATTTTTGAAGATTTTTTGTTGAGGCAGATCACACAGTTTGAACCCCGTCGCGAAAACATTGGTTTGATTACTTGGAGAATAATACAATTAAGACGATCCAGTTTCCAGGTCTATGGTGTGGATCGCAGGGAGGGTAAGGTTGCCCCTGGTAACACATTATCATAGCGGAATCACGGGGAAACCCATCCCCTTCCCGAATCCCCAGTCCTGTTACCCCACCACCACCCCAACCCCATTTATTCACATGCAAATCAGATAAAGAGCTTGTAAACAAGATGGCGACTCTATGGCGCCCCCCTTCCACCGACCCAGTGCTCTACGCTTATTTTCCAACCTCTTTTGCCAATACTCCCTCCGCCGTTTCATGCAAATCTCCCGCCTTCGCTGATGATAAATCAAAGACTCCCCGAAAAAAAGCAGTTGAAGAAAAACATCATTTTGTTACTGAAGAAACCTTGCCACTCAGCCCCTCTTCTCCTATAAAAAAAAAAGAACACAAAATCCACCCCTCCTCCACTTCCTATTTCTTGAAAATGCACCCTTAAATCCCCAGCAATAATGATGTTTGTACGTCCCAAAAAAATATATCAGCGAAAAACGAGAATATTTTGTACGCCCAAAACCAGAGTAAATGGGCTGAAAGAAGAAATATGTGTTATTCACGAGATTCCAAGCCCTTCCTGGCTGGCCATTTGGTATTCAAGATTATTCTCTGGCAACATTACAAGATAGCCGACCGCAAACGGCTTTTTGAGCTCAAAACTCGTTCCGAAAACCCCTGGGACTGGTGAGAAATGGTCTTTTGCGGAGGTGGTCGGACATTCCCAAGTCTCAGGCTTCGGGGTTGGTGCCATGAAAGTGTTTGAGGGTGTTTATAAATCGGTCCCCGAGCACATGGGGGATATAACGTTGAGCACTGATCAGCTGCTGAAGCAGTGGCGAAGCCACCATAATATTATAATATTCTACACTACATATAATTAGTAATACTATGTACATTATTGTACATAATATGTATTATATTATATATTATATAATATACAACGTGAAAATGAAACTGCATTTTTTCCGTAACCCAAAATTTCCCATAAGCACCATCCTTATTATTCTAATAATAATGCCTAAACTAAAATGACAATGTCCATTCGCCGTTTCGAGCAATGGGATTCTAGCATGAATATGCTTTAGCCGGGACCTAACTGCCGAAAAACGTTATATGAGATTGGAACGAAATTAGCGCGATACCGATAAACATCCATTGCTAGGGAGTGATGTCCGCTAGCGACCAGATTACATAATAGGCTATAGCATATTCATGTTTTGTAATTTTGCTCAAAGGCTCGAAGTAGGTACTGTGTTTTTTCCAACATCAAATTTCAAATTTCGACCCATTAGCAATATTTATTGTAGTGTAGGGTTTACATGGGTTTACGATTTTTTAATTCAAATTAATGCAAGAGCTTGACGACCCAGTGCGAAATATTGTATGCTGGATGCGTCTACAGCCTCAATTCTGAGTAACTCAGAACTGTTGATCAACTGTTGATGGAAAACTTCTGATGGTAGGTATTGCGAGAGGCGCCGCACAGTGGGGCAAAACCGCGATTTTCCGGCAAAAACTCTCAAACCCCGTATTCTTATTGGAAATTCAACGCTGATCACGAATAATTCTACATCTTGGAACTAAAATGCTTTCCCACCATGTTTCCGGCCAAAAAGCTACCACACACGTATTTTTTGTCATTTTCGTAGATATTTTATCATGCACTAATGATGGAGAGGACATTTCGCCAAATTTTCCGACCGACACGACATGCTTTGACATTGCTTGGTAAATCTGGATAAAAATCGTTGTGTGGATACCTCTATCATCTGCCCACTTCATCGGACAAAACGTGTCCCTGGCACCGAGTACGCAAACGAACGCAGCTGAAACTTTCACAGGGTTTCACTTTGATGCATTAAGTCGGAAAATTGCTGAGCCGAACCGGAGGAAAGCGGAGGAATTTTTAAAAGCTTCAGAAACTATTGTATCGTTCAATTATAAAACTGGCATAATTGAAATGTCATTTTCCTGAGAAAAATGTACACAAACAAAACGTTGTGGCGTTTAAATCGCACCCACATATATGGGAATCATGCCAAAAAAAGCTCAATTTTTTTCAAATGTAAGTTCAGGCTCACGTATAATATTCAAGTCAGTGCTTTCAGCCGGTCATTTACCGACATTTCGAAAAGCCCATGATTCACGCCTCTAAACAAGGTTGCAAACCCAGTATTTTCGGAAAAGCTTATCAAGGCTTTTTTCTCCAACTATTAAAGAGTCGCAAATCATCGGAAATAGTTCGCAAAACGCGAGTTCACTTATTAGGGTTTTTGCCGCGTTTGCCCCACTGTGCGCCGCCTTGCTCTGAGGTCGATGGTAGACTCATGCATTCCATGCGTTGGTTGCGTCGGTATCTTCACGTACCATTGCCCCCTTTCCTTGCAAGCAATGGGAACGCTTGTGAAACGATTTTTTGAATCGTCTGAGCGCTCGTGGCTCTGCGATGTCCTCACCATTAAATTTTCCGGAAAAATCCCAGAGTTCTATTGGCGAAGTTTGGTTTGAATAATGAGTAGACAAGTCCAGGCGAGTAAGACGAGCCTGATTCAGAAGCTCCTTCTCCCTGATTGCCGAGGATCTGGACAGTGGTTGTGAGTTCGTCGTCACAACTAGGACTGCTTCATTTGCCAGTTTTACAACCTCTTCAATTCGTGAACGATCAGATGAGGCAGTGTTGGATCCTTGATTCGCAATTTCGAGCAGCAGAATACTTCCTTCTAGTAGTCACCTCCATGCAGTGCACGGATTTTTGTTTTTTTGTTTTACAATCCGTGGGACGTTTAGCAGTTTTGTCCTGGGCATGATTGTTAAAATCGTTTCTGCAGTGGCCCGTACATTTCCATTGGGCTGCAGCTGTCAGGTTTTGCAGTGGTTTGGGACTTCGGCTTGTGTCGGTGATTTCACACGAAAAGAACCCGAACATACCTTTTTCGACAAGCGATGTCCTTACCCACGTCTCGAAGTTTTCATCTCCAAGCGGGTCGAAATCAATCTTCAATCAATCCAGACCATAATTCTTTGCACCTTCCGCATTTCCAACATCCACATAACCCATTGAAACGAAGTACACGGGTAAACCGTTCATGAAAGAATAACTTTTTAATTCGCATAATAGGCACATATCATGTACAAGTAAAGGGCTTGACGATGTGTTAAATTTTTTTTTTAATGCGACGATTGACACCATCCAACAGCATTATTTTTTATATTTAATAATATTTTAATTTAATTTTTTAAACCCTACGTGAACTTGGTCGTAGCATCGTAACAAACGACAATAATAATATCTATTATATTATGATTTAATTGTTAATTTATTAAAATTATTATTTTTGTACAAAACAATAACTTACAGGGGTTAATTATCCAATACATAAAATTTACATCGTTGTTAAACCTCCATTGATTTTGACTTTTTTTCTCCCATGTAATCAGTAACATTTGTGTGCCTACTGTTAGTACCCAGCAGACTGTTCTCAACCAAACCTATTAATTGTATAAATTTTGCTTCATTTAATTTTTCAGATACTTTTATACCTTTAGAAAAGCTGAGTTGACCCTGAAGAGAGGAAAACAAATGTTCTGAAATACTGCATAATATGCAGTATTTCAGAATCGCTTATTATATGATAATCGCTTTCAAAAGTACCGATCCTCGAAGAAAAAAGAAAAAACCATAATTGAGGTTATTGATCATCGATAATTGGGAATAGTGAAATAAAAAAGTTGTAAAAATTCTCCTCACTGATTACTAATTAAATTCATCTAATGCAGACGGAAGATTCAAATTGTTCAAAAGTAAAACCTCATTCGATAAAAACGATTACATTATTGCAAAATAATAATTATCAACTTGAGCACCTAAATAAAAAAATGATTTTCCATTATAATAATATTATAACGATCAACCAATTATTTTATTTAAAACTTGTTCACCATTCCAATAGGTGAAGTACGAACTGGTGAAAATCATGGGTAGACAATCAGACCATTTCGCAAAGGGTTTTTGCAGTTGTTCCATGACATCCTATACACCGAACAATGTAACTAACTTGGGACCCTCAGCCAACTCGATAAAAGAATGGAATTCGATATTTTCCCTAGAAAGGAACGACAAGAAGAGTGGAAATGCGAAAATCGAATGCCGCTGTTCCCCGTCTAACCCTATACTACCCCAGACAACGAGATTTGGGGCCCGTAAAAAGAGAGAATAAAGCCTTAGACAAATGAGGTTTGTCTATCGCCTGTCCGAGTGATCGGTGGGAAGTGGGGGAAAAGCCGTGATGCCTTCGGGCAGGTCCCTCGGGAAGCATTGATCCAACTGTGCGGCCTTAAAGGGTAAATATATTATACTATGAGCCTCCCAACGGAGGTAGGAAAGGGGAGGAGATCGTAAGAACGAAAAATCAACTTCTCAGAAATAAACGATCATTTTGGTGAATCAATCCTTATTTAGTAATTTAGAATAATACACCGAAATTTACTGTCACACTTTTGTGTTTTTAATTATTAAACTGTTTTTGTGAAACGAGAGAGCTCTTAGAAAAAACTAGCTCATTAAAATAAGAAATAAATAAATAAACGAAAAGAAAATTTACTGTTTTTTGTCATCATGGGAGACGGTCGCATTTCATTGCGGCCGTACAATGAATCATCCAGCTACTTACTTTAATGGGTACTTACTTTTACTTTGTACTTCGAGGAACGTACAAAATGGATTAATAGTGTAGGTACGATTACCTACCCAATAATGTACGGTGATGCCAGACGGGACCAGACGGCGACGGGGGTCAATAATCTAAACGGCCTAAATATTTTCCTTGTACATAATATGTACATTTCGACACACCATGAAACGCACGTATATTATATATAATATAATATACCTGCGTTTCATGGTGTGTCGATTTCAAAAACCATTTTATTTAATGAAGAGCCCGTCCGCCTCACAGTGCAGAAACCTCAAAACGCTGCAAATTTTACGAAAGGGTTAATTATTCTTCGATGTAGGTTACTTGTACAAAAATTAATTCTCTGACAGTAAAAAATTTAAAAAAAAAAAAAAAAAACTGAATATTTTCTCATAATTTTTTTTGTGATTTTTTTTTTTTCACTCGGAAAATATTTGACCTCCTGGGATACTTCAAAAATCTCATTTGTAGCCCCATGAAGCTCTATAGATCCCCACAGTGAAATCGGATCGTTCAGGGACCCCCAAAAATGAATTCTACGTCCATAAATACTTCGAAAACGACACCTAACTCGACACCATAGCCAAAATCCTTTAAAAAAAACCTCCCGTATCCCCATTTTAGCCCCATAGCGCCCCACGGGTTTGGGCGATTGGGCTGAAAACCTTGCGGGCACAACTAGATGATAAACCAAGTATTTTGTCCAAATTTCAGATTTAAAAAAAAATCCTACTGCATTCAACAATCAAGTTGAAAAATGGGGGTTTTTGCCACCACTGTGCGGCGTACGGCGTACAAGAAACATGTCATGTTTCGTTTTTGGGAACGTGAAGCTCTTGAAACGGATAGGTAATGTCAAATTTTGAGGCCGATCTGAATTTTCGACCTCCGCCGCGATTAAATAGGTGTATTATTCCAAGAATAATAAATCAAAACCCGTCAATTAAACCCGAACTCACTTTGTTCTGAGTGGAAGGATTTTCGTCCCTTTCCTGTTCCTCTCTTTTCCTCTGCTCTTCTTTCAGCCTTTCAGCCTTCCTCCATTTGGCTCTTCTGTTTTGAAACCAAACCTGCAACAGTAAACGTAATTTGTGTCAAAAGAATAAAATGACAATTCCCATTGGTCACAAAGTCATTGGTTACAGATCTGCGAGCTGTTCCTGTCTGCAAAATCGTTTCTCCACTGGGAAAAAAAAATCATAATAATAATAATAATAATAATAATAATAATAATAATAATAATAAGGTTTTATCGTTGGCCACCAAAGTGATTCAGAGCCGTTCGGAAAAGGGGCGATCTGGAAGTTTAATGGAGTTGCACGTCACATCACATAGATCAGCATCGTGTTTCACATCACATTACAAGCCGGAAAAAAAGGAGGTGGACGTTAAGGACCTTTTATTAAATATTGATAGCCCGCAGAATTGAAATTTCAGGACGGTTTTCAAGGGGTTGGGCTCTCGAGGGACCTCAAAGTATCAAGGGGGTTAAAATGAAGTGTGGGGAGGGCGAAGAAGGAAGATATTTCGAAACAAAAAATCCTGGGAAAAGGAGGTTTAGAGCTGGAAGGTAATCTGACAAGAAAGAACTTCTGACAGTTGTTAATGTCGTAGGAAGGCTATTTCATTTGTATTGGCCTCGGTAGGGTTCGGAGAGGGTAAGAGATGGGAAACGCATTGGTGGTTGAAGGGGGGCAAAGTGAGTTTGAAGACCTCTGCCGCATATACCTCGTACAGAAATCCGATATTGCTCGTGGCCGTTTCCCACTCTGCTTGCAAACCTCTTTTCCGCTTGGTTAAACATTAGAAGCTCTTCAGTCGCTGTTAGTTTTTCGAAAAGGTAAAAGAAACAACTTTTTGAATTAGTTCGAAGAATCAAGCAGACTTTGCACAGAGAGTCTGAAATTTCATTAGCCCCCATTTACGCAATATTTGGTGGTAGGACTTTTTTGGTTCATTATTCTCATCATATCCGATAATATTATAATATATATATTATAATGTAGATAGGTATATATTATATATCTACATTAATGTAGGTTTATCTGAGAGGCTAAATGGGCTACACGAGGGGATTTGAAAGATGTTGGTCAGGGGGCCGAGTGATGTGTCGTTTTTTGAAATATTTCCGAGTCCATTTCCTGGGGATCCCTTTCGACTGCTTCGAGTGGATCTATGGGGTTCCTGCGGGGCTACAAATTGGGCTATTGAAGTACTTGGGACAGGAGGACGCCTAATCCATTTTTCGAGGTCCCACATCTGTCCAAACATTGTACAGAATTAATTTTCGCACAACTAACCTACATAAAAGAATAATAAACTCGTGTGCAAAATTAGCAGCGTTTTTCAATGATAGCGGTGTTCGTTGCAATCTCGGACAACCCGAAGAGACTCGAGTGGCTAAAGGGATCAAAATGAACCGATTCGGTCAACCCCTTAACGAGCGGATCGATCATCGATAAACGACCGGCTGTCGATACGATTTGAATATCGCAAGAAACAGATGATGCACGGTATTTTCAAGGTCCGACCAATGGACGACCAATCAGATTCTTCGGCACCCGGGAGTGATGGATTAGGTCGGTCTTGTCGCCGACCGTCGGACATAGCTGGTGGCGACGTCGAAAAAAAACCTCCAAGGTTTATTTATGGACCAAATGGAAACCGTTTTATATTTACGCAAAGAAATCATGAATTTCGCCACTTTAGCCCGTTTCCTTTAGCCAGATTGATTATTCTCTCCATTTGCCGGCTTCCAAATGGTCTAACTGTATTCAAAATACAAAGATGTATGTCCGTCATTTTGACAGTCGGTAATATTAGGTAATTTCATCATTAATTAATGATAAGTTTAAACGCGGATTTTTTTTATTCACTTCGTGACATATTGTCATACGGAACTACAATTTTGATAATGATTTGTGTGTGCAGCAAGCCCCCCCCCCCCCCCCCAGATTTTTAATCCGAAATGTACTTCCCCATCTAGTTGTCATTCAGAATTGATTCACTCAGTGAGGAACTTTGGTGCTAAAAAAGGGCTAGTAACTGCGGTTTTGAAGGACTTGAGCTCGGCAGATGAGTTCAGCGATATTTAATATTAAATATCAATAAATTTTACGAATAATAATCCCATGAGTAGAGTGCTTATCTATTTAGCAGATTTTCCCACCAGAAATCTCAGACTCTCCTAAGGCCTACATACACCCAAAACAAGTTTCTATCAATTGCAGTTTCTTGAAGAACCTCGAAAAATGTTAGTGAAAGGCGAGAAAACGTAAAGCTTCCCTTTTGGTTTCGGCGGCGAGGGAAAAAGAACAAGAATGAGGGGAAAAGTAATGAAGTGAAATATAGAAAGTTAGCAGGGCTGATTAGAGTCTGTAGGTGCTAACTCGATAAAGGGCTCCTCTGATTGGTGCTGATACAAAGAGCCAATCGAATTACAGAAACTCCCTTCCCACCCCCGCCTCTGCAGCCAATCAGATCATCCCCTGCCCGCTTCATCAGCCCTTCGCAGGGCCTTTCTCGTCTCCCTTTTGCTCCCCGGCAAATGATATCATTGGCTTACAACCACAATCTAGACCTTTACGCCAATAACAATCAACCGAGCGAAATTGCGTTGCTGCCGTGACTCCAAGTTTTGTTATCGGGCAGGTTGTAAAATTGATATTCATGCATTCACCCTGCCGGAGTACGTAACTACTGATCAGGATATTGAATTTCCAACTGAATCGGTCTCCCAACCCAGACCTTCCAGATCATAGCATTGTAATTTGCAGTTCATTACAAAATATATTTTTATAAAAACGACACCTCACTTAACTTCTAGGCCAAATCCCTTCAAAACCGCAACTGTTGCTCCATAAAACCCAACACTATCGGTAGTCAGGTACCTACGAGAACCCGATAAATCGATTAAATATTGAAAAATACTCCACAACGTATGTATACGTGTACCTCGTTATGTATCAGTGTATGTATGTATATGTGTACCTCGCTCGACTGACTGACCCAAATATTTGAATAATGAAATGCTTTCTTTACAGTTGTGTTTACAGCAAGACTGATCGACCCTCTAAATGGGCCTAATTCTAATGTTTGTAAAAATTTAATGAGGTTTTTGAAGAGCTTCAACGAGAGGGTTGAGTGCGGTGTCGTTTTCAGCCCTCTGCTCCTACTATTTATCGATTATAGTCAATTATTAAAAAATTGGTAAATAAATTATTTAATAATAAACCCACGCGTAATAAAATTCGCGTTTTTTTAAATTTATTTATCCATTAAAGAAATCAAAAAGCGATTGTAGGGGAGAAGTCGACAGAACCTTAACATGCCCGGAGGTGGTAGCCCTGCAGAGGAAGGAAAGGCTCAACAGATCCCCAGGGGTAACCCGATACCTCTCTTACTCGATAGAGCTAATCATAATGGGGATATTCTGAGCCCTTCCCCTTGATCAGTATTCCGACTCGTTAGGATCACCAAATTCGATTTTCGAGCCACTCCGCTCACTAGGGCCGAAAGACGTTACGATGGCTCCCAGCTAAATGCAGAGGAGTTCATTGAAAAAACAATACAAGTAGGTAGTTGACAAGCGTGGAGTGGGGAGAAGGGTTTTAGTAAGCAATGAGTTACGTCAAAATACATATTGAATGTTTTCAATTTTACCTCCAAGTTCAGTCAGATTTTTTAGTTACTCAGCTAAAAGAAGGGGTGAAATTTAAAGGTTCAAGTTTTGGTTTGCAAATCCTGCAGCTCTGTTAGTCAAATATTTGTTTTGTTTACTACTTTGTCAAGTTTTGGTTTACAAATCCTGCAGCTGGTAGTCAAATATATTTGATTGGTCATTCTGAGTTTCGTGAAAAATGCAATGTACGTCTGCTGTCCGACGTCTGCGCAGTTTTTGGCCGCAGGAATCTTCCGCTGGTGCTGCAGCCCATTAGGTATATCTATTTGTTCTTGGGTGCATCTTAAAAATCCAATTAACCGAAAAAACCCTTCAACCTCTCCTCTAGGCTACAACTTGACATTGCGCAGGTTCCGCCCTTTTCCGCACTCAGTTTGGTTATTATTTCTTCTCTCCCTTTATGTTTTAATTGAATCCTTCAACCGGGAGCTCTCCACCTTGTTTGCCGGTCAAAATGGCGGCTAACTAAGACCAAGCCTCGGCTCAAGTGGCCTTACTTCTCTTTTCTTCCGCCCCTTTTCTTTTTTTCACTTGAGCAAATCTACCTTCGTTAGGTACATCCCTTTGAGGATCAAGACCTCTCCGGCTTTTGTTTCTGTTTCTTCAAAAATATTGTCTCCAGCGTTGTGAAATTGTGATAAGTGTTTCTTATTCATGCAATTTCGCGGGAAAACGAATGTTGAAAAATAACGAAGGCTGAGCCCTTCGGGCACGTAAGAAAGACACGAGAGTTACTACAGACTGTAGTCTGCAGTGTATGAAAGTAAGGAAATTTAATTCACGAAGATTTTACTCATCGTGTTGACGTCTGCCGTTTCTAGGCATAACAGCTCAAATAAAACGAAATTCTCCATTGATACTATAGATAATTTTTAAATCAGCTTCTCGAGTGAGCACTGAATGTAATTTGGAGGGATCGAAGCTGATAAAAGGTCTTCAGAAGCTGTAAGCCTCTCGTAAAAATCTGATATTAGGGGCCGCACACCGGTCAACGATGTTTATTATTAAGAACAATAAATCTATATTCAATGGGTTTGCCAATGTTTCGCATCCCTTTCCCTTTCATTTCAATAATATTCAAAAGAATTGAAATGAGGATATTATCCTCATATATACCTATATAAAGGATAATATCCTTTATATTATAATCCTCATTTGTGTGAAGAGTCCGGGAGTTTTCCACAAAATATTGGAACAGTCCTTGAAGGAAACACTAGGATTCTCCATTTGAATTCTGAAAAATTACCTCGTATCGCCGGAATAAATACTTTCATTTAATTTAATTTCAAATCTGAAACATTAAAATTTGATTCTTATTTTTTTAGCAGATAGCACGAGCACGGAGAATAGTTCGGAATTAAATTGGTAAGCAGGTCCTACTATTTGTAGAGGAATAAGTAATTCCTCTACATTCAAGGGAGGATTCAAGGGGGATAACGTTAATTATTAACGTTATCCCCTTGAATCCGATTCCAAATCCATTATTTTATAGAGTTTCGAGATTAAATCTGATTTCAACCAAATTGGTCTAAACAACGATATTAAAATTAAATATTAAAATTAAACAACAAAAATAGACAAATTAAAAAATAAAATTGATTTATTATTCATTTAATTCGATTTTTTGTCCCACCTATTTAAACCAACAAATTTTGTTTTTGAAATGGTCGGTACGCCGACGGTGCAAAGGTCAAATCCAATGCGGTGGTTAGGGGGAGAAAAAATGACTCTTCTGCTGATGTGGGTTTACTCGAATAAACAAATTATTTGGTACCCACAACAGCAGAAGAGTCGTCTTTTCTCTTCCCAACCTCCTCATTAAATTAAAAGAGATTTGTTAGAACTTATGAAAATAGTGATATTCCACTAAGTAGCTGCTGTGAGCGTTTTCGATGAACACATCGTCGACTGGTCACATGATCAAATAAATTTGAGTTTTTTCTAACTCGTGATCGTTGTCAATCCGGCATTGTTGTGATGGGTACCTCTCACAGTTACCACTTCAAGTAAATACAACTGTACCTAGTTAGGTAATTCAGTACAGTTAGGTAGGTACTACAGTAAGTAGTACTACCTACAGTAACTGTTGTCTCACACTACAGTAGCAACCCTATATATTATATAATATATAGGGTTGCTACTGTAGTGTGAGACAACAGTAGGTATATTATACTAGCGCATGTGAGAAAGTACCTACTAGAAGTAGGTATGAGGAAAAAGTACTCGAAGGTAATTGATCATTAAAATTTACTGATCATTTAATGATCAGTAAATTCAGTAAATTTTACTGAAAGAGCACGTTCTATTCGGATGAGATTGGTCTGTTTCTCACCCCACAGCAACGGGGTCCCATGGTGTAATGGTTAGCACTCTGGACTTTGAATCCAGCGATCCGAGTTCAAATCTCGGTGGGACCTGAGAATCATTTTTGGGTCCGACAAAATCATTTTTAATTAACACTGCCGGCCCGGACGCACGCTCTTTTATTAGAGGAGGGGTTTATCAAAACACATTTCCACTTTTGGTCAAAATTCGTTTTTTCGCTGATTCGGTCTCTGATTCATGGTTTGCAGAAGTTGTGTGAACCTCATCTCCAAAAAGTGGTTATTTCCTATTGAAACGAGTGATCTCATCAAAACTTAACATCTCCATGCACGAAAATTTATTATCGGAAGCGTGTTGGTACCCACCAAAAGTTGACATTTCCACTCGCTTGTGCCTTTGCGGTTACAGATGTTTTTTTTTTGTTTTTTTTGTTTTTTTTTTCAAAAGTGATCATCTCCAAACACGTTTTCAAAACAAATTCAAGAATGTTGTTTTATTCTTGATTTTAGTTCCCCATTTCCTCACCCAATAGCAGCATGCACTTGTACAGTTCGAGTATACGTTTCTTGTCCACTCACTATAGATCGCGCGATAATGCTACGCGCCACGCCGTTTGGCGATGCATCATGCAGCAAGCCTTTGTAAAGGTTCTGTTGGTTCCAGATGCCAAGACTTCAATGGTATCAAGAGGTTCAATGATATAACCACTTAATTGAGGGTCACACATATGGGTGGGGAAGGGAATTTATTGGTTGGTTGACATGATTTTAAAAGTTCATGTAGCGAACGGTACTCGTTTTTCGGCTCTCCTAAAAAATTTCTGAAATTGGAAGTGTTAAGTTTTGATAAATTTTATCCATAGAAATACGTAGACCTACGCCTATGTATTCGCGACGGAGGTCGACGACTCCGATCGGCCTCAAAATTTGACATTATCCGTTTCAAGAGGTCTAGATACAATAACCGAAATGTCCGTCCGCCGTACGCCGTCCCCCGTCCACCGTCCGAATTTTTTTTTAATCTGAAATTTTGACAAAATACTTGGTTTATCATCTAGTTGTGCCCGCAAGGTTTTCAGCCCAATCGCCCAAACCCGTGGGGCGCTATGGGGCTAAAATGGGGCTACGGGAGGGTTTTTTTAAAAAAGACTTTTGGCTATGGGGTCGAGTTACACAAGGGTTTATTATTCTTTGATATTTGATATACGTTACTTGTGCAAAAATTTAATTCTGTCAATAAAACAATTTTGGAAAAAAAACTTTTTTTGGAATTTTTTTTTTTTCAAAAAGTGTTTGTTTTTATTCGAAACAAATTTGACCTAGGTTCATTCAAAAATCGGACCGCTCAGGGACCCCCAAAAATGAATTCTACGTCCAAAAATACTTCGAAAACGACACCTAACTCGACCCCATAGCCAAAAGCCTTTTTTAAAAAAAACCCTCCCATTTTAGCCCCACGGGTTTGGGCGATTGGGCTGAAAACCTTGCGGGCACAACTAGATGATAAACCAAGTATTTTGTCCAAATTTCAGATTTAAAAAAAAAATTCGGACGGTGGACGGGGGACGGCGTACGGCGGACGGACATTTCGGTTACATAATATTATTGTATCTAGACCTCTTGAAACGGATAATGTCAAATTTTGAGGCCGATCGGAGTCGTCGACCTCCGTCGCGAATACATAGGCGTAGGTACCTATTATTCCAAGAATAAGAGTTTTTGTTTTTCGTTTTAAGCAAATGATATCGTGAAGTTTCACGATATTTCTTTTTATATTGATTTGGATCAGCCGTACCAACTAGGTTTAGTTAAACCAGATCGAAACAAAAACCTACTTGTCGCTTGAAAGGCAACATCACATAACCGACATTCTGACCATAATGACCATATGGCTTTTATTAATGAAATTTCGCAGGAAATCGAGTGAGGCTCAGGTTTTCGAGTAGGCTACCTACCTAGGTATATTAAGAAGAATCGTGTACCTACCTATATAATCAAATCGTAGATTTGATAGCACCACTTGATTACATTGATAAAATACCGTTTCATCAGCTGAATGAATACGCCTTGAGGGACGATAAAGGGGTAATTTTCATTTGTTGTCCGGAAAAAGACTCAAGTATGACATACCGGTACAGTATGTCATACTTGAGTCTTTTTCCGGACATACAACAAGTATGTCACATACTAGAGTCTTCCCAGACATTGTCTTACCTGAACTCGAGCTTCCGTAAGATTGATTTTCATTGCCAGGTCCTCTCGAGTGAACACGTCCGGATAATGAGTTTGGGCGAAGGCATTTTCCAGCTCCTCCAGCTGCAACAAAATGAACGCCAGTTAAATTTGGTCCATAACCTGATAATAATATAATTAATACATAGTTAACCCAGATAATAAATTTAACCCAGAAGAAGAAAAAGGCTGATCATAGCACTATATCGTCGCTGAAGCAACCACATGATATAACTCAATTTTGCCAACTTTTCAGGAGACACGAAAAACCGATTTATTCACGCCCTGAGTTACAGCATGTGGCAGCATGTACCACAAGCTGTAACTCAGGAATGGACATTTCCAAATGCAACAACTCAACCATTACCATCAACCAAATGCTATAACTCAAAATTCTATTTTTCCCACAAGCTATAACTCAAGTGGCAAAACAACTGAACTGAATTTTTCACGGATTGATTCCAACGTGAAAACAATTTTTTCAGATGTAACACAGTGCTTAATATTTTTAAAAAAATCTGATAATACAATGGAAACAAAAAAAAAATCGTTTTTATTGCTTAGTATACGAGAAAAATCGAAAAACCCACCCGTGCCTCCATTTCGTCGGTGTATCGCATGCAAAACAGCTGAGTTGTAGCATGTGGACAAACGAAATCGTTTGTAGCATGTGGTCAAAACTCGCTGTAGCAGTGTTGCTTTTGGTTTTTTCTTTAATCTGACCTCGGAAATGGATCCAGAGCAACATTTTACATAAAGACTAGGGTCTAACACATTTTGGCCAAAAATTGAGTTGTAGCATGTGGTTGCTTCAGCGATATATATAATATTATTATACTTACTAATCATAAATTATGATTATAATCGATTTATTGTTCCATGGGGCTATGGTGCGGATATTAATGGATCATTCTCTGCCTAAACGCATTTTTCGTTCTCAGAAATTCGCAGAAAATTTTCTCCGATCTTTATAATTATTTGTTTGTTTATCCTTGGGTTCCCGATGTTTGCCATTACGCGCGGGTTTGGTACTCATAAACAGGGTCACTGACGCCCAGTGATGACGACCTATGCATAAGTTTTGATAAATGCCCATTTTTCACATACAATAAACAAGTAGGTAAATATTTTCACAACCCTGTCATCAGAGAAAATGGAAACGGCATGCCGTCACTACCCTGCAGGGGAGTGAAAAAAACTGAGGAAAAGGCCTCGCGGCTGGCACAGGTAAACACGTTCTTTTTCCCGCAGTTTCAGGCCACTTTTTCGCATCAATGGGCTTCTTGAAAAGGTCTGAATTCAGCATTTCTGACAACATATTCGGATTCAGCACCCTTTAAAACCCATACACCCCAATTTTTAGTTCGAAAATCCGTATAGGTACGTGCTGAGCTGTTTTCGAAATGTTAGAGATTTTGAAATGAACGCCGGGCAAATTTGACGTCACACCTCGCCAGGCTGGGCGTCGAGTGGTTGGGCACTGAGCCGCCAGAGCGCTAAATAACAAATCTGAACAGAATCGGAATAAAAACACTCGGCCCAGGTCGATTTTTGAATAACCTTTGATAATAACCTCGATGCTCAATTTTCGAATGACCTTCTATAATGATAAACCCGATTTTCGATTTTTGGGGTCGACTTTTCGCGTAGCAAAGTTGGCTGACTTGCGTAGATGAGAGAGAGAGGGATCTCCCGGCCAATCAAAAGACGACGAAGCAGCCCACGTCATGTACCCTCTCCAGACCTCGGAATTCAAGTATTATATTTTTCCTAATGCCCTATAAATAATTGAAACGGGGTTTCTGCAATATGGACCCGTTTTCGTAACTTTTGAAGCACGACCTTTGCAGGAAAAACATTTTCAAAAATCATTAAAGGAGCTGCAAATAGCAACAGTTAATTATTTGCCTGGATCTTCTGGTTGAGTACAGGGGGGAAAACCCCTATCAGTTTGGAGCACCAGACAACACCAGGGCGCCACAAAGTGCACATGATGAAGCGAACATTCCTGAGGTCCAATAATGAGAGTCCAAAGCCACAACAAGCCGGTTACTGAACTATGACAATCTGCAGAAAATGACCCTAATATCGTAAGGGCGAATGAGGATTTTGAGTCTTCATGGTCGTTTTTAGTAAATTTTACTTTGCTGAAAACCCGACTTTGTCCGACAGATCTGATCCGTAGTGCTACAAATCAGCGGCACAATGTAAAACAATATCGGACTCGACTCAAACGTATTTGCAGGAATTTGGTGACGGCCATTTAGAGCGAATGACTTCAAGTGAGACAGTCAGGTCCGTTTGAGAACCTTATTCTCACACTCATTGGATAATGCGACGACGGAGTAGGCGTAACCTAATACGACCTAACGAGGCTTCAACCCAGACGTGGTGTCCTTTATTTCGGAAAAAAACCACGTGCTCATAAAGAGGTATATTAAAGAGTTTTGAAAGTGTTTCCCTCAGAAATTGTAACTAGTTAAGACAATTTCAGCTACTTAAGGAGGAACCGTTGACGGCTAATTCGAGGATCCGAAACACCAGACGGTCGTGTGAGTGTGTGTGGCAGACGATTGTTTTAAGTGTGTTTGTACGGTCGTGTTGTGGCGAGACTCAATAATGGCGTGTTTCCTCTCACGTTCCAGTCGTAGTGGGCGTAGTGGGTTTCTCTAGAGAGAAAAAACGGTATCCTTTTTTTCGAAAATTTTCACCCTAACAATAATTGAATAGAATGGACAGAGATGGGCAGCTAAACGAGTATAACGTGAGGAGCTCGTGGGAAAGTGTCTGCTCGCTGCTGTGTTACAGCAGGAATAACCGATCAGTGAAGCGGGATGGGGTCTGAACAAAAACACCAACTATGGACTTCCTAACTTCTAACGTAAGGTCCTGGTAACCCGTCGTCTGCCCCCTTGAATGAAAGTCTGGGCATGGACTTAGGAACCCGGAGAGTTCCAGAGACCTGTCTCCAGGACCCTCTGGCGATCCCTGATTCGTGAGAAAGGCGGAGGGAATCGAAGGCAGCAGCGAAGCAGCGGAAGATGTATCGTATCTGGAGCAATGAAAATATATTGCCCGTCACGCTCCACCTCGAAGTGCCTCCTCAGCGGACCCACAAGGAACCCTCGGCAGGTAGAGGTGGGAAAGCTAACCTGGCCCAGACTCTCCCGTTTCCTCCAACCAATAGGTTATTTGGGTCACTTTTCACTGGCACCAGAAAGTAAGTTGTTGGTACATGCTCTAGTGATGGTATTGTGGGGTTGTTCGCCACTCTAACACTACATTAAATGCAGCGTTAGAATATAAAGCGGCAAAGCCATAGTAGTATGGCTAGCGGCTAAAAGTGAACTACGGCGCATCTAGCAATGTCAGGCCTCAAAACCTCTATTAACCTTCCTCTATATCCAAGAATGGTTCATTACAATTTACATAATTACAATTTACCTGTTGCAAAGTGAAAGTGGTTCTGTTCCTTCTCTGCTTCCGCCTGACGAAAGCTTCATCGTGAATGGCCGGATGATACGAGTACGAAGTGTCTGCAACACATGAAATCTATCGTTTAAATTCTGCCAGAAGTTGCAATTGCAAGTCTTAAGACACTTGGCAAGAGTGGACCGATGGTTGATCATTGACATAAACCACCAGAAAATGATCATGGCGAAGAGCACGAAAAAGTTAAAATTTCCGCCGTGGGGGTTAAACATAATACCAAGATGAAACAGTTTCTTTTAAAATAATGGGGTGGCTCCCTCTCACCGCACCAGAAGGGGTATTCGTCCCGGTTCTTGAAACAACATGTGGCATATTGATAAAACATGATGTACCGACCATAATAGGATTAGCGGTGTAGGGTTGCACGGGCCACATGCTCCGGTTATTATCATCGAGACCCTCCAGCGTTGAAGGAGGGGTGGTTTCTATTGTGTTCCTTAACCCTCTTTTTTAGCAGTCAAATATTGACTGGCCTGTGGAACCAGTGCCGATACGTCACTAATCCTCAGGGCAAATAGAGCAGAAGAGAATTAGGCGTTATTTGCTTTGAATTCAGATCCGCTTTTTCTCCACTCAATAATGATTATTCAGAAGCTATAAATCAGGTGTGAACAAGGTAGAACCAGCTATAAACCCGGTTAAAGAGCTTTTATCGTTAGGCTCAGGGGTACATTTGGGGATGTTTGAGGGTTCAGTGAGATGTTGTTTTCAAAGCGATTACAGAATATGAATCTACTTAGGAATAAATTCCCAGACAAGTGAGACGTCACCAACAGGCTCTAATCATAGAATAAGATTCTCCTAGGGGGTTTCTGGCCAGGGGGTCGAAATGCCGCGTGCGAAGTATTTTCGGTGCTGAATCGATTTATAGGAAACCCAGACATCTCTAACGTCTTCGTTACGTAATTAAGGGGGTTCTAATTGAGTAATTAGAGGCTCCTATGGGGCAACAGAATCTGTTGGAGATTTTTGAGACGATTTTGGCTCAAGGATCGAGGGATATATCCTATAGGTAAGTTGCTTTCATTGCAGTTTTAGAGGTACAATCGATAAAATTGATTTTATGGAGGTCTACCTGATCACTTTGTATCGGTGTGCCATCGTTAAGGATAGTAATCTATATCACTAATTCTCATCGTCTCTGTCTGTCTGTCTGTCTGTCTGTCTGTGGGTATGTCAATCGCCTACTCCTCCTAAACGGTAAGTCCTAAAAATACGGCGATTTTTTCTATCGTCTCTGCCGACCGTTTAAGTGTCCTTAAATTTGGCAACGTTTTTCCATTGGTCAGATATTGTCGACGAATTTGACGTTATTCAATTTTCCTCACAGCAAAGCTTTCCATTATAAATACAAGTGTTTCAAAATGAGGGAAACTCCGGAGTTTTGAAATTGAAAAATAAACCCAATTTGAAGTGGGAGAAGGACGTTTTAATTGAAGGTGAAGCTTATACCCCACGAAGGATTTAAGCCGAGCCAGCAAGCTATTACAAAGTTTTGCATTCGGAGGAGGATCATTGGCTCAAAAATAATAGGGTCTTAAATATTTACAGGGCGGAACCATTGCGGGCCCTCGCGTTTTAAAGGCATAAGTTGATATCCCCTCGAAGCCTGGGAGTAACTAGTTAGTGAAAATTTAACATGGTCGAGAGCCAGGAAATTGTTTTGATAGCCGTGAAAAGGGTAAAACTTGGTTTTAAAGAGAGAACCAGCGGGAGCTCCATCCGGATGGGGTGAAAAGGGGTTGGACGGGGGGTGAAGGGAACTGTTAAGACGGTGGAAACTCCCTTCAGCAATTGCGTTATGAATTTATTCCAGGTTCAGGTGTAACAGGTTTAAATATGTCCCAAAAATGCGTTACGAAATTTCACAGCTTCTACTGTACATAAAAATTTTAAAATAATTCCTTATGTGTAAAAGCACTAAAAATGTTTAAATTTCGCTCTCGGATTTTTTTGAAAATGTTTATTACGGAAAATAATTTCATTATGTACAACGAGTATTTTCGTTGGTAAAATACGTAATTACGTACAATTCGGCTAAAAATCGATTTTTTAGTAAAATTTTATTGAACCGTATAATTGGTGCAATCGATTGTGAGCTTTTGGTTGTTTTCGATGCTACACCATTTTCTAAATAAAACTTGTTAACTTACATTATAACTCTTGAAAACCGTGGCTCAAAGAATAGTAGCGGGCCAGCTAAAATGCGCCCGGCTCGCATGACTGTCTGCCATCCTCTCCAAGATTGACTGGCACACAACACAACGCGTCAACTCCAAGAGAAAGGGATGAGGTCCTCCTCGATAGGCCAACTTCCCAGAGCTGAATAATTATTATTCTCAATTATTTTCTCACTCACCATATAAGTAATTGCAACGTAAAAAAATACACAAACTTTCAGGAAAATACACGATATTACACCATAATACACCGCCATCCGAGGTAAACATGATATTATCGTTTTTCATTCATTTTGCTGTTGTCGTATCTTCTTCTCCTTGACTTTCTCTTTTATTGGCCAAAGCCAGTTCAAGGGAGGGACACAAACAGGTTCATTTTCTTATCAAAATTATCGGCTTGAATGGCCGTTTTTATCGAAACGTATTTTAACACGACGATGCTAACGTCACGTTTATGGTAGATAACACAGGTTTACAAAAAAAAGGTCAATCTCAGGCGCCGCAGAAAAAACCATCAAACTCTATGTTTTTTGGGGTGCTGAATCCGAATCCGACCCCCGTTTTTTCCGGTCACGTCCAAATTTTCGAGATATTGGCGATTTTTCGTTTTTTCGACCTTTTTACGTTTTGGAAGTCACAGCTAAACGTGCGGATACCACAAAAACTCTCTTCTTACTGGAAATTTATCGCTGATTCCGAAAATATATATGAGTTGGTGTCTAAAACCACGAGAAATGTGTGATTTTGCCAAAAAAATGTTGAAAAAACGTGGTTTTTTCAAAACCAAAGTCACGTTTTTTGATACTTTTTACCTTCTAGCGTGAAAACTAAGGCCGTTGATAAAATTTTTTCAACGAAGTCTGGTAGGTAGATTGTTTCTGCGTCGAATGGGACCAACCGTGATTCTTTACCTTCCATAATAAGGGAGCTATGATTTTTCAAAGTTTCACTATTGCGATCTCTAGGGCTTTCATGGGGCTACAAATGAGATTTTTGATGGATCCAAGGAGGTCTAATATTTTTCAAGTAAAACACACAAAAAATGTTGAAAAAAAAATTTTTTTTTTAGAAAAAAAATTCAAACAATTTTTTTTTTTTTTTTATGAAAATCCAAAAAAAAAAAAATTTTTTTTCATTGACACAGAATTAAATTTCTGCACAAGTAACCTATATAAAAGAATAATAAACCCTTGAGTAAAATTTGCAACATTATTAACTCTGTACTGTCTACAAGCTGTTAACACTTTCCTGGGCGGTGGACTGGAGAATGGTGGAGCAACCCGGGGGAGGTTCGGTGGGTGGATTGAAATACTATTGTATCAGGGGGTGTGGCACGGCGAGGGGGAAGCTGCGCAGGGGAATCTCCCCGCTTTGTATTGGGGCTTGAAACGGACTTCTAAGAGGATTTCGTGAAGAGTTTTCGTTTTGTTTGTACGGGATTTGCGGTGGTTGCGGATATCCCGCTCGGCAAAGAGGTTTGCAGGAATATTCCTGGCCCTGTTAGGAGTGAAGCACACTCACACACATCTGTTTTTCAACTCAGACTCGAGTAAACGAGTTAGTCAGTAAACAATGTTGGGTATACTCCGGACGGATCATCATTCCTGTCATTTTTTACAACGCATAAAATAACGCTTTACAAACCCAGGCAGGTGGGCCTCGGTTCGCTTGGTCAAGATCCAATAGCAAAATTTTGCAACTATGTACTCCAACGGCAAAAGTTCTATCTAGTGGTCCACTGAGCAGATCAATTAGAAGTCATAATGAGTTTTGGGTAGGATAAGATGAAGTGGTTAAGGCTGATGATTGTTGGTTGGCTGCAGTCTTTGTCGAAGGAGAGGACCCCGACCCAGCTGCAGCTAGGTCATGACTAGGTCAGGAAGTCGAACAGCATTACCCAACAGCCTCTGAGGTTGGGTAATGTTTACTGTCGGATATATCGTATATATATATATATATATATATATATATATATATAGCAATAGAATAGCCTCTGGATGCCCAGGTACAATGTCCACATGTTATGTGAAATCAATCCGATTTGAGTGAGATTAAATGATCTGCTTAGGTATTTGAATAAACAAGAATTATAAACCATTTAATTACCACTCTATTGAAAAAAAAAAAAAAAAAAAAAAAAAAAAAAAACAAAGCAAAGCTTTTCAGCTAAATTTTAGCCATCGTCAGGCAGCTACAAAATAACAAGGAGTGGATTCTGCTTATTAGCTTAGATTAAATGATCTGCTTATTAGCTTATTAAGCAATGAGTAAAAATTGAAATATATAACACGAAAAGAGAGAAAAACGCAGAAACCGCCAATTGGCGTTTTGAAACGCGAAAAAGATTTAAAGTGTCAGTTTTTAAATTTTTATCAATGCGGAAAGCGGATACAGAGGTATCCAACTTGTACAGATCAAGAATTGGCCTCTATTTGTCAGCATTTAATTATCGAAAAATTGTCTGAAGTTTAAAAAACAGGGGTTTTAACTTTGAAGTGTTTTCCCTTGAAACGCCCGGTTTGCAATGAGAACTTCCGAAAGTCATGACCCGAATACACCGTATGAGTTGTTTATTTGCCTATACCTAAAGAAAAACTTCATTTGGGTTTGGTGTTGGAAACCTGATGGAGTCGATATTTTTAGAAATCGCTTTGGGATTTTTTGGGGGTCCAAAAGGCAAAAACTTTTCCCTGTTGGGCACGTGACATCGACAACCAAAATCCAACTAGCACCCTCAAGTGCCTTTTCGTCGGAGAGTAGTGTTGAATAGATGACTGATACTGAGTTGACCACGTCAAGAGTGGAAGTAGAACAGAAATGCGCTAAAGCCGTGGATGACAGAGGAGTGCGAGATAGGGCCGATTGAAGTGTGTTGTGGATGTGGAAATAATGAGATGACGAAAAGGAAACGTTGGAAGGATGATAGGGGTTGTCGCCTACAGTTGTTGATGGTTTAGGGCCATCTCTCTACCTTTAAATATTCGAGAATTGAAAGGGTTCAAACCCAGTTTAGAATTCAATGTTATACCTATTATTCTAAAATTTAAAATTGTATCGGTGTTCCTGGAATGGTAAATGGTAAAACCCAATCAATTGCAACTCCTCTATAGAGACCATGACCTCCACCATCAATAACAGGGATAAGATCCAATTTGAACTGAACACAAATTTTGACTGAAATTCGAGTAGAGAATTGTGACAATTAGTGAGTGTTTGTGTGTCTGCCACTGTCTGCATAGGAAATGACCAACAACGGCAACATCCCCAACAGAGCTTCCGACCGAATCAGTTGCATCAACCAATGGCCCGTAAACTTCTAACCAGATGCATTCATTTCACGTTTGGATCACAATAGCCCGATAGCCCCCCTCATCACCAACACACCCTTTTGTGCCTTCGCCCTATCGAACACCATCTCGCACTAACAATACGAGCCGTTGAACAACCGATTACGATTTGAAACTCCCCCAGGCCAAATACGCCGATTAACTGCTGGTCTTTCTGTTTTCATTGTTGACCCGCTTTTCTCAACCCCTGCGGTAACTGGGTGTTAATAGATTTCTGAAACAATGACACGTTTCCCCCCTTCATAGAGCCACTTGACACTTGAAAGGTTTTACACGAGTTTGAACATTACGAAACAAGCTCTAGTCGTAACCTAGACAAGAAACTTTTCAAGAGGCGCCCAAATCTATTGTATTTCAAGAGGGTACCAAATTGGTCGTACACATCTGAAGGCTCTTAGAATTCGTTAACGATGAAACAAGTCGATCGAAAAATTACAAATAATAACTGGAGTAATAATAGGTAACTCAGGCATGATTATTATGTTTGGGTAGCGCTTCATAGAAAGGAGACATAAGAGACTCTCTCATACGATCTCTCACGTATGACGTGGGCTAACTCTTGAATTCAAAAAACGGCGCCAATGGTTCACACAAGGGTTCACTATTCTTTGATATTTGAGCACAAATTATTAAATTAGCACTATTGGGTTATTTGAGCACAAATTATTTCTGTGATTAAGAAAATATTTTTGAAAAAATAAAAATAAAATAAAACTTTTTTTCCTGTAGGTAGGGTAGAGCCCCGTACCTCGCCCCACTTTTCAGATTTTCCTCTCTTGGGAGACCCCTAGGGCTCTGATCGAATCGTTTTTTTTTTTTTTTTTTTTTTTTACAGATCGCTAGGGAAACAAGTTGTCTACAAGATACAGGTGTTGAAATGGGTTTTTTCAAGTTTTTGAGTTTTCTAGAGCTAAATAATTTATTTCTAAAACCCTCCAAAGTGGGGCCAGGTACGAACATAGTACCTACCTCGCCCCGGTTAGGGTCGTATCTTGTGCCACCTTCCCTATTTCTCGAAATTGAGCGCTCAGAAGTATGGAAAATGAATCTAATACGTTTATTTTATATTGAATATTAAACTTTAATGCATTTAAAATTTTTTTAATTATAATCCCACCTAATAAAAACCGAGAAATGTCTATCTGTCTGTCAGTTTTTTCCCTTTTCAAGCCTGAACGGAATGACCGATTCGCGTGCCGTTTATTGAGACCTGTTCCAAAAACCAGCTCGATGGTCATAGGCTACCTTGATTTTTCCTCCCTCATCCCCTTCATCGGTTTTCGGGTGCTCCTTCGCAACGAGAGACGGGTCAAATAGCGTCGTTACTAGGGATCGCTAGGAAAATAATTTTCCTAGCGATCCCTAGTAACGACGTAAAGTAAAATTATTTTCGAAACGCGGAAACCCGATACAACTTTTGGCGTCGGTTTTGAACGAAACTACGTTTGTTAAAACGAGCTTTTCGCCCTGATTTCAACGAGCACAAAACGATTTCTGTGGGATAACCTGTTCGCAAGTTATTCAAACATCGTCGCTAGGTGGGTAGGAGTATTTTTTGCAAGCCTTCGATTAGTTTGATAGGTACTAGGTAATTTCATTTGAAGTTGATGGGTTGCTATGGGCTGCATAATACGCGAACGGAGCTCCTTCGCAACGAGAGACGGGTCAAAAAGCGTCGCCACGGGTGCATCGTTGATAGGTGATGGACGGAAATCTGATATTTCGTGCGAAGCACGTGCGGGCATCTAGTTTAATTATAATTAGAAAAACATGGCTAGGAATTGGTTGGTAACCATAACCGTATCTCAAAATGCTAGAATTATTGTCAAGGACGAATATTTTTCTTGTTAAGCTTCCTTTCCTCAAGAATGGTATTGAACAACTCCTCTACTTTTCTTCAAACCGGTTCTGCTCTTTTGTCAAACCAGTTGTCACACACTACCTACATTTAAAAAAAATATATAAAAAAATAAAATAAAATAAATGCTGCTTTGCTACACAACATTCCTGGTTCCACCTTTGATGGAGGGTGATCTACAGGAGACAGGAAAGGGAAAGACTCGAGGTAACAGCGATGCGGGTCGGTGATTATATTCAGAGAGCTTCCTGAGAACAAGTGTCAGAACCCCAAAGAACTCCCTTTCCGTCTGATATGTATATGGCGGGGGTGACCGTCTAAATACGGCTAGGCCTAAATAAATAATCTCATGTGCACAGCCATTTGCCTAATTGGTACACCTTGCGGTACCCAACGGGATTACAGAAGCAAATTCGACTTTCCAACCCCGGGAGTTCACCCAGTCTTCGGAGCCAAGGCAATTACGGAGTTAAGCGAGTTAACTCCCTAAGGCCCTTCTATGAGGTAAGGTAATCCAGTTGAGCAGGGTGTGCCTCACCCGACTTTGAGTCTCCAATGTGTTTTACTGTATTATGCCTAACCTCCTTTTAACTGATCCACGAAGACTGATCCAACTACATATACCATGAGCACACGAACAAATCCAAAGAACATCTTGATGTAAGGATTCAATAATATTGAATAGTATCTTCAATTCAATAATATCAATAGTATATTATACACTCGTATAGTATATATAATATACTACTACATATTATGCTGTAGTATATTATATATAATATTGTTTTACTCCTAGTCAAACTGTATGGATTGGGACCAGTTCAAGTAATCTTTCCTTTCTTTCTGGCTTGATTTGCAAAAAAGATAATTAATAGTGCTTGGTCGATGAGAACGCCCATTTTGACAAGGTACAGACACGTTTTTATGGATGATAACTCGATTTTTCCCGGGTGTCCCACTCTCGAGTTTGTCTCAGCACTTCGTCCCTCGCCTAAATATCACCTCAAACCCTGCAAGGTGGACATGTCCACACTCAAGACCTGTCAAGTAGGTACAATACAATGTAACAATCACAGGAGACATCGCTTTTGATTTATTGTTCTTGGAATAACACACCTATGTAATCGCGACGGAAGTAGAAAATTCTGATCGGCCTCCAAATTTGACATAACCTAGGTATCCGTTTCAAGATGACTAGATTCCATAAACAAAATGTCCGTCCGCCGGACGCCGTATACCTATAAGTACGCCGTCCGAGCCGTTTTTGGCAGTAGGAATTTGTTTTAAATTTGAAATTTTGACAAAATACTCGGTTTACCATCTAGTTGTGCCCGCAAGGTTTTCAGCCCGATCGCCCGCAAGGGCTGAAATGTAGCTGCGGGAGGGGTTTTCGGCTAACGAGTCGAGTAAGGTGTCGTTTTCGAAGTATTTTTGGACGTAGAATCCATTTTAGGCGGTCCCAGAACGATCCGATTCCACCGTGTGGATCCATGGGGCTTTCATGAGGCAAAAAACTGGATTTTTGAAGGATCCCATGGGATCCTGCAGGAGGTCAAATAAGGTGTCCGAGTAATTTTGAACGCAAAATCCACTTTTTTCGACAGTGTGCCACCAAAAGTTACCTTACTTATTATGGTCAATTGATTAACTGATTGATTTACTTACTATTGTCAAAACTTAAGGTTTCAAAAAAATTCCTACTGCCCAAAACGTGGACATACAATAATTGTATTACCCACGACATATAATAATAACCAACAAGTAGCACGAGAAATAATAATAACCAACACTTGACACGGTCAGCCGCCTATAGGCTTACTATAGTAAACGTTGTAAAAATTCTTAAGACAGATTAACTTGCATTGTGGGATTAAGAAGGGTCGGATTATCTCCCTCATGTTTGATATTTTCGATTAGAATAATTCTAATTTGTCCAGGAATAAGTATATTTGTCCAGGAAAATGTTGCAATTATTGCGGCATTTTCCTGGACAAAGACATTTTCACTGAGACCTTATTTTGCTGCACATAATATGTACATATATTATATGTACAGCAAAATAAGGTCTCAGCGCTATAGCGCCTTTTCTGCTAAATTTTAAATTCTATTGTCCATCAGACTTGACCTCCACTCATGGTCTATCATAATCGTCGGATTTCGACTTCTTGATCCCAACCATCTTAGGTTCATTCGGCTTGAGGGATCAAGAGTCCCCTTGATACACCACAGGCCCACTCGATAATTACCCCAGTGACGAGCTATTTGATCATTGAATAAACCCCGGTGGCAATAAGGAGGGTCCCTGCTGGATGGAAGAGGATGATTAGCTTTGGATCCCCGCCTTGTGAACAATGATAACTGATGTCACATGGGGTAGGTTTTCTCATTGAGTTAGCAACGCTACACCCCATTTCTACATTAAAGGGGAGACGCGTCGACAATCATCTTCATCAGCCTCTCCCTCACCACGTATCACGCCTTATTTCCAGAGAGAGAACCTCAACAAACCTGCCTTTTTATCACTAACTTTGAAATTGGTTTAAAAAAAAAACTTCCAAATTTAAACATTTAATGTCTAAGGCTTCAATGAGGTGGTTAGGGTGAGAAATGACTAACCACCTCATTGGATTAGACCTCTGCACCGTCGGCAAACACCACACTGTCTAAGGCTTCTATATCAATCATTGAAATGAAAGATTCCTGCAACCTATACATTATGAACAGTCACATCTCTGTACCTACTATAGGAAGGTGTCCCTTATTTGTTGAATGTCGCCTTTTCTTAAATCAAAAGTGAGAAAGTGTGTGGTCTCTTTCTACATCTAGTACCGATTCGGAACACTCGCAAGGCCTGCAGTCTTTCGTTTTTTCTCGATCACCATCAACATTTACCCACATTTACAAATTCGAATTATCTTAATTGTAATTATCATAAATTAAAGTACAGTTAGATCACTTAATTATGATGTGGTATAAATTGGTTACCATCCATGTCCCAGTAAAATGGGGTAAAAACGGAAATGACTAATGGAAAGTTGCAGCTTTCCAAGTGGTTTTAATCGCTCCAAAAAGGCCCAAATATGAAGAAGCTTGAGTTGCACCATCGTGGGAGATGAGCTTAACTTTTGGTGGCCCCAAAAGCGCGATTTTCGTAGTACTTTTTTTGGTTTTTGGCTATCATTACCTAGAAGTAGGCGTCAGACGAAAAAAATTCCAGTATCTTTTTAAGAGGACAAAATGCTACGTCGAATGCCCTACCGACCCAATCCGGTTAAGACGTCTAGCAGAAACCGAATGTAAAGATGTGCAATTTTTTCACAATAGGTTGGAAAAATGTTTGACGTTCGGTTTCGGCCAGACGGCTTAGGCCAGAATGCCTACCCACGCATAACTTTTTTTTGCCAGACTTGCTTCTGGGTAAAAATGGCCGAACTCCGAAATAGGTAAGTAAAAAAAGAAATACAATGTATATGTCATATGATATTATATTGTAAAAATATACATTTTGATTATTTAAAAAATCGCGGTTTTAGGGTCACCAAAAGTTAAGCTCAGCTTGGTCAATGGTGGAACTCAGATTTTTCATATTTGTTCCTATTTGGAGAGATTAAAACTACTTCCAGCTTTACACCAATTATTTCTGTTTTTGTCAAAAATCAACCTCATTTTACTGGACTGAGTCGGTTGCACTTCCCCCGAAGTGACAGTATCAAAGTATCCAAAGTATCAACTCCGCTTGTTTACATTTCACTAATGAGATAGATGCCCGACAGCTCCCCCGGCCACCTGTTTATTACCTACCATTCACATTTGTAAAAACGGCCTCTATGTGCCTCTTGTGCTCCCTGACAAGAAAAAAACCACGCACATCTTCATGCTGCAGCAAGTTATCAGGCTTTGTCAGGAATAGGGATTGAGGTAAAGCCTAGTAAAGTAGTGGCTGATTTTGAGGAAAGCATTCACTGCGCTGTCAACGACGTTTTCCCGATAACTAACATGCCTATGCAGGAAAGTGATTTGAAAAATGATAGCTCCAGGCGTAAGCCCAAAGATTCATAAACCTTCTTAGGGAACGAAGAAAGAGACTAGGGGTCGCCATCCCCTGCTGGCTACGTCAGCCCGACCGTATCCCACCTGGCCTCAGACTCAACCACTCGTTTTCCCATATTGTGTAGTTTTTTTTTTTTTTTTTTCAAGGTAGCCGCGTAGCCTTCGGTCACTCCTTGGCCCACCACCAACTGTCAACTGCTCCAAATCCGGTTTTTTTCTCCACTTTTGAAGCTTAGCTGCTCCACGTGGAGCAACGTTTTGGTGGTTTCATATTTTTTTTCGTCATCTACTCGTCAAAACGGATTTTTGGTATTTTTTTTTTTTTCAAATTTTTTAGAAAACGTTTAATTTCCCGTTTTTCCACTTTCGGAGCTCAGATACGCCATATAGAGCAACATTTTCGGTGGTTTCAGACTTTTCTCGCACTATGCTCGCCAAACTGGGGTTTTTTAAGACCAATTTCAGGTTTTTCCGACATCTGGAAGGGCCCTAGAATGAAGATGACCAAAATCCTCCTCCTCCTCGGGCTGCGGCTTCAATATATTAGACCGCGCATAGGCCCTTTTCCCGGAAATCGTTCTGATCACATTCTTAGCTCCTCAAGAAGGTTCCGTCCAATTTTCAAGTCGATCCGATGATTTTTCGCTACGCTTTTTGTAACGAGTCCCAAGGCTAATTGTGGAGAATCTAACTTTGACAGCCTTTTGACTTATGGGCCCTTCTTCCACCTACGCCCTCACAGACCACAATCCTTAGAGGGGTCGTCTCTCTCGCTAATTCTCGTAAAGTCGTAATCCCAGTTGTAGTAAAGTAGACAACCTTACAATTCAATAAGAAAATGCGCGATTGGAACAATTGAAGATTTCGTTTCTACTAACGATGATCAGTTTGAATAAAAAATGTCCAACAACTTTTTCATAACAAGGTTATTCAGTCACCTTAATACAAGATTTACATGGATATAATTGGGGAGTTAATATGGCGCTAAACCATCATTATAAAGCCGTAGGTTTGTACTAACGGGGAAGCCCCATGTGGCTCAGTTCGGGTCCCTTTCCTTTCGTTCATGAATAAACAAGTAGCTTTAGGAGGTTCCCTCTTTTAAGTAATTACGCCCTTCCACTTTGGTTGTTATTCGATTAGCCAGACACATCCCCCCAATCAGGCTGTAATCTGGTGCTCTGACACAAGGAAGCGGACGCCGGGCAGATGAGGACATATTATTCATGAGATAGGTTTCTAACGTCGAGAACCTCCGTAGGTGTGCGGGATATGGACGTGGAAATGTGTATTTGACGTTGGCGTGAGAAGTAAAGCTCACATTTCCAGACTTTTCAATGAATCAGGGAGATAAAGGGGTCAACGTTTCTCCTTCCCGTTTGAAATAATAATCATATTATGAAAGTTGAACCAGAACATAAATCATACGATTTAAACTTCTAGACCTTCTGAAGACGACCATTAAGAATAATCCACAGGGGTACAAAAACAGTACCTTTACGTTTCAATATTTAGACGAACAACAAAAATTGCTAAACTTAGGAAATCCTCGTCAATAAAAAAAAATACCAGTAACTCAAAGCATTGTGGCATTTTTTCTTCACCTTTTTGAGAACCCGTTAATGTTAGCTATTACACCCAACTGTTGCTCCTCGAATATCGTTGTTCTGTGGTCTCGTGATGAGCTACAAGATGCGGAAAAAAAGTTGCTGCTGACGTCTCTTCCTGGCTGCTGCAGCCAATACCTACTAAAGCAAACGAAAATAACTATTTTGAAGGTACGTCACCTAGAGAGATTGTCCATAGCCAGAGCTTGTTCTGGATAACAGGACATTCGTGCCAGAGTGTCCAACTCTGACTTTGAATTCTCGTCAACTGAAAATTCCAAAAGTTGATACCACTCATTATAAGTTAGTAACAAGTAGTAGGTAATCTTTTACGTACCATTCCTATGTTAAATAAAGAGCATTTGCTATTCCTTATGACATAGGTACTACTCAGCAGACCCACCTCAAGAAATATTGGACTAAGTAGTTTTCGTTCAAAATTTGTCCTTCGGTGTTATCTTAATTATGAGAAGATGCGAAACATATTTTGATTAATCAGAGAATAAAGGACCAAAATGCATTGTGCCTACAACTAATGAGTTACTGCCTACAACTCGCAAGAGCAGAGCGGGAGAAACTCAACTCTAAAATGTCCACATGCCGTATTGTGATTTTTGCTCATTATAATTGTTACTCAAATCCGTAGAGCTCCGTTAAAGTTCTTTCAAGATGAAACTCACGATTTAAAAAAAATCCAACTTCACCATTGATTTTTTTGTTTTTGTTTTTGTCGCATTCGCAAAAGAACCTCAAAAAAATCATTCAACCAACTCAATTAATTGCAACGAGACGACCTCCCACAGACGAAACACCAACCTGAAAATCCTCGTTAAAACCTCCAATTTCATTTCCGGGGCGGTAAAAAATTTATGATGGCTTAATTATAATTTGCCGAGATCGAGAGGGGAGAAAGAAAAAATTAAACTCTTGGAAACAGTTACGTACTTAATCCGAGTTTGAAAAATTCACGTCGAGGTGAGGGACTCCGGGAAAACTTGTGAACAACGTTAAACATTCAGGGTTAGTGTTTTAAGGGGGAGAAGGCGGAGGAGGATTACAGTGGGGAGGAAAAGTAGATGGCAGGAGGGTGCTTTACAGATTCGTCAGTCACTTTTTAATTCTTAAGACTATTTTATATCCGTCAATATCATTTCTCCCACCATGAAGATCTATGGGTCACAAAGGTGCTTTTGGAGGACATCAGGAGGTCGGATAAGGTGTCGTTTTCGAAGTAATTTTGAACGCACAATCTATTATTGGGGGTCCGCAAAACACTGTACAGGTATACCAGTAGTGGTATGTATACACACCGTTTATTGTTTTTTTACAGCTCGTTGAAACTAATTTTTTATTGGGACAGAATTAATTTTTTTCACCCTTTATACGAAAAAATATATTATAATAAACCCTTGCGTAGAACCTGCAGTACTTTTTCGTCTTCATCATTAAATGGATCACATCTATCTCGTATCTCGATTCCCATGAAACGCTCATTAACGTGTTTATTCCCTCAATCGGCTTGCCAGTTCTGAAAATGGCGTGACAAATCGATTGCACAGTCCGTTTTGTCGACATGACGGAATTATTTGGCCTTCCCTCCCGTCATCTTCATGCAAGAACGTGCCGTGAAATCAGGGGAAGAGAGAAGGCTCGAACGTGAATCTACCATGAAATCGACCACTTCATTTGGAAGATTTGTTCACAATGGCAACGTACACGTGAACAAATTGGACATTCAGACCGTGAATTTGTATTTTTTGGGAAAAGCTATTTCTTCGCCAGGCGGATAGAAAATGCGGGAGTACAAAGTTAATTATAATGAACTTTGTATTGAGAAACATCACAATAATTCTACCAAGTTCATCGGAAATTCGGTTGGTCCGAATAACCAAAGATGAATTAAAAATCATGACATTAACCTCCTTCTTCCCCGCTTTGGTTTTGTCAGAGTGGATAAGCTAATTTCATAATTGAATCCGAGTCACCGGACGGCTAAATGCAAATCAGGTTAACATGACCCTAAACTCCGGGAACTGGCCCCCGCGTCCTATTCCAGGACATTATAATTTCACGAATTTTTAGGTTGAGCCATCGTTCCCCGGGCTGATGATAATTTGAGTGCGGGAAAAGCGAAACGCGAAACATTTTCCACAAAAAGCTGGATATTCGTTCAAAATGCCACCCCCACCTCGCCTTTCCCTTCCACACCCGGGATCACCCCCTTTGACAGTGTAATTATGGTACTCGTTTTGAAAAGTGTATTTGCATTAGAGTTTTGTGAAGGGTCCGTTACGAATTAGGGGGTGATCAAACGGTCCCCTATTTGATTGGGATGAGGCGGCGGGGAAAGTTCAGTATCGCCGTCGCATATTTTAAACATAAAAATGCATTTCCGTCTGAACCCCCTTTTTATTCGGCTAGCATGAGTGTAACTTCCCCCTTTTTTTTACATCATTGGCGTAGGGCCTGAAGTTGCTGGTTTTCACAGGCGTGAATAAAATGAGACATAGTTCTACATAATATTGTTTACTAGGTACCTAGTTACTTTCATGTCAGATGGTGGTATGTGTAACATTGTTTATGGTCCTATCTTGTCCCGTATGTGGGCGGATTTGTCTCTTTCTTTCATCTCAGCAAAGGTTAAGTGAGTGAGTCTTTCCCCATTAAATGGGGAAATTTTCGTCTCTTGTTCTGTTGTGGAGTGGTTTGTCGCTGGCTTTCCATGTAGGTAGTATTAAATGCTATCCAAATTTTGGATATAATAATAGTATTGTATGTATGTACAATAATATTATGTAGTATGTAATATGAAAAAAACGGACAGCAGACCTACGGTTCTACAGTCAGATCATTTAAATTAAATGGCAATTATTAATAATTAGTAATTAGTAATTATGATTACTAAATAATGATTAATTTTACGCCATTTTTTCCTCAAAAAAAATTGTACGCAACCGCCTTACTTCCTTACAGATTAATTATGATTAGTGTTTTCAAGATTATGTTGCGTAGGTAACGCTTTTTTATGTCGCAATTTCGGGACGTTACGGAAAATTTTTGAAAACATCCCAACGTCATTATTAAATCATAATACTATATCCGAATTATAATAATATTATAATTATATTATTATTCATTTCTGTTTTCCTGTTGTCTGCTTGCTTTCATCTCTAGTCAGTTTCATATACATCATGAGGAATCTTGTCTTTTGCGATTTCTCTCTTTTCATGTTGTGTAAAATTATTACATGATTACATGACATTATTACATTGATTATTGTTATGTGTAATTTACACAATAATGATTGTATCTCTCTTCATTCTATTCAAGTGATTTTATCTTTGGTTCTATTCTTTTTTTTTTTTTTCTATTTATTCTCCTGTTGTGTTGTTTAGTTTCGTCGCTTGCTTTCAAGTCTACTCTGTTTCATATGTATCTCTAAAAATCTTGTCTTGTATGTGTGCCATATTCTCTCTATTCACGTAGGCTATTTGTTTCTCTCTTACTTTCGTGTCAATTATGTTCAGATGACTTTGTATAAAAGTTTTTTGCCATTTGCTCTCCTATTGCGATGTCTTGTGGTTTTTCACATGCTTTTATTTCTATTCTGTTCCACATATAAATCTTATGAGCTAAAGAACCCTGTCTTTTGTAATTTCTCTTTTCATGCTGTCTCACTGTTTCTCTCTTACTTCCATGTCAATTTTGTCAATTTTCTAGTGATTTTGTCTTTGGTAATCAAGAATTTTGCCATTTAAGCTCATGTTGTGTTGTGGTTTGTTGATTAATTTAATGTTTTTTTTTTTTTTTTTTTTTTTTTTTTCGGTTCTATTCCTATATAATATAATATGTACGGAGGAATCTTGTCATTTGCCCTATTCTCTCTTTTCATGATGTCAATTTTTTTCCTTATTTCCATGTCGACTTTGTTCAAGTGATTTTGTCTATTCTAGGTGATCTTGATTATTGTCATCTCTTCTCTTGTTTTGTTGTTTGGTGATTTAAATATGGCTTTGATGTGTGTTCTATTCAAAGGATTTGTCTATTGCCATCTCATCCCTTGTTGCTATCCAGACAATTGACTCCAGTGGTCTGCCTCTTGCTGTTTTGCCTGCTCAGCTCAAGTGATTTCCTTTCATTACTTATATTATTTGCACAAGTGCCATTGGGAGAAACAGCAGAAAACCAGCACTTGAAAAAAATGGCGCTTGGGCCATTATATAATATATAATAAGCCATTATATATAATACTATAATATATAACGGCCCAATATTATGGCGCCCTTTCTTTCCATTTCTTGTAATGTTGTCTGGTCGTTTGCCTCTTGCTTTCAAGTCTGTTCACTTGGTTTTGTGTTCAGGGATCTTGTCTCCTGCCCTCTCGTCTTGCTACGTTGTCCTATTTTATCTCAGATACCTACTCCAGTTTTTTGTCATAGTCTCTCATTAAATTCCCACTTATTCTGAATCTCTGGATCATCCTCACATCAGGAATCGGGCTCGTGGTATTGTTTTTCGCTATCAGGTCTTCAATCACATTTCTACAACCCCATCTTGCCCTTAGTAATTTTTAGATGAAACTATAACCCCATAACGGTAAATAACATTGTCAAGAAGGATAATAGAACCAGTAGGAATAGCGTTAGCCTCCAGGGGGGGCCCCAAGTGGCCGATAATCCCTCACCCCTGTAATTGTGTCCAATTTACATTCTGCCGGCTCTAATGGACCGGATCGGAAAAGGGGGAACTCCCGAAAATCGTAAGCCGTGATTCTATTCGGGGAAATCGATTTATTGGCCTACTCATGACCCGAAGGGCTGTCAACGAGGAAAAGGTTCATCAAGTAGGGATTTACACCCTATTTCCCCCTCACAACCAAATAAACACCATGAGTAGGATGCAAAACAACAGAACTAGAGGTTGGCTCTTTTCAGGTATGCGCTAAGCGCAGAGAAAATGAGTAGAAAATGCGAAGGAAAGGAAATATTTTGACCTTGAGAAATGAGAAGTGGTCTGCCCTTCAATCAATCTTGTTTTCATACCTAATGTTCATGAACAAAAAAATTTGTTCGGATGCTTTCCAAAACTTACCAATTTAGATGAGGTCTTCTGATAGAATTTCCCAAATAATTCAGGATAGGTAGTTGAGTTTAGAAAGTTTAGAAGTTTAGGAAACGTGCCTATTGCAGTAATATACTATGCTAACGAGAGTTACCTACTAATTGAAATGATGCCACATTATCGAATATACAACGATATAGTGTATAGTATAATATACTATAATATTATTATGTCGGATAAGGGAGGAAAATACAGTATTATTGAAATAACTAGGACATTGAAGTTTAATTTTGCCATAATTGCAGTAACGCAAGAATTCGTTTCTGGCGTTCTTCCTTTTGTAATCAACTTCCTCTTCAGGTTCCGCTTAACTCTTTTAGAAAAGTACCCTTGATAAATAATTTAACGGGGAAAACAGGCAAAAAGGTAAAGCGCGAAATCTGGCCAAGAGCCGAGAGGGGTCTTTTCCCAAGACAAACAAAATTAAAAGTTCCCTGGTAGCATAATGTTCCCCTGGGCTCGTTACCTTTGATTTCGTTAGTTAATTAGGAATTGGACAAATGCTTGAATTAGGGAGGACTCTCTGGGTTATGGCCAATTGTTTTTTAACCAGTTTCATTTTAAAATGAAACTGATTAAAAACTAAAATTAATTTAGTAAAGCTAACTAGCGTTCCTATGAATGCAATGAGGGGCCATTACTTCGACGAGATAGATCGTGGTATGCCCCTTTTCGGAGCATGGAACGTTTTTCAAAAGACGTTCAGCAGCCATTTAAAAGTATTGATTCATGAAAATATTATTTACATGAAAAGGTGAAATAGTTTGGTCTAAGTCTTATTTTTGAGGGCGATCAAGAAATGCTGTTGGCTATATTGAAAGCACGAATTTATGCATTCCGTGTCGTTGGAACGTTTCTCCCGTGCCCTCATTTGCAACTATTTTGTGTAAATTAAGAAAACGGGATCAAAAATCAGGAAAAAAACTAAAATACTTCCGCAGTTTGTCACCTTGTAGGTGCATAAATGTACCTACAAGGTGACAAACTGCGGAAAATTGTAAATTTACAAGCCTTATGTATAAGGCTGAAAATCTCCACATCCATTAACCACGTTTTATGTGGATTGTTACGATGATGAATCGCTTTGATGACAGAAGCTACCGCGTCTCCTCCTAGATAGTCAATACAAAGGGGCTCATAGATGAACTATCGAGTTATTGTTCAAAAGAGGGCCAACCAAACTGGGACTGAAAGAGCAAAACCTGGAATTCTCTTTGCTCGGCTAAATTGAGTCAATCACTTAGCGAACAAAACTCTGAGCCAAAGTACTGGCAAAGTTCATAAAACCATAATCACTTTTAGGGCAGGAAGGGGGGCCAGAGGTGATGCTCTAACTGGTTTAGGGCGAGGAAAAGTAGCTTAGCGCTTCAGACGCATCTGCTCTGACGTGGCCTATGAAGTGTGTGCCCGAGGGACTTGAAATCACGACACGTGCCTGGCGTTTTTCCTCCTCTCCTTCACCTCGGAGGTCCATTAAAGGGAGAAATCAGCTAAATATCGTTCTCTGATTCCCTGAGGTATTTTCTGGCCTCACAAGTTCCCGGCTTTTGTAATGCATTTTCGTTTTTGCCAATTGCTACTGCAATACGAGAAATAGTGTATAACGTTAGCAATTTTTCAGCTAAGAACCGCATAGTGCATTTGGAGCATTTCCATAGTAAAAAAGCAAATGTCCGCAAGTTTAATTTTTTAAATAATTGAAGAAAAAAAAAAAAAGGAAAATACAAACGTGTAAACACCTAAAAATGTAAATGTCCGTAAGTGTAATTTTTCTTTCTTTAATTCGACAGAATTAGTATTAGCGCAATTCACAATTTAAACCACAAAATAATAAGCCGTTGTGTAAAATTAACTTTTTTCTTTCTTCACTAAACTTATCCTCGTTGATGGACGTTTGTGTAAGCCGTGAACGCCACTAATAAAACCGGAATCTTAACAGCGTCTGGTGGAAGGGAATTTCCCTAAGCAAGCCGGCTTTATAGGGATTGAGCTAATATAAAACAGAAGAGGCTGTAAGGGCAAAAACAGTTTTGGCGTGGGTTTATCCTCCCTTCACTTTGGGTGCAGCACTAAATTCCATTTACCAGATAATTCCGTGGGTGTCTTCAATAAACCACCCCCTCCTTTCCGTACCCCTTAAGATAATACCCCATTCCTTCAAATTCCCTCCAGACATAAATTCCATTCACTTTCGCCCCTTTCGCCGTCCGGAAGGGGGTGAAAAGGGAAAGGTAATGGAAGCCCTTTTTCTACCAACCCCTTCAACTCTGTTGTTACCCAGTTTTTTTATTGGTGGATTTCATTGGATAGGCGAAATACCTAGAGGGGGGCCGCTGAAGACTTTTTTCCCCCTTCTCTTCAAGGGTTGAAAAGAGGTTCGGCAATGGGGGGCTGCAGAAAGTGAATTTTATTCGCCTGGAGAAAATGGAAAAGCGAGCTCGGCCGGATCAGGTTAGTGGAAGCCGGTTATGGATATTTTCCCTTTTGTTGAGTGAAAAGAGTGGCGAATGATGAGAGAGGGGGGAAAATAGTGAAATAATATAGGGGAAAAGATAAATAACGTTGCAGCGTTTTCACATCTCTTTAAAAAATTCAGACTTAGCAATCACTTCACTCTGAATTTTTTTTTTCTCCAGTGACTAAATTAGATGAAACTTACATGGGTGTGATGCGGTAAATGGATAATCCAATGTGTGGAGTCTGGGTGCCGAGCTAGGGTGCAGTGTTGTGGGGCACCCGTAGCAAAACATCCTAAAACAAATACAAATACAAAATTTGAATGAATTTTGAACAAAGTTTTTGAATAAATTCAATTTATTCAAAAGTCTGGGGCCTCATCGGACTTTATTGGACTGCAGGAACTTTTTTTCTTTTTTTTTTCAATCCGAAAGTGAAAACAATGCTTCCTCTGCCTTGCAGACTCGGAAGCAATATACAAAGTTTGGGGTGCAAATTCTCCAGAACCTTCTAAAGAAGAGTCTACTCAGACAGTTCACTAATTCACTCGGCCGCCGTTGAATTGAGTAGAGCGCTCACGTCCCGCTATAGGAAGAAAAAGCTGTCTATAATTTGTTAATCAAGTTCAATTTCATTTAGTCAGCGTCAGGGGCCTCTAAATTGGCAGAATTAATATTAATTGGGGGAGAACCCAGTTGTTCATTGTTTAATTGTTGCTCCAGTACGACGCGCGGCAGATGTGGGCACTCAATCTAGGATTGGACTAGTTTCTGGAGCGGAGGTTCTTTTAACGGCTTAGGTGTCTTATCAAACGACCACTGCCAGCTTTCGGTTCTTAATTTCCCAGGATGATGTGGAAGAACAATAATTGTTGTAATTATTGAAGTACATAATACGGCATTTTTGTCGATATACCGCTTTTATAATATAAAAGCGGTATATCGACAAAAATGCAACTTTGTACCCAAGCATGATAAAATACCTATGTAACGAAGTGTAACTTATAAGTGGTAAGTTTTAAAATCATTATTTAATTATGCTGTTCGAAGTTAGTTTTTCATTCAAGATTTTTTTGTAGACGAAGATGGACGAATATTTTAGGATTAGAATAAGACATTCAACGGACTTTTGAGACACTACATAATATTATACCTTTGAGATGGGTTTAATTATGCCTCTCACTCATCAAATAATTAAAACTCCTCAATCGTTGATCCAGAAAACCTGAGTGGTGAATTTGTTGAGATTCAGTAAAATAAATTACGCACCAAGACTGATTCTATCGATCAACACCACCTTTTGATCCTAAAAACCATCCACGAAAAAGAAATGCTTTTGTATTACAGAGTAATAAAACTGGGGCCCAATAAAATCGATTCTAGGTCCGAAATTACTTCAAAAACGACACCTCACTCGCCCCCAGTTAAAATCTGTTCAAAACTCCCACCTGTAAACCCTAAGCAGCACCTAAAAGCTTCACCGTGGAGTCAGACGAGTGAGGGACCTCCAACGATTCAAGAAATTCAGTCCTTTCGGAACAGTTCTACCATATCTACCATATTATGAAAGAATATTATGAACTGATATTATGAAAGCGGTAGAAAGCTGTTCATAGACTAATTATTAGAACAGCTTCCATTAGGTAGGTCTAATGAAAGGTCATCGAGAACCCGCACCTGTCAGCGATTCCGATTCTTCCGAAAATGATGAAAATGAATGCGAAAATGTCCAGTCTTCTGCCCGGAACTATGGCGAACGCGTGCAAGGCCCCTGGGTTTTCGGTATGTGCTGCAATAAAGACGGAATGTTGGAACGGCGATTTTTCGTGCCACTCTATTACCAATTATTCTGCACGAAATCGAGCAGGGAAGCACTATCCATTCTGATATGTGGCGAGCGTACAGCACATTGGTGAACCATGGTTACACCCATAACGCAGTAAACCACTCAGAAAACTTCATCGATCCCACCACGGGAGCCCACACACAAACTATTGAGTGCGTGAAGGTTAAGTACAACATCAAAGACTGTGGGGCTCGTCACCTGCTTGACAAACAGTTGATGGAAGAATGGTGGAGGTCCGTGAACGCAGGGAAAGATCTTCTCGACTGTTTTTTCAACGACATGAGGTCAACATTTCTCGTAACATGACCGCGCTCATTTCTCCGACGATCTTCACTCCAGAAGAAATACTATATGACCACGACGACTCCTCACGTTAGAAGAGTAAAGGTAACATAGGTAGATATTTCCATTTTTAGAGAGCTTAAGGGCGGTAGATAGCCTGCGACACGACGGAGGGGTTCGACCTCCCCGGCCCGAGTCCGGTAGATAGCCTGTGACTAGTCTACCGAAAATTGTGGGGAATCTTTCAGCTAACGGACATCCGCTAATTGGCGAACGGAAGACGGAAATCCTTTCTCGCTCACCTCACTTGCCATGATCAACATGTTCGGTCTTACTCGCGCCCACCCTTGCGATACCTAATATTAACAGTTCATCCCGTGTTCGGCATCTCATTCGTCCGATCTCACTATTAGAAAGGGAGGCTCATTCCGAGCCCTGAGGAGGAAATAATAATATTTCGAATGCGAAAAGAGTGAGATTTTTCGTTTGGATCCTAATCCCGATACTACCGACGAGGTAATAATTTTGGATCGATCTTCACAGTCTATAGAAAGGGAGGAAACCCCGAATCACGCAGAGGGCTTGGTGACCCCTTGTCTGATCTCAAAGAGTGGCCTTGAACCTAGGGAACCCTTTTAGGGACCTATCTCCAGATTTTCTGGGGAGGTCGGACTGAATCGGAGGTGGTAGGGAAGCTGCGGCAGAAGGTGTGTTGAATCTGGTCATCTCCAGTGAAAAAGTACTCCGCCTCCACTAAGTGTCTGCCAAGCGGTCCTAGGGGGAACCTTGACATCCAACGTGTGGACCCTGGGAAAATCAAAATGGCCCGTCGCAACCTGATTCCTCTAATGGCAGCCGTTGCGTGATTATTGGCGTAGCGCCTTCGGAACATCTCACAACCCACAACCTATTTTGTTAGGATCTCAGCAGCACCGTCGGTGAGTTCCCATAAAAACCATAAGTTATCATAACATAATAGTTATTATAACACTTAGTGTTATAATATTATTATAGTGTTGTAACTAAGGGTGGATCTAGTTGCCAGAGAGATTAGCGAGGTTGGAGCAAAGAGATCTGACCGCAGGCAGAGCGGGCGAAATAATTTCTCCAGGTGTTATTGATTGACGTCGGATGATTCTGTGAGGCAGCAGGATGGTAAGTCGGGATCTGGTGATGATGGTGGTGGGGAGGATACCTAACGTGAATACAGTTACCTACCCCGGCGGTAACACATCAAAGGGGCCCCAACCAACTCAAATGTTGACTCGAGCGAAATGAAATTAGAGGGGGAAAAGCCGCCCCCATCCCGAGTGGTTGGCAGAGGCCCAAAGAACACCCCCTCCATCGCTATCCCATCCCCACCACTCACCCAACACGCTGCTGGCCTCAGCATATCCCCCTCCCGCTCGGCCTCTCCCTCACCTCAAATAAACACGGTTAACCCTATCAGAAACACTGTGTACAGCTTCCCTTCCCAACCTGCTCAACCTATCAGTCGGACCAACCGGATCGGACGGAAGTTGTGTTCAAACCACCGGTTGTATCAACACGATCAAAACGGGTTGCAAATTAATTAAAGCAATTTCCAGTTTCCGCTTCCATCTCCGAGCCGAGCGACCATCTCTTATTTAATTGATTTGCCTGTTTACCTCGGAGAACCGTGTTATCCGTTTGAATTTTCGCTCAGTTCCCTTTGAACGTATTCCAATCTCAAGTGAACAGGTTGGTACCAACTATTCTGCGTTAACATCAACTCCGGGTTATCATACATAACAAGTCTTGTCTTAACAAAAGTCAAGGTCTTGCGACGACGCAGCTCTACGACCACACTATGAGGCGGCGGTGGTTTTCAAGGATTTTGGCCAAAAGGTTCGAATGAGGTGTAGTTTTCGAAGTAGGTACTAACGGCTCATTTGTGTCCGCGAAATATTCAGTCCGATCGTACAGCCCCCGAGGGGCTCAGTGGGGTCAATGCGGGGTCTCAGACCTCTCCGACTCCACCGTAAGAGCTCAGTGTGTTTTTGAAGGGCCCAAAGCACTCTCCTGCCCTAAGTTACTCTGCTAACCAGTTCTACCGGGAGAGGATTTTTACGCAAAAAATATTCGAAAATCTCTCGAACAGCCACTTCAACACGACGACGGGAGCTGGAAGAGATTTTAATGTGGGAAGCCCAACCAATTAGAGGCCGCGAGGTCTGACAATAGCGGAGCTTGATTGAAACACATACGGGCGGAAAAGGGGCCAGTTAACTCGATAAAAGCCCTTTGTTCATATAACACTTGTCAACCCGCATTTATCATATTAACTCATTAGTAGCAAAGGGTTAATAATATTCATTTAAAAGACGTGAAAAGAAAAGAAAGAAGTGCCCGCCTCCCGGAGGCCAGGATCCGAATCCGACATCAGCTTCATAAGTCTTCATTGAGCCGATTTCAATAAACACAATCAACAGCTGTAATTGAACCAGTGATCCAACATCCTGCAATTTACTACTGAGCTAATATTTAAAAAAAAAAAAAAAGAAACATGTACGGGCGAAAGTAGAAATTGGTGTAGCCAAATCATCTTAACCGTGGAGCTCAATCGATGTAAATTGTGGAGCTGCAAAACAGTTTACATAAATTATTAGGGTAAAAAGATGAAAAACCTCTACGGTTGTGTAGATAGAATGAGCCATAAAGGAACCACAATCAGAGGAGTACCGTCATCGTTCTTGCATATGCATATGCATAATATGCATATTATGCCAAACATCTCCTTGGAAAAAATTGCCTTTTGTTCCACACAAATAAACGACTCTTCAATTTTTTTTGTTGTAATAAATAAATCCCCGATCACATTTCCATTTATGTATTATTATTTTCTTTTTTCTGAAAAAGGTAGCATATTGGTTTTGGTTTATTATTCTTGAAATACGCACAATTTGACCATATTAAATTATAATAATATTATGGTGTTGTTTTCCGAGTAAGTTTGGACGCAAAATACATTTTTTCGAGGTCCATATCTGTTCAAAAACTGTACAGATTTTTTTTTTTAGGGTTTTTCAAAAATATTTTTTAATGACACTCAATTATTAATTTTTACACAATTAACCTATATCAAAGAATTATTATTATTATAAACCCTTGTGTAAAATTTGCAGCATTTTTATTCGGATTGTGAATATTACCACAATTTACTATGTTGATGTAGATTTTCTTCCGTTTACTTTTCACTGTTAATTTCATTTTCTGATGAAGACATCCGCGAAACTGCAGTAAACCAAATTCAAATACACTGCCAAGGAGACATTGCACATAGCTTCCTCGTGTAATAACGAAATTTAATGAATTTCACGTAAGCGCATGCGCAGAGCGTACCGCTAGTTCGATCATGATGAAATTCATATGAGACCTTACGGGGCCTTGTGCGTATAATCCTTTAAAATATGAGCGAAATTGAATAATAATTGTGAAAGTTATGCTTGTTTCAAGAATTTCACGTTAGCGCATGCGCAGAGCGTACCGCAGATTCTACTGTGATGAAATTCGTATGGGATCTCAAGGAGCCTTATCCGCATAATCCCTCAAAATTTGAGCTAAATTCGTACAAAATTGTGGAAATTATGGCTGTAACAAGGAAATGCGGACAGACCCACAGACCGACAGACCCACAGACTGACAGACACGGAACCAAATTTTTTCAGTAGGCTATGAAACGCAAAATGCGAGTAGAAATTTTGAATTCGGACAACAAAAATGTTTTGGCTCCAGAAAGTGAACACAAGGCTTCCGCTGCTTCGCAGACTCGGAAGCAACATGGATTAAATCCATGGCATTGCAGTAGCGAGACTGCCATCTGAGAAAAAAAATTATTTTGACAGCTGAAAACATTTTTATTAAAAACCCAATCTTCCCTATTATGTTATTGAATCATCTACAAAATTTGAATTTGTGACGGTCTGAGTGTTACGAATATAATTTTCAGTGTGTTTTGCTGTGGTTTCCAGAACGTATTACTTTATCCACAAGTTTAATTCAATAATGAGAGAACAAAATGAAAGAATCGTTAACAGTTATGATTAATTGAAAGTAGTGTGAGTATTAATTTACTTTTATTTTATTTCATCATCTTTTTTGATATTCAGTTTTTGAATTATTAATTTAAACTAGTTTTTTTGCGGATTTTTCTTGATTGTCATAAAATTAAGATTGAAATTGCACAAAATTATTTAATAATATTTCATGCTTGGTGAGTGGTTTGATGGAATTGAAACGAATGTGATTGAGAAACAGTCGAGATGCGAGCGCTGGAATAGAACCAGATTTGTTACTAAAGTTGTGCAAGTAATTGGTAAATTGCTTGTCACGGCCAGATCTCTTAATGATGACGTCATAATTGGCTGTAATGTGATCGCTGGGCGTAGTTGGTATGCAGTTGGGGTCCATTATATCTGGTCGGGCGGAGGAGGGGGCCCCCTTTCGCATTCGACTTGGTTGGAGCAGAGTTATTGCAAATACCTAATCGACTGTTGGTATTATCCAGTTTGAGTTTCAGGTAGAATGGGCCAAGGAACTAGGTCAGAGAAATGGGAAAATTCGGCCGAACATAGTTGAACTAGTAATGAACAATGTGCTCAGTACAGTTAGCACTGAGAAATTAGGTGTCTGAGCAGAGGAAATCGCTAGTGAATATTTGGCGTTTTGAATTTTCCCGCGGTGGCACTTTTACTAATCCGCCAGAGTGCGCTAGCGTAAGAAGTAGAGTGTAAAAAAACCAAAAAAACTGGGGTGTATTTTTATGAAACCACGGTAAAAGTGAAACTTTTTTCTCACTAGTCTCTCCGGCTCGCTTCGCTCGCTCCCCTAGTGGGGTACGTAGCATCGATGGACACGTTTTTTATGTCTAGTCCCCCCCCCCCCCCCCATTTCCTACTCATTCACCTACCCTTGTATCTCTACCCACGGCTTCATTTTGGCGTTTTCTCAAATTGATTTCTAACGTGGCAACTGATAACAACAAAACAAGCGGCATTGTTTACTGCATCCATTAATAACATCAATAAATATAAAATGGGGACATAATGACAAAGAACAAGTACGAAAGAAATGCGAATTTGGGACGATGTAATAAAAGTTTCACTTAAAAAAAAAAAAAAAAAAAAAAAAAAAAACCAGCCAATTAAGCCGTAGAGAGAGTAGCGCCTCTTTTCCCTCCAGATTCAAAGTGACCTGGAAAGTGACCTGTAAATTTGTATTACACCGTAGGAGCCCAAAACTCGCTGCTATGCCTTCAAATTATGAAGTTCTTTCAGAAAAAAGTATTAGTCGACGTTCGGTTCCCGGGACCATTATTTCATCTTTGGGATGCGGCCGTCGAACAGGTACCCCACGCTGGCACAACTTATTTAAACAGCCTATACCCATGAGTAGGCACCCTTGGACGCACTTTGCAGTGTTTTTTCCATTTGTCCAACACTTTTTATTAGGTAGGTATTAAATTTCTGACTCGAGCTCAAGTTGAGGAATTGGTGAATTTGTTACCGAATAATGCTTACCTTTGGTTTTTAGCATCTACAGTGGAATTTCGCAGTTTTATTACTGTTGCTGTTATTATTATTTTTAATGATTATTAGCATCATTCTCATTAGCAGATTCTGTTGTTCTTGTCATCTTTATCAGTCCAACGAAATCAACAGTTAGCGAATTCGTGGCGGTGTTTGATATTGTGATGGCGCAGAAATGGGAGCTCCCTCCTTCACCGAGGCTCCCTAATTCACTTCCAAGTCCTCTTCATTTAAGACAATTATACGGCATGTGTTCGCTAACACACTCAGCTCCACCAGTAACTCAATCGCTCTTTACTAACAGTCTTAGTTCACTTTACTATTCCAACGTAAGTTTCCTATTTCAATTCGATTGCGTGCTTCCCTTTTAAAACGTATCCATGGAAGAATTCAATATTACCTTTTCGCTTCCCAACGTGTAATACGTTCAAATGGGTTCCATCGATGGACATTTAGGCCAACCTACTAAGTGGGCGCTGAGGTGTTGGGCCAATAGCGATATTTAGCCATGTATAGTCTCCTTGGGACTTACACTTAAAGCAGCATAGGGCTGGGATCAGCTGAATAGCTCCTAAAGCTAATTCTATGCTATTCACTCCATGACACTGTAATTTGGCATGTAGCCATCTAATTATTTACACTTTAAGCAGCATAGGTAGCCTTCTAAGGACTAACACTTTAAAGCAGCATAGTGTCGGGATCAGCTGTGTGGCTCCTAAAGCTGAGTTTTAGGCTATTCACTCTATGAAGCTGTAATTTGGCGTGTGATCTCATTAGGACTAACACTTTGGGCACCATAGGGCCGAGATCAACTGTGTGGCTCCTAAAGCTAATTTCTATGCTATTCACTCTATGAAGCTGTAATTTGGCATGTAGCCTCCTTAGGACATACACTCCAGCATAAGATCGGGATCAGCTGAGTGGCTCCTAAAACTCATTTCTATGGAGGAAGAAAATTAACTTCTCATTTTTTCACTTTTATTTTGAAATTTCATCCTTTTACATCAGTGTCTGTCTGCAGACAGACATATCTGTGGTCGATTCGCGCCCAAACGGCTTGACCGATTTCGATGCAGGTTTTTGATTTTTTTTTTTTTTTTTTTTTTTTTTTTTTTTATCAACAAGTACCTAATCTAAGGTATAAAGCGGAAATTGAAAGCAATGGATGAAGAACGAAAAATGAACTTCTCATTTTGTTCACTTTTATTTAGCAATTTCATCCTTTTACATCAATGGCATCTGTTTGCTCATTCTAGCGCCCATTGTATTCTAAACAACGGGCTTTCCTGCTAGTTAGAAAATAATAGTGGTATAGATCAACGAAAACCTCCATTGGTTGGTATTAAGATATCATAAAAATCTCCCTAAACCCTATGAAACGAGTTCAAAGCGAGTTCAAAATCGTTATAAGTTAATTTGAACCTTGACATCCCCCCCAGACCAAAAAACCATACCACTAGAACCCTCCTCAAATTGGATCGTCCCGTTTTGTGGAAGAGAGGAATTTTCGTCGGAGTTGTCTCGAGGGGATTGCCATCTCGGTGACGAAGGGGGACAACTATAGCTAAAACCAATACCTAATTGGGGGCGTGTAATCCGAGCGAATTCCACCACACACGGGGGAAGGTCAGATGAGAAATTAAACCAAATCCAATTACCCCTACCAACTGCCCCAGCCGATCAGTTTTCCCCATATTACAACCCTGAACTCGAAAAAGTTACGTTTCCAACGCATGAAAAACATCGCCATTCCGGTTTATTTCTCAAATGAAATTTTTCCAATTAAAAATACATGCCCAGACGGTTTTGGGAGCTTTTTCACTCTAATGGAAACTGTGCAAAACGCTGAACCAATTAGATTACAGATGGTCAATCAACAGTTGATTGGTATCGTTACTGGTATCGATTCAACGTTAAATTAAGTACTCCTCGATGAAGCGGGCGTTTCTGGATCGGCTAATTGGCTTTCTGGTTAGTGAGAAACAATTAAATTTCAAGTCATTGCCAAAATTTAACAAAATGGACGCTGCAAATCACTTTGTTGTTCGAGCCAACGACTCAACTCTCGCCTTCAGGCGATTCGTCATGAAAGAGCGAGTTACAGTTTCAAGGCAGTCCAGTCAGTCCAAGCAGATTTTTATTTGGTTTGAGATTAGGAACAATGTAATATTGAGATACTGATATTGTGATTGAAATATGACCGAAGCGTTCAGTATTGACTTCCTCATCAGCAGAGTCATGAGCGAGGAGACACACCAGCTGAGTAGTGAGCGAGGAGCTAAATCAGCAGAGTAGCGACACACATAATAATATTCTACATATTAGGTAGAATTAATTTTTGGAGAATTAAATTCATATTCAACTGGGTCAGCAGTCTCCATGGTCACTCCCCGAGGTTCAAAGGCAAATCCAAAATTTGTATCAAAGAATAATAAACCCTTGTGTAAAATTTGCAATTTTTTATTTATTTATTTTTTTGCGTTTAGCGATAGGAACCTAGCTTTTCGTAAGGATTTGCCTTTGAACTTCGGGGAGTGACCATGGAGACTGCTGACCCAGTTGAATAAGAATTACGGCTCTCGCAACGGGAAGGGGAAAAGCGTTTCCTGCAAAGCCATTCGACCGATACAAAATCAACTTTTTGCCCTTCGTCTGTAGGCGAGGTTTTCGACGCTCGGGTTTTACATCACGGACAACGAGCATTATCTAGTTTCCAGAAGGATTTCAAACATTTTCATCCCCAACATTCGGTGGCCGGTCGACCCTTCGCAGTTTCCGTTTTCATTATGTTCGAGGGGGCGTCGGGTTCGATTCCGGGCGTTTGGGGCTATTGTTGAAATTGGAACGGGAGATTCCCCTCAACAGAAACGGACGATGCAAAATATCGTTTTCCCTTTTAGCTCTTTTGGTTTATTATTTTCAGAAACAGTTTAGTTGATTCAACGTTCAAAATTAGTACGGAAACGGCACCTCACTCGTCTCCCGGGAAGGGCTCTTCTCTGAAACCCCCACATATATTCTCCGGGAATCGAATTACAAATAAAAAGATCCATAACCATCTCGCCATTGAGAACTCGACTTGTAGGCGCTGAGGAAACAGACAGTCTCCCTAACTGATTGGACGCGAGCAGAGCTTTGATCGCGTTAGCTGGTCCATCAGTCACAATCCAATCCCGTCGCCCGCCTTTCTTTAACTGACAATAAAACTTAATCAACTCCGAAGTGGAAGAAGACAGCTCCAAACGGTCCGGAAATTAATTCCGTTGTCCTAGTTTTGCAAATCCGCAGCAGAGTCGAACCAACGATAGCCAATGGGAGGGTGATTGGGTAGGGCCTACGACATTTCTATGACCTACTTCCACCACCTATCAAAGGTGGGCTCATTTTGGGCTCCTGAGCATTTTGATCAATCTCTCTACATTCCGCTGATAAAGTCAGGCCTATTCCCATACAGTGGAAGATTGTGAATTTAGCTGGACAAAATGAAGATGCTTATTTTGACGAAAAAAGATGGGATCGATAGAATCGATAGAATACATTTAGAGCTGAAACGACTTCATTTTCGTGAAGAAACAGTTCTCAAAACCCCTAACACACCATTAGTCTGGAAATGAAAAATTTGGCGTTTAGTACCTTTTGTGATGAAACCTCCTCCAATTTACCTATAAGCAATCAAACTTTGGTTCGAGCTAAATTCGGTCGGTGCATAATTAGCTACATAGGTAGGTACGCAACCCAATAGAAAATGGCAGGCGATAAAAAATTACCTTACGAATTTTAATCACAACCCATGCCAGATAATGCAGCACTGGCCACAACCACATCGTCGTGGCTCACTGGCTGAACAATATAGATGAGGCCAAAAAATGGACGCAAGAGGCAGCATTTTTGCCTCGCCTCGCCCCGATTGCCTCGTGCGCTGACTCGTACTAGTGTGTATCCACCTCAAGACGTATCCAAGGTCAACTGTGTCCACATGCAGTCTAAAGTGATGACGAATATCTACTAGTTTGGACTATCATTCATGGAATAATACTCTTACGTACTCGCGACGAGGGTCGAAAATTATGATCGGCCTCAAAATTTGTCATTATAATAATGTATAAGTCATAAATTTATGTATTTATGTATTTATACATACACAAAAAGCAGACCGCTTAATCAGACATAAGGCCTCGCTCCGCTCGGCCGAGCGCTTATTCGGACAGGGGGGGTCTACGACCCCCCCCCCTATTCGTAGCTAAAAGGTCGGCAAAAAAAAAGACTTCGCTTCAAAATTTCCCCGCCTCCTCCACCGTTGTAAGGTCCATGAAGCCCCACCCGTTCTGAGTACGTCTTTCCGACTTCCTTGACAGCGGCGGGTTGGAAGAGCCGAGACTCACACGAGACTCACTATCACGCGAGACTCACGATTTTCACTGGGAGACTACCCGAGCGGCGAGAGGGAGGGCGTCCGTATAAAAGACTTCGCTTCAAAAAGACTTCGCTTCAAAAGACTTCGCTTCAATAATTTCATAAGTATAAATACGTTTCAAATGTCTAGATTCCGAAAATGAAATGTCCATCTAGTTAGAACCACCCTGAGGAACTCCTTGGACCCGTTAATTTACGAAAATGGAGGCCAACCCAAACCAACTTAAAATGTCCTTAAATGTGTGTATCTGCCGTCCAGGGCGTTTGGGGCTGCAATTTTTTTTTTTTTTTTTTGTTGCCCAGGGGGCTGTGTGGGGTTGAAAAGGTACGGGTGGGTTTTTGAAGGTTTTCGGCTATAGCCGTGTCGCGTTTGAAGTATTTTTGGATGTTGAATCCAGTTCTGGGGGTCCCAGAACCATTCAATTTCACCGAGAGGATCTGTGGGGCTACAAACGGAGCTTTTGAAGGATGTCGAAATCTTGGACGCATAATCCATTTTTTGGCGTCCCACATAAGTTCAAACACTATTGCCAAGAATTGAATAATTTTTTTTTTAATAACAACAGAATAATTAACTCCTGTAGCGTTTTGATTATTGATCCAGTAATCAGCACGAAATTGTAAACCATGCTAAAATAATTTAGTCAATTCTACTCCTCTATGCGGCGTACATACTGATGAGTTAAGTAGGTATGATGATAATGTCGGAAACGACAGAAATACGAGTTGGATGAAGTGGAGACTTGAGAACTTTTGTCCTCAGAACGAAAAAAAGATACGGGAAAGACAGCCCACCCTCCTTCGTGGGTGAGAGGGGAGCTCCCGAAATATTCATAACGGTGGAAATTCACTGAGTGGGTCCCCGTGTTTTGGGTGGAAAGGGACGATTTTACGGCCGCATAAACCAACACTGCTAGTGAGCGGAGGGTTGGGCTCTTCGTTACCGTAAGTGCCTGCACTTAATTTTGGGGCGGAAGCAAATTTAATAAGCCAAAACGCAAGCCCCCACCATCTTACGTCCGCCGGGGTCGCACCCATTTTCTCGACAGTACCGCAGACCTGAGTTTCTCGACACCATCTAGAAATGCGTACTTTTCTAAATAACTCCATTTCAACCGCTGCGCTCAAACAATAATTTAATATAATTACTATAATATAGTACCTAATTATTATTACTATATTAATTATTACTATCATATTATGATAGTTACTATCATATCTGTGATGTTAATGACTACCTACCTAATGTTTTTCTTGTTAGGGCTGTAGATAAGTATAGCAGTTACTGCTCGAAACCGGTCCCCACGCTACAATTGTTTATTTAAATAAACAATTTAGTACTCAGCAGAGGAGTCATTTCTCACCCTAACCACCTCATATTAATTTGTGTACAATGTATTCAAAAGTGAAACTTCCCGAGTTTTTGGATTTACAGAGACTTTAATTTTTCGTGTGTTTAAATTTGAATGAATAGAAAAAATAATAGAACATCAAACATTACATACATAGACTATGTAACATAGTACATATTTTCTTTCGAAATTCCAAACGAAAATAAAACCGGTTTCTGACCATAAGTAAAAATAATATTTTACTATATTATAGTAATAATTAATATTTTACTATAATATAGTATAATATAGTACTGTACTATATTATACTATATTACTATATTATAGTAAAATATTAATTATTACTATAATATAGTAAAATATTATTTTTACTTACCTATGGTCAGAAACCGGTTTTATTTTCATTTGGAATTTCGAAAGAAAATATGTACTATGTTACATAGTCTATGTATGTAATGTTTGATGTTCTATTATTTTTTCTATTCATTCAAATTTAAACACACGAAAAATTAAGTCTCTGTAAATCCAAAAACTCGGGAAGTTTCACTTTTGAATACATTGTACACAAATTAATATGAGGTGGTTAGGGTGAGAAATGACTCCTCTGCTGAGTACTAAATTGTTTATTTAAATAAACAATTGTAGCGTGGGGACCGGTTTCGAGCAGTAACTGCTATACTTATCTACAGTCCTAACAAGAAAAACATCAGGTAGGTAGTCATTAACATCACTGAGAACAAACATGAATATTTATGTTTATACACAACAAACACAAATTAATATTTATTCTGTCACTAAAAAATCCTTGGATATTGAACGAAAAAAAGGTATCTACTTCAAATTAGTAGCCTATCATAGGCTACTTGTGTAGTGGCCATATTGGCCTTGGACTCGTAGGTCGAGTGAGGTGCAGCTTTCGAAGCAATCGTAGACGGAGAAGCGTTTTAAGGGGGTCCCAAGACTATGCTATCACATCGTGTGGCTCTCTGAGGGTTTTCCAGGGCTTTGACTAGGAGGTCGAATTAGGTGTCGTCTAGGTAATAATTTTGGACGAAGAAGCGATTTTTAGGCCCATTTATAGCCCACAGAGCCAGGCTAGTTCACTGGAGGGGTCTGGACCACTAAAGAGATCAATTCTACGGCCGAAAATTCTTCAAACTACACATTTCTCGACTTTCAGTCACTTCGCGCTGCGTTCTGATGAGGCCACGGGTTCGAATCCCATTGAAGACTATGGAAATTTTGTGCTTGAAATGGGTTGTGCATGAAAACATTGGTGATTTACCAACTAATTAGCACCCACCAGTTAGGCCGATTAGGTCAAAAATCGTATGACGGTTGATTAGGATAATAATCAACCGCCATACGATTTTATTATTATTATGGGGAGGAAACCATTTGCGGGTGGTAAACGAATAGGTATCTCCAAATTTGAGTTTGAACATCTTTTGTGTCAATGTCTCATGTCATTCTACTCTACACCGAGCTTGATAGTTGCTAAACTAATTTCAGTAATGTCTTAGAATGTAATTGCTTACGGAAGGCGATATCCTTAAGGAGGTTGAGGGGATTAGCGAAGTCTTTGTCCCCCTCCGCCTAAACAATTAGCCGGCTCCACGTTATTGGTTTACCCTGCTGGGATCTTCAGCTTTTGAATTACTCAGCCACTTATGCACTTAGACCAACCTTCATTTTATCTTATATTTTTCGCCCTTAAAACAGGCTCAATGACAAAATGACAGGAATGGAACCAATATCGACCGTGAAATGTTTCGGTCTTCGTGCCGGTCGTACTAGGTCAGCGGTGGCTAAATTCTTTCCAAACCTGATATGAACCATCTATTCCACCCTAAACCCGTTTTGAACCCCACTACCTCACCTCAGGCTCGAAGACCTGATGGCCTCTACGGCCACAACGTCTTGGGAGGCTTGCATTACTATGGTAATGCTATAGCATTACTGGGAAGCTCGTGTGATAATCTCTGAGATTACGGCCCTTTCCGACCAGACAAATCCCCCATGATGAAACCATTTCTATACGCCAATCAATCGACTACCAGTATATCTGCATCCCCCGCGTTGTAACATTATTTTGACAGTGACTTGACAGTCGGATTTCGAACACTCTCATAACACGCCACGAATAAGTCCTACATTCCGGAATTACACGTGAAATCTGATCCACCCTGCCAAATATATTCCAATCACGTCCCGTCATTCCCTCGCCAAAAACCATAATATGAACGCAAATCTGACAAGTGGCTTGCAGTTGTCATATGATATTATCATATGACAACTGCAAGCCACTTGTCAGATTTGCGTTCAGATTCATGCCAAATAAAAGCGTACTTTGAACAGACACAGACACTGAGGGCAAGGGTGTTGGTCGGTAACTGAACCCAATAAAATTGTATATTATACAAGTTACTGTTGTATTTAAAGCCTAAAAAAAGTATTGACTCTCACCTACGCCTACAATAAGTGACTTGAGGGTTGTAGCTACTAATTAAATAGTGAAATTATTTAAAAAAAGAAATTTAGGTTATGTGAAAAATTAAAAGTGATATACATAATCATATTTAACGTTTTTTAAATAATATAATATATTTAACGTTTTTTAATAATATAATATATTATTAAAAAAACGTTAAATATGATTATATTATAAGACAATGTCTTGGAAGTTTGGAATGTGGAAATGTCGGTGGAAACAGTTTTTCCGGGTGACATCGAGGACCACAACAAGATTTTGCGAATCGCTCGGCGTTTCTTCTGAGAATTACTGCCAATTGTGACCATGAAGTCTTATTAGGTTTCTTATTTAATCAACCTTGTCTCATAGGCAGAGCGTCTCGTATCAAGATGGCTTCGGGGACTGGGGGCGCCTTTAAGCGTTGTTAGAGGCTCTGCGAGGCTGTAGGTGAGGTTTTAGCTATTTAGTGGAATGTCGGTTTCGTAGTAAATTATAGCAAAAAACGCTGCAAATTTTACACAAGGGTTTATTATTCTTTGATATACGTTACTTGTGCAGAAATTTAATTCCGTCAATGAAAAAAACGCTGCAAATTTTACACAAGGGTTTATTATTCTGTGATATAGGTTACTTGTACATACATTTAATTCTGTCAATAAAAAAAATTAAAAAAATTTTTTTTTTTGGATTTTTATATTTCAAAAAAAATTTTTTGGGGGGATTTTTTTTCAAAAATGTGTTTTTTCAAAAATTCTTTAATTTTTACTCGAAAAATATTCAACTTCTTGGGATCCTTCAAAAATCCCATTTTTAGCCCCATGAAAGCCCTATAGAACGCCACAGTGAAATCGGATCGTTCCGGGACCCCCAAAAATGGATTCTACGTCCAAAAATACTTCGAAAACGACACCTAACTCGATCCCATAGCTAAAAGCCTTCAAAACACCCCTCCTGTAGCCCCATAGCGCCCCACGGGTTTGGGCGATCGGACTGAAAACCTTGCGGGCACAACTAGATGGTAAACCAAGTATTTTCTCGAAATTTCAGATTTTTAAAAAAATTCCTACTGCCCAAAACGGCCCGGACGGCGGACGGCGGACGGACATTTCGGATTTTGAATGTAGACCTCTTGAAACGGATAATGTCAAATTTTGAGGCCGATCGGAGTCGTCGACCCGTGTCGCGAAAACATAGGTGTATTATTCCAAGAATAATAAACCAAAATCTATATTTGCTTGTCAGCTGTAGCATCTACGGTTAGGAGGAAGCGCGGCTTTTTAGAAAGGAACCCCATGGGGTGCTACAGCATAACTGCAGTTATGAGGGAGCAGTGATCGTTTTTGAAGGACAGGAAGTGGTTTCAGGGGAGCCGAAACCAGTTTGCACTGAACAGACATCGGTCTCTAGGGACCTCAGTCAGAGGACTTAAGTTGTTACTGATTAGAAACTGGTTTTAAGGGAGCAGACACAATTATGGAGCAGACACAAATGTGGAGGTTAGGCAGAGAGATGACTCCTCTGCTGTTGACGGTAGGTACTAAATTATTTATTCGAATAAACAATTGTAGTGTTTATCAACCAAGATCAACTACGGCTCAGAGTATGATGAAGCAGTTGAACCTACATACTCAGGTTGGACTATTGTTAGGAAAACCTGGGTACAAGGTTCATTTGCTTCAAGTTACTCTGGGCTGTAGATGAGCGTAGTAACTCGAAACCAGTTCCCACACTACAATTGTTCGAATAAACCATTAGTACCGACAACAGCAAAGAAGCTATCTCTCTCCCTAACCTCCACATTGGACCTCTGCACCTTCGGCAAACAACCACTTCGTGAGCAGACACAAGTTTGCACTGGCCGTTTAATCGTTTCTACTGAGCATAAACCGGTTTTAGGGGGCTGTCACCACTTTTTATTGTTTTAGGGGGCTGTCACCACTACTCATTTCCATCCTCATGAACGTCTGGGTAGAAAAAAATTCCTCATCAATCCTCATCAGTTAATCTTTCATCTTATCCGATATTACGGAAGGAGAAATCAATTAATGAACATCCACGATTTGTAAATAATTTTATTGAAAAAAGGAAATTCACTCTAAGTCAGAACAGTGGTAGAAGGGGGAGGGTCAGAGACAGATTGATTCAGTGTAAAAAGGGGGAATGTCTTAAGTGGAGGAAATTTTTGTTCTTTTCCAAATAAATCGGTGGCCGGCCTGGAATATATAAGCACGACAATAATAATTAATTATTAATAGTGACGATGGACAATTTTTCCGGAGTTTCCTGTTCAAGGTTGACCTACTAGGTATGGATATTAGATAATGATTTACTCATTTTGCGCTAGATATAACTATGAATAACTTCACCCAAGGGTCCTATTGAGGTAAATTAAATTTTAAATTTTTACCGTTCGAACTGTCCGTTCACGCCGTCAGCCATTAAACGTAAAGTTGTTGTAAGTAGGTATCATTAATCCTCGCCATTTGTTGAACTAATTGAACCATAAAAATGTGTCCTAAATCACATCTGCTTTTCACCGTGGTATTAAAATGAAAGAGAGAAAAATTATCAGACGGCGGTGGGGTTTCGTAAAAACACTCTCCTTTTAATCCCATTTGTAAATCCACTTTTTCCTTCTCAAAGTATTAAAATTAAAAAGTAATGTAACAATCCGTTTACACGACGCTGATTGAGTTTTAATCCAAAAGTCCGCTTTTAAAATCGGGGTTAATTATTTAATGGACACAGTGAACGGAGGAGGGGAAGAGGTGAAAAAATTGTTGGTTGGGTTTTTTTTTTGGGAGAAGAGATGAGATTTTATCATTCAGCGGTTTTTAAAAAGCTTCCAACCGGAGTTTCCATTAACTCCCTCCCCTCGAACCTTCCCGCTCTCGCCATTTTGAAGATGACGGAGTCGCGAATTAATTTTTTTTCGATATTGTTGCGATAGAGAGTGGAGAAGGGTTTGATTTTTTTTTTTTTTTTTTTTTTACGGGAAGTTAGCCAAACGTAGCCGGGAGGTATCAATCCGTGACCGCGCCAAACTGCTGGTTGTCAGAAGGTGAGGTAGATAAATAAAAATGTGAATTACCGCAGAATAGTTAATTTTAAAATACACCGTGGATAATTATTTCGACCCAAAAAAGTATGGGTAAAAATGAGGAAATGATTTTCCTCATTTCCTACTCTGAGTCAATATTCATAAAATTTGTCTCCACTTGCACCCAATAATTAATTTCAAAATGAGACTTTTTATTTTCTTCAGCAATATATCGGATGTATCACACATTTCCAACAGCTGTGCGACGTCAGCAACGCGACGTTTACTATTTAACCTTTTTGAAGAAGCCAATTTCTTTTTTAGAAGAACATTGTTTCAAAAGAATTTTCGCAATCAAATTTCACAGTGTCACCATTCAGTTGGAGTTACCGTTTGAAAATTCATTAAATGAATTTTATGATTTCGTTCGTTTCCCTAGGCACGGAGGAGTATAAACAACGCTCAAGAACAGCCGATTCATCCCCATCAGAAGGATTCAAGAGTGATTTCGATAGCCAACAGCCCCGGAACTCCCTCTTTCACAATAAAACCGCCCTCGTGAAAATCTGTACATCCGTTAGTAGGGCGTGATTGATGGAAAATGAAAAGAAAAAAAAAATCGACAAAAAAATGAAAAACGTAAAACCTCGTAATAATTTTGACTCATTTGAAAAGATTCATTTTTCAGAGAGATCAATGTATCGATAAAAAACATTTTCGGATTTTTTTTTTTTTTTTTTTTTTGCGAAGAGATTATTAGCAATGAGCAACTCATAGCAAAATTGTGAGGTGAAACATCTTCATGAAAATCAAATTGCATCAGCAGGAATTCTTTTCCCCCGCAGAAACAATAAAGTTCAATAATTGAACTACACTGTTTCTGCGGGGGAAAAGAATTCCAGAATTGGTTTAATTATTAAACCAAACGCATCTCTAAAATGTATTACCACAGTTTAAAATTGATCGTGGTTATTCTTAGGTTTGATAACTAAGGGTTAAAATAAAATGAACTCCAGAATAGGGCGTCAGCACTACGGGCGTTTCAGAACGTCTGATAATCACATGGAACTACGGAACAATTCCGAAGGTCCCGCTACCTCACGCACTCAGTTTGTTCAAACTCCAAGATTATTGGGTCCCCCTCCGATTCAAATCGTTCAACTACAGAAAGTTATCAGTGCTCGCCGAGTTTTTTCCTAAGTCGTCTTCGTCAGGCAAGGCGATCACTCCTGAAGTTGTCATGACAAGTTGTGCACAAAGTAGCGTGCATTCTCTTGGAAAGTGGGACAATTTAGACCTGTTTCAACAGGTGTACTACGGCACATGGAAAATTACACTTAACACCCGAGCATTGGAGACATGAGAATGCAGCTGCCCATATTTCGCTAAACGCCTGACATGCAAACACGTACCTACTCGGGCTGAAGATTGTAGACCCACTGCCAGAAGCAGAATCCGTTCCTATGGGCCAAAAACGTAAGCGGGGGAGGCCATGCAAGGTGAAGAGTGCCCTTTTAATTGATTGATTAGACCTACTATACCGAAACTGTGAACCCTTCGACGACTGTAGATTACCTATGCCTACGTATATATAAATGATATCTAAGTAATTCCTAAATCAAATACGAATGTAGTCGTGTTAACTCATTAACTGGCGTGTCCATTGAAGTCGTGCAACAAATTTTTCTGATGTGCGATTAATTTATTATTTATTATTATTTATTAATTTTAATAATATATTATGAAGTTAATATTATTAAATTCATGAAAATATTATTGGCAGGTAAAAGAGGTAGGTATTACCTAAATGGATTTATATAGCATAGGTTCAATTAGAGAAAACAGCAAAACGTTTGATGAAAACGTTCGTTATCTAGGAAATTTCACATATTTAGACCTATGCATTCACAGCCAAAAATTATTTTTGAACACTTCGTGCACGCCATTTTCTCCAGTAGCAGGATCTTCATTGCAACCCTGAACCCACCATAATAGCAGTAAAATGCCTTAATTCTTTTAAAAAAAATAATAATAAAAAATAACAAAAAATGAATGATAAAATGGAACAACTTAAGGAAATTTCCGTGTTTATACCGGCAATTTGTCAGAAAAATCCCTACGTTCTTCTCACATCCAAAAGTTCCTACGAGCAGGGAGATATCCCTGTCTGGCATCACTGGTTTCATAATCTCACCAAGTAGGAAACATTCCCCCCCCCCTCTTCAACTTGGCTTCTATTTCTCTCCCCGTAGCTGCAGATCCTCCTATAATTATTATAGCTGGTAGGTTTGAAGTATGTAGGTACCTACTACGCTGCTTACCTACCTCCTAATAGGCAAAAAGCGGGACAAAACATGAATTTCTCACATAAAGCAGGACATAACGCTTGCAGGACTGAGGGCTAAAAACAGGACAATCCTCTCCAAAACAGGACGGTTGGTCGCCTTACATTAAAACCCTAACTTAGTTATAACCTGCCAGCGTGTTGGCTTCTGATAGGTAAAGATAGAATTACGGTGGTAGCATGAGAATAAAAATGTAGTAAACACACAATCTTTTCTTAAATGATGTCTCAATTTTTCAAAATTTGAAAAATTTTAAGATTTAATCTTAAAATTTTTAAGAAGTGGAAAAAATAAATAATCTTGCTTCAAAATCAGCGAAGAACAAATTTACTAAAGTGGTAGGTACAGTTATTGTACAGATAACTTGTGTAGACGATTGTTATAAACATGGTGAAATATCCGAATTATTGCTCGCATTATACGCCAATATTATGCGTGTAAAATTTACATTTAATGTACCTAATGTGTAAATTAGTCTAAATTAGCTTGAAAGACATCAACACGTACCTTTAAATAATTATATCAATTGTTTGAATTGTTATAGTTTAACAATTCAACAACGAATTATCCGTTATTCCAAAGAGGAAATAAATTATTCATTTAGGACACAATAATTGTTATTGTAAAAAACAATTATTTTTATTATTATTATTATCATTGTTTTTTACGTACTGGACAAAAACCGAAGGGCGAGGATATGTATTTTGTACATTTGTACGACATATAAACTATAATAATAATAAATTGTAATAAACGTATGTATATTATGGAATACAACATCATTGTAGTTGCGATATTATCAACGACGAATTGTTTTAGCGTCCCCGGCCAAAAAAAGTTACGAAAGTTGGCAAAACAGTCGATCGAGATGGCCACAATAATATTACCTGTGGTACCCCAAAATATTACGTTGAATAGTACCGATCTAAGAAGAGAAGTGACACTTGTTTGTATCGGACCTAAGAAATTTGACTCCAAAGGAACGTTTCTACGTATATCAGATATATCTGATATACATAGAAACGTTCCTTTAACATAGAAACAGTTTTTTACATAGAAAAGTTAATTAACTCGCAACTACAGAATCTGTTTATATGTACACAGATTCTGTAGTTGCGAGTTAATAAACCCAGAATTCAGTCAACCGGCAGAAAATTGAGCTGGCTAAAGCATGTTCACGTTTCAGTAATTTTAAAGCAAAGGCACCCACGTGTGTGTTTGCATACCGGATTTGGTACGTTCCAATTATTATTGGAACGTACCTACGTATTAAATTGATGGTTTACCTCGGATAAATACATATAGTTGATAATATCCACATAATATTAATATCCTCGTCGATAACATTGACATTGCGATAAAAATATCTACTAAATTGAAATGTCGAAGAAAAAAAAAATTAGTAACCAAGTGTACAATAATTGTACACTTGGTTATGTACACATAATTATTATGTATTTAATTTCAGGTTCATTAAATAACAAATTTTGTTATTATCTCCGAATCTTTGTAGTATTTACCTTGATACCTACATGTGATAAAGAGTTTTCGTGGTTTTTCCTATCCAACGAGTTCTGTCCAAGTAACCCTACGAGAGCTGCATCTCAAAATACAATAATTGTCTCTAATTATTAGTTATGGAGAAAAGGGTAGAGTTAACTCTACCCTTCTTGGTTATCGACTTCAGGCTAAATTAAACCAAAAAATAAAAAATTGAAAATCTCACCTGAAGTCGGGATTGATCGTGGCGGTTGATGAAAAACGCGGGTCGGAACACAAAACGATACCACCACTGCCGGCGACCAAAGATCAAGTGAATTCCGCACAGGGCGAGGACAGGCATGGAAGGGACTGCTCGGGAGGCGGAGCCTATTTGGGCCAATAGGGTGATCCGGCTAGGGCTGGAAGGGGGTCACCCACCCCTCGGAGCCGCACGCACCCCCTTCATCCCCCAAACGGTTCTTACGACTTCACAACACCACAATTATCCAAGATTTGACCCCCCACCACCTCACCAACAGTTCTAGACGCCCCTCGCCATCTCACCCCCTCACCATCAACGGTCAAGTTTTTCAACCCCTCCTACCTTCGGCCTTCTACAATCCCTAAACCAATCCTATACGGTATAAGTATACACCAACCTCAAAAACTGATCAGTGATCACAATTCAGTTAGGGCCGTTTCACCAACCTCATGTTAAAGTTCAAGTTATAGGTCTACCACAGAAAGTTTGCGTCCCTTTGGCGCATTCTTCTGGAGAAAATAGAACTAGTTATGTATCTCTTATCATCAAGCAGATTCCCCTGCATACGATAATTTTTCGGGAATTTCTTCCCTCAAAAGTGACATGATTTCCCTCCTCGGGAGGAAGAACTTGAGAGCACACGTTCACAGCATAGCCACTACAAGAACATCATATTTCTCACTGCTCCAATTTCCCTGTCAAGGTTTCACAATGGAAGGTGGACTCGATCGTTAGTACGCGGATCCACCACCTAGGGGGCGCCACACGGACGCAAACTTTCTGTGGTAGACCTATAGCTATTTTGAGGTTAGAGATTGACATAAAATCAGTTTTAGCACACAACAACAAAACTTGAAGTTAAGGAGATAACTTCCGAAAATCCGCAAGTTAAAAAATTGGAAGTTAACTGCCCGGGTAACTAGGAGCGCTGGTAACTACAAATTGCGCAATCAAATTAAATCTATATCAATAAAAACTAGTAACCCTGAAACGGCGCGATGCGCCTGTCTTAAGGACGTGGGTAATGATTGATGAGCAAAGAGCACGGAAAACTGCTTTATTGTTGGTATTTAGGGTAAAGAGGGTATTTAGAAAGGGGAAGAGGGAACGTTGAGAAAGGGAATGAGGGAAAGGCTTTTTTTTTAGTTTTCTGAGGGAACTACATAATATTGTTAATCAAGTAACGAACTAATGGATGACAGCTCAGCGTATAGTCGTTGCCTCTTTCTCTGCAGGAAGGTTTGACGGGTTTTTAAACGGGCTTTATCTAACGCGATTCTGCCTCCACATCGTCTAACTCAGTTGTGACGTCTTTGATATTGACGGTGGCAGCATCTTCATTTTCCTGGTTGTCATCATTATGTGCATCATCATTGTCTTCATGATCACTGAAGAGGAGCGAAGATAATATATTATATTATGTTGAGGCTGTCGGTGTTAGGTGGGCGTTGTGCGAACCATTGTGTAAGGTCATTTGAGGAAGAGGAGTTTACCTCTAGCGCCGTGGTGCTGGTTATACAACCCTTCCTCTTGATGGCCATGTTTTGGATGGAGATGGCGTCGCCCTCTTTGAAGTTGAACGGTTCATCCCATTTCGAGATAGTTATGGTTCCAGTTCTGTCGGTCAGTTGGGTTTTGTGCAGCATGACCGACTTCCCCTCCCCCCCCCCCCCCCCCCTTCATTGTAACTTCCTTGCTATCATGAGGAGAGGAACAAATTGCCATAATGCTGTGCGAGTGCTTGTCCAGTAGTCCCACGAGGTCTCCTCCTAAAATTTCAGCGTCCAAGGGTGAAAAGTAGCTCACTCAGCTGATCAGGAGAATTCCCTTCATTTGACTCTTCTCTAGTTGCCCTACAAAGGCTCCTCCTCAAATTTCCAGGGCACTTTCGAAAATTTCAACTTTGAATCTGGAGGGAAGAGTGGCGCTTCCAAGAAGTGCTCTCTGGTGGTCAGCCAATGAACTAAAAGCACAAATTCAGAGAGATTCACGAGATCAGAAAAGGTGAAATCGCAAGGAAAATAGTCGTTTGGATTTGTTCTGACGCTAGCGTGATGGGACAGACCATATTCATGTTCACCAACATAACATAACCAAAAAACACCAAACATCAGTAAACTGAGGACGAGTATCTACACTGCATGCAGATACATCTGTACATGGATATGTCGTATGATATAATATATCACACAAAACATTCAACGTTTTTTATTGGTTGCACCCACGGCAACCCACCCGTCAACTTAATTTTTCATAGCAACAACGCTTGTTAGTTTCTCGTAGTGAATTATCAAATTCCCGTCTACAACTATATTATAGTTGTAGACGGGAATTTGATAATTCACTACGAGAAACTATATTATAGTTGTAGACGGGAATTTGATAATTCACTACCTACGAGAAACTAACAAGCGTTGTTGCTATGAAAAATTAAGTTGACGGGTTGCCGTGGGTGCAACCAATAAAGTACGTTGCATGTTTTGTGTGTCGCAAAATTTTGCAAGACCCCAGAACTAAGACATATCCATGTCAAAATAAAAAAGATTTTTTTGTACACTTTCTACTTTTTGTGCGAGTGCACTCTGGCGGATTAGTTAAAGTGTCACGCGGGAAAATTCAAAACGCCAAATATTCACTAGTGATTTCCTCTGCTCAGACACCTAATTTCTCAGTGCTAACTGTACTGAGTACTTTGTTCATTATCAGTTCAACTATGTTCGGCCGTATTTTCCCATTTCTCTGGCCTTGTTCCCTAGCCCATTGAGCTTGGGCATTGTATATAATATATTATAGCGCAAGCGAGAATTTTCCAAAAAATTTCAAATTGAAATGGGAAGTTCTCAATTCAGCTTGGAAAACCTATAGTTAGGCAATGGTGGAAGATGAAGGGGAATAATTTGAAAATTATTTTCAGATGACTGACCACAATCGTGATCGCAATAAAGAGCAAAAATTAGATTAGTCAGTGAAGTGATGTCAACAAAACACGATTTTGTACAACGTATGTAGTCAATTTCCACTATCAATGTTACACCTATATATAAAGAAAAGTATCGTAGAAATAGACTGCATGGTATAAAATCGTTTTTTGTAAGATTGATCCCCACTATCTCGTCGCATCTTTTTTACCAGAAAATCAGACTTTAACTTCTTCTCCCCCTTCACCTACCCCGTTTAATCTCTCCTGCCTAATGAACGGGAGGAAATTTCAATATTAGACCCGAGAGTTGGTATCAATTATAGATACCTATAGTCATTATAATTTTAGATTCATTAGTAGAAACACCTCCACTCATCACAACTTAAAACCAAGGAATATAATATAATATAATACATTATATTATATTCCTTGGTTATAATATATTATATTATTATATTATAGGCATATTAGTATACCGGTGGATATACCCGTTTTTTAAATCCATTTCTTTAACGGTTTTTTATTAACTGACTAATTTTGCACAATTTATAACCTTGTCTTTATAAGCTTACTAGCTGGGACACCCGTGCTTCGCACGAAACATCAAATTCCCGTCCATCACCTATCAACGATGCACCCGTGGCAGCCCGTCAACTTACTTTTCCATAGTAACAACGCTTGTTGGTTTCTCGTAGTGAAGTATCAAATTCCCTAAGATACGCTAAGGTTGTAAACAACTTCCGTCGTGAAGGACTCAGGTTTCAGCCAGAACGGCCTCCGTTCGAACCCGTTTGAATAGCCTAAAACCTTCCCCGTGCTATCCCGATCATTTTGCAAAAAACCTCATCAAAATCCGTCCAACAGTTTGGCCGTGAAAGGGACACATACATACACACAGACACCGATCATTCTAATATTTGCAGCTTATTTTCTTGACCCCTCAGACCTACGGAAAAGTGATTCATCCATAAAATAACATTAAATTTACAAACTGAAAAACGGTGACTGCTTTGGTAAGGCGAGCTTATAAGGTAGTTTCGTTAGGTATACCTAGGGTGGCCAGATGTACTGCTTTAAGGTATGTGATACTTCTGTACACAGAGACCCTCGTGTACACCTGAAATGTACTGCTTTTTGAAACTAGTAGAGTTTTAGGCTCGCTAGTAGCGAGTCGCTACTTCCTGCCAACTTACTCACGCACTTGGCAATCTTCCAAAGAATGATGGTGCCCAGACCCCCGGACCCTAAATTAGATAGAACACCAACACCTCTTATCATTAAATGATCCTAAATCTTAGGATACGAAGAAGTTGGTTGGTGGAGCTACGGTTTTTATGATTTTCAAACGGGTTCTGTAGTTTTTCAATGCAGCCGAATAGAATAATACTTATCTCTCGAATAATAATTGATCTCTCGGTATGGTTCTCCTTTATGAGATGTAGATTATATCATATAGTCATAATATTTTTGTGGCCAGTGGCAATGATTTAACCTAATGTGATGTTTTATTAGACATGAAAAAAATTTACAATTCTCTATCTACAGAGAAAAAAAAAATGTAATGTCTAATAATAATAATTTTATCTATAGACAAAAAAAGGCTCTTATACTATAGCAGGTACTATATACACATATACTATATATATATTATACTATAGTGTCCGACGACTATTTGTTTAATGTACTGCTTCCTCGAAAAAAATATCTGGCCACCCTAGGTATACCTAACGTATACAAGAGATGCACTTCATTCAATCAATACCTACCTCGGTGAAATACGAAATGACCAAGGTACTTCTAGTGCCAAAGTACGGAGCCGTTACATTAAAATTTTCTATTTTCCCCCCCACTAGAGTGATAACGTTTTTCAATTTATTTCTCATCACGATTCAGCACGGGTTGTCAAGAAATTCGTTCAAATATTCGCACAAACTTCCAACACTTCCAACCTGAATAAACTTCTTTTCCCTTCAACTTCCCCTGCAAATAAATATTGTGCGCGGTGAAATAGATGCTGGAGGGGGGGTGTTCGAATCCAAAAAAGGTAATGGAGCCAAATAGAAATCAATGAAGATATGAGATTGGTTTTGGATAGGATGTGAAATGTTGGATTGCCTCTTTTTTGAGATGGCGTTTTCGTAGGGATTGGTATACCGCCAATAAGTTGTCTTCCCCCCTCCACTCGCAGATTGGTTATTGGAAAAGGGAGTCCTCCCCGCCCCCGCCCTGCTGTTCCAATTTCTAAGGCTCCTCGGGGTTATTGGAAGGGCGACTCCCGCACACTTTTTCCCGCCCTTTATTGGGAGGTAGAGGTGAGTGGCGGTGGAGGGGGGTGGAAGGGAATCTCCCTCCTTTGATTGCCCCGATATGTTCCCTTTTCTCCCGACTGATCACCAATATCCTTCACTTTGTTCCAAAAACTGTCTCACGGAGAAAGTTGACTTCCCCTCCCCTCCAACCTTCACTTTCTCTTAAGGGTTTTCCCCCTTATTTTCTCGCACATACACTTTTTTTCTTCCTCTACCGCCTCGCCAATATTGGATAGATCCTCCTCCGCCTCCGCCATCCACAGCACTCGGGGGCGGTTTACACCAAAGATGTGCCGAATGGATCCTCCCGAAAGCCCCTTGACCAGGAGCCGTGGCGGCTCCTGTATGATGTTTGCACACATCAATTCGGACCTGCCTCAAAATAGGTTTTACAAGGGACTCCCAAACTGTGTTAGGCAAGAGAAAATGAACTGACATCTCAGACCCCACAGCAAAATTACATTAAAAATCTCTACTTTTTCCCAATTGATACATAATACTAAGAATTATGTATTGGTAAGTCTTACCAATTTAAAGACGTCAAGGTTGATTGAGTGACTAAACTCTGTATGATTTTTTTCTTAAAAATAAAATTTTATCTTGTCCATTTAATAGACATACAATTCAGTCAATATCAAGTTGTTCATTTTGAAGCATGCTTATCGACTTGAAGAGTTTTTTTTTTAACAATAACTACACTTCCTTTGAAAAGATCCGCCATTCTTGTAACAAATTGAAAGGTCCAAGGGAAATACACTGCCAAGGCAATGGCACATGAGCTTCCTCGTGCCAAGTTCAAAATGAACGTAACAACTGTAACAAGAAAATTCCGTTCGCGCATGCGCAGGGAGTACCACCGATTCAATCGTGATGAAACTGATAGGGAACTATCTAGGGCTATACCCACACAATTCCTGAAAATTTGATTGAAATCCGATCAAAATTGTAGGAGTTATGGCTGTGGCAAGGAAATTACGTTCGCGCATGCGCTGAGCGTATCGCTGATTCAATCGTGATGAAACTGACAGGGTACCATCTAGAGCTATACGCACACAATTCCTGAAAATTTGATTGAAATCCGATCAAAATTGAGAAAGTTATGCCTGTTTCAAGAATTTCACGTTAGCGCATGCGCAGAGCGTACCGCTGATTCAATTGTGATGAAATTCGTATGGGACCTCAAGGAGCCTGATCCGCATAATCCTTCAAAATTTGAGCTAAATTCATTCAAAATTGTGGAAATTATGGCTGTAACAAGGAAATGCGGACAGACCCACAGACCCACAGACCGACAGAACCAAATTTGTCCAGTAGGCTATGAAACGCAACAAAAATTTTTTTTCTCCCGAAAGTGAACACAAGGCTTCCGCTGCTTCGCAGACTCGGAAGCAATAGAAATCTTACTGAGCATATATCATTATTATTATTATTATTATTATTATTATTATTATTATTATTATTATTATTCTGCAGCCCAAAAGAGAAAAGCAGTAACTGGTTTCCAACTGGTGCCCAGACTATATTTCGAACTGGTTTTCCAATTTTTTATTTCGGTGATACTCAAAGGATAATTTAAAGGTGAAGAAGATCTCATGGCATCCAAGGATAGTTTTATCACATGTGAACGAACCATGCACGTTCATTAAATAAAGAACAAATTTTGTTCCTGCGCCTGATAACAAAACTAAAATTTTTTTATTGAGGTACCTATTCTCACAAGGAGACTCACTGAAGAGTTTTCCACTTTTATTTAGTTTTTCTTTTATTTGTATGTACATTTATTTATGTATGTATATTTCATCCAAATAAACTATTCAACTTGAAGAATTGTTATTCTTCATTGTATTGCGATAATGAAATCCAAAATAATAAGTCTAGCAAAACGTATACACGATATTCGTTCCAGGTAGGCGGTACGAAGATCGCCAGGTCAGCTAGTCACATCTTTACAATTCGAATCGTTTAGATGTATTCTCAATGACATACGATTTACTTTCAGCTTTTCGAATTCTAAGAACAAGGTAAAGGACGAATTAACCCGAATTTTTTACGGTTGTTCATTCTCCATTTTACAAAGAGTAGATTTATGGGGGTCCCAGGTTAGTCGGATCCTACTGTGACTCTAAGCTACACAATGTGTACCATAATAATATGGCACACATTATAATAATATTATATTACTTATAATATGACATAATATATCATGTCATATGGGTTTTAAATGAGTTCTGAACAGAAAAACGAGTGAAGAATTTTTATTTTGTTTTTGTTTTTAATGGGCCAACTGGACTACTGTCTGACTAACAAACAGCAGGCTGGCTCAGATAAAAATGTTATAATAATAACCAGAAATGGTAATATTTTTCTCTTCTACTTATTTCTATAAAAAAAAAAGCAAACAAAAAACCTTTTGCTCTTCAAAGTCATCTATGTACTTCATACTAATGTATTCGTGTGGTCATTTTGAAAATATTTTTATTTTGAAACGAAAAAGCGAAACTTCCATATGTGGGAGAGAACGAAACGGTGTCTTTCGTGGTATACCACGAAAAATGCGGGGAAAGATCCTGTCAGTAGACAATCTGCTCGTACTCTATCCAGCATAGAACTCTTTTCTCTCAGCCTTCCCCTCCTCGTCTTTTCGTTATCCACCTTTCAAGTTTTTCGTTTCCTTCAACCAATATAACCTATAACTCCTCCCCTTCCTCCGCTGGTGTTCCCTCAATATCAACCGTCTTCCTTCACTCCACCAGATTGCAATTTCCTGGTCCAATAAGACGACACCGAGAAGACATTAGACCTACCTCCAAGGTGATATTCAATCATGCCGAGTGAAATTGATTCTACTTCGCCTTTTGCGACATGCTCTCGAAAACGCTGGACACACAAGACAGAGCATTTCTACGACAGATACTTTCTCCAATCTGAAACTTGCTTAATGAAATTCCTTGTACTTGAAGAAGGCAGCAAAAGAAAGACAAAGGAACCCGATGAATGAATGAACCGGTGAAAATTATTTTACGTTTTACGTGCGTACGCGAGCGAAGCGAGCCGGAGCGGCTATTTTAAAAACGCTGCAAATTTTACACAAGGGTTTATTATTCTTTGATATAGGTTACTTGTACAGACATTTAATTCTGTCAATAAAAAAAATTAAAAAATTTTTTTTTTGGATTTTTATATTTCAAAAAAATTTTTTGGGTTTTTTTTTCTTCAAAAATGTGTTTTTTCAAAAATTCTTTAATTTTTACTAGAAAAATATTTAACTTCTTGGGATCCTTCAAAAATCCCATTTTTAGCCCCATGAAAGCCCTATAGATCGCCACAGTGAAATCGGATCGTTCCGGGACCCCCAAAAATGGATTCTACGTCCAAAAATACTTCGAAAACGACACCTAACTCGATCCCATAGCAAAAGCCTTCAAAACACCCCTCCTGTAGCCCCATTTTAGCCCCATAGCGCCCCACGGGTTTGGACGATCGGACTGAAAACCTTGCGGGCACAACTAGATGGAAACCAAGTATTTTGCCAAAATTTCAGATTTTTAAAAAAATTCCTACTGCCCAAAACGGCCCGGACGGCGGACGGACATTTCGGATTTTGAATGTAGACCTCTTGAAACGGATAATGTCAAGTTTTGAGGCCGATCCGAGTCGTCGACCTCCGTCGCGAAAACATAGGTACCTATATTATTCCAAGAATAATAAACCAAAAGTAAAAACTGGAGAGCCCCCTGAGTCCTCCAAAAATAGATTCCACGTCCAAAGTAGCCTCATAAATCCCCACTGCGAACTCAAGTGACTCAAGGTTAAAAAATACCTCGAAAACGACACTCACTTGAAGAGATCCGAGAAAGTATATCGTCAAAATTGAAAGTGGCACCTAAAATTCACGTCTCATTATTATAGCAAGCGCATGGGCCAATACAACGTCCTTGATGCACAACACAACGTTGTAGAGAATTTCTTTATTTTTTATAGGAATCCCCAAAGTAGAAAGCCCGTATCGTTTTCTGAAAATGATACGTGACCTCTCTTCACGAAATCTTCCTCCCTCCTTCCAATATTCTGAACATGTTTTTCCACGCTTGTTGAACGCAAAGTGGGAACTCTCACGTCCTCTTTCAATCATTTCTCGGATTAACTTGCAACCTTTTTCTTCCACATTGGAGGGTGAAAGCGGTATCTTTCATTTTTGATGGGGAACACGACCGAGAGATGCGACGAGCTCGCTGAATGAGAATTCCCGAAATGGAGACACAAGAAAAAACCTCTTGTTAGGTGTCATATTTCCCTGGTAAACATCGAGTGTTTTTATTTTGTTTGTTTCAAATAAATGCATGAATGCATGATCAAGGGATTCAACGTAATGAAAAATCATCCTAATATTAACAAACTATTTGTTTCATTTGTCTTAAAATTATTTGTTTTGATAACTAAAACAAATTAAAAGGAGTTGAGCATTTTTTATTTATTCAATAATTGAATAAATCATAAATAAATAAAAGATTTAGATAACTATAGTACCTATATCTAGGTAATAATTAACAATAATTGTTATAATAAAACAATTATAATTATTATTATTATGAATTATAATAATAGTTATCCAAAAAGAAAACAAGTATAATTTATAATTGTTTTCTTTTTGGATAACTGATGATTTGGGTTTTCGTATACGAAAAAATGCATGTCGTGAATATACATGTAAATATAATATATTAATGACTATAAAATTTATGACATTACTTTATATTATTTTATGATATAAAATTTATTAATACATATTACAAAGTCAGGCGGCCGAATTAGCCAAGTGGTTCAGGGCGTTAGCCACTTCGCGCTGCATTCTGTTGAGGCCAAGGGTTTGAAGACCATGGAAATTTTGACATTTTCATGTCTTTACTTTGGCACACAACCGAAAAAAGCGTTACTTTTTATTGTAATTTGTAACTAAGTAGCGAATGAAATGAAATCGCATCACGAAATTTGTAACTAATTAGCGTCTCCTGGTCAACAACAAACACAATAAGGTGAATAATATGGAAGACGAAGACATGAAAATGGTCTCCTGTGGTTGCAGACGAGTCTGCAAGCTGATTTTGGGAATAAAAGTGCAGCTGGCTTAAAACGGTTCATTAATAAATTAGCGCCCCGTCATGTCAGGCCCAAGAGGTCAAAAATCTTGACGTAAAACTCGCTTTTCGATGTTTTCAGTGAAGCGAAAAAGTAAGGTACGAAGTAGGGAAAATACATACCATAATATGAGATATTATCTCAACCACAAGTATACGTTTATATATAAACGGAGCAACTTGGAGCAGAATGTTTTATTGAATATCATATTTATGAATAAATGCACGTCTTGATGATTAATATGTTCCCATCTAGAGAGAAAGGATGTTCGGTCGCGTACGCTGCAGACGTCGTTGTTAGTGTAGCCACTGAATTTTCGTATACAGTTTACGCTACATTTGCCCATTTTCAGTCGAGAAAGCCGAGGAAGTTTAACAGGAAGTAATGATATTTCCCTTCCACCCCCTCGACACCGTTTGGGGCCGAATCCCAACAGAACTTGTCATTTTTCCTGAGACGAGGGGCCGGAAAGGAAAATCTCGCTGAGAGCCCCCAAGTATTTCGTTTCTTCAGTCCGTCGAGGAGGTGAAATGACGCGGAAATGGGGGTTCGTCTTTTATACGGCGTTTTATGAGGGAATCCAACTGAAAATGTCACCAGGCTGAGAGACGACCGTATTGAATTAAGGCGATACGAACTGGTCGGGCTTTGGTTCGTAAGTAATAAGGCGTCAACGTTTTCTTCTACATGCTACTCAAAAAAACCTATATTAGGTACTATTCTTAAATGTCACGATATTTGGCTCAAGACTCCTGAAGAAAAATGAGCACTCGATCTTATTAAACCTGAAATTCCATAGAGCCATTACTGCACTCAGAGCCCCATGCTTAATAATTACTGGAATTATTCCAGTTTTATTCGTGTCAGAGCTGTGTCAAAGTGTTCACTAAGCCAGGTTCATTTGGCGAAGTACATTGTCCACATTTATCTGATGGGAGCCGATTTGCCAGAATTATGTCACTGTACTCTGATTTTTCAATCATCAAATTTGTAAGAAATAGGTACACTCAGGAGGAGTCCAAAAAATCTCATTTTTTTGGATGATGGTCCCAAAAATCTAATTTTTTAGGAGGATGAAGGGAGAGAGAATTGAAACCGATTGAGAGAGGGCAGAATTTCTGCCGCAGAAATTGGGGTTGTGGTAGTCGAAACTGATACATCAAAGAATAATAAACCCTTGTGTAAAACTTGCAGTGTTTTTAAATTCAATATAGGGTAAGCGCAGGCAGTGTGGGGGCAGCTCATGAAGAGATTATTGCAAAAGGTATGTATTTAATAAGGAGTAACTGAACTGCAATGAGCCCATTACAGGAACTGTAATAATTACACTATAATAATTACTATAATTATTATAGTATAATATACTACGAGCATATAATATATACTACCATATTATAGTCCCCTCTATGATCATGCGGGAGAGTACAGTTGCGACATAACCCTCTTGTAATTGTATAATGGGGTTACAGTAAAAACCGCCGATTTCAATAGGGATTTACGTCAAGTCTTCACTCATCGTGGGGGAGAACAAATTGGGATGACGGGGATGGTGCGGTTTTGGGCATGCCTTCAGGGCACAACCTCCTGCTGCGCTACCCTCAGATATTGCACCTTTCATCATAACGGGTTTTATCTTTTACTTAACTTATATATTAGAAGAAACTAACAGAACATGACCAAACGAATAATAAATTTTCACCGAGAAGTTTAGTTACCTACCTAATTTACGTCCATTCAAAAAGAAAAGTGTGGTAAACTTCCAAATAAATTATGAACAATGTACATATATAATTTCAATTGATATCGAAATTACCTACCCGAAATCGCATTTTTTAACCAAATAGCGATACTTAACTGTCGATGAAGGGTTTTTCAATTTCGGTTCGGCGGTAAAACGCAAAAAAAAAAAAAAATGGAAGCCGTTGAAAGGACTCAGAGGAAGAAAAAAAACCTCTAACAACGAGGGGAAAATCAAATATTTAGGAGCCTTTTTACCGTCGCCTTTTAGGAGAACAACAGCCTTTGGAATCCGGTGAATCCTATAAGGGATTGAACTCGATTTGAGACAGAAAAGAGAGACGCAAACGCTAAACCTTAGAAAAGGGGGACGTTACGACGTCAAAGCGAGAAGGCGGAACTGAGTGCCCGAAGGAGGAAGAGTGGGGGGAATGAGGAATCAGTCCTAAGTGCCTGTTGGGTTTTTATTTTTCCTCTTTTTAGAAGATAAAGGTTTCAAATGCTCTTTCAGTCAGCCCTGTTCGCTCTTTCCCCCTCAACACCTACGAAGATGTCGAATGTGGTCTATCGTGACGCACAACGGTGATCGTATTCACCGCACAAAGACTGCACCAAAGGTTTTTGGATTTCACAAAACGGCACACTCGAATTCGACTTGAAATATGAAAATACCTATCGATAAAAATCAATAATTGATTCAATTATTGAATTAATTGGTAGTAGTTATTTAACTAATTTAATTAATAGTTATTTATTTCAATATTAAAAATTTAATATTTTATCCGATATTATTTTCTAATTATTAAGTATGATATTAATTCATTATCCAAGTACAGTTTAAGGACACCTTGTCAAAAACAGAAAAATCACATTTTTGGCCATGCGGCATGCTGGCATGGCCCATGCCAGCCATTTTCAAACGTCGTGAAACGTTGCTGGGATGCAAATCAACATGATGATGTTCTTTCAAATCACTTACCAACTCATGAAATAGCGTAAGCGTAAATAGCCTATTTCTATTTCGCTTTGCTGTTTGGATAATGGTGCGAGGAGGGGTGTTCGCGGGACGGCCAGATCTTGGCGCATCAGCCACTGTTTTGGTCTCTTTGAACTTGCCCACAGTTTGCGTTACAAGTTTTCGACACTCCGACGATTCCATTGATCTCGCGAAACGATTTTCCAGCTCTCCACAATCCGACAATCTGCCATTTTGTTGATTCACTAACACTGTAGGGCGGCGCCCTACAGCCCGATCTCGCCTGCAGGAACTGGCCCGCCAAACCCGCCTCACACATTGGAGGGGGAGCTTGCAGCCCGCGACTGCTGCGCCATCTAGCGGAACCGAGGACCCCGGTGGGCCAGCAGGGATCAGTCAGTCGCCGTGAGGCAGCCGAACAGTGAAGAACCTGTGTCGTTGGGCTCGTATTTTTCCCGCTAAGACGACGTTGCGACGTACCGATCGGTCGGAACGCGTACCGACATTTTTTGTGCTAAGTGCAGTTGTTGATACCGAGTTAAGGTGGAACAGTGGAACAGTGAACAGTTCAGTGCCAAGGATTTTCGGCGCAAGTTTTCGTTTTGTTTTCCCGCGGGCGTTCGAGTAAAGTGAAGCGCCGTTTTCTCCCATTCTCCCCCCTTCGCCTTGCCCGCACAGCCTTCGGGTTTGCGGAAATTGCAACTCCAGGGATTCGACCGAAACAGCAAATTGGTGACGACGCTACTGCAAAAACCCGACTTCGCATTTCCACCAGAGTGACCTCCTCTCACCACGATCTGCACGGTAATGCACTCCCAAGTTGTCAATTTATCTCCTCCTGACTACCCCCAGTAAATATCCAGCTGACAGCAAGTAGTTAGTTTTCCCCCTGATTTTCGACTTTTTGGTTATTCTTCGAGTTGTATAATTTTGAGACGTCACAAGACGATTTATTTTGACGACGGCGCTATCGCCGAACCAGAGTAGGAATTTGGTTTATTGTAATATTCTTCCGACAGAAGTTGTGTCGCGTATTTCCCTTAATTATTTCACCCCATTTTAGTAGGGGATTTTCACCTAGTTTTATAAGTTTTTACCCCGATTTGTTAGGGGAGTTTAACCAGTTTCTCTACTAATTTGTGACGTTGGAACGCCGATTCTTCTCATTTCTCTCCCCCTTTCAATATCAAATTTTTTAGGGAACTTTTTCACTCGACGTCCCGTCATAACACGTCCCGACGTCCTGTCGCAACGCGTCCCGACGTCCTGTCACCACGCGTCCCGACGTTCCGACGTCCCGTCATAACCCGTCCCGACGTCCTGTCGCAACGCGTCCCGACGTCCCGACGTTCCGACGTCACGACTAGGACCATTTAATTTTGTATTCTAAATCGTATTGTAATATTTCCGTTCAAATCCCAATATTCTCAGCACATATTTCGTTTGCAGTTTGTAATTTTCCTATAATATAATTTGTCACCAACAGACCGAGTTATTATTCACCTGACACCAAGTGGGTTTGAAGTTGAACAGAATAAGGAGACAGAGAGAGCCCAGAAATCGGCCATAATAATTTTCATTTGCAGTGATAATTTCAAGTTAGTTAGGCCAGGATAAGAATATTTTCAGCTTATCCAGGAAGACGACAATTATATGTGAGTATTTGGTTGACGCTACCCAGCCAGCTGCTTACAACACTTTGACGATCCATTCTCAAAAACTTTTTCAGGAAAAAAACTACATAAAACTTGGCGGTGAATAAAACTTAGGAAAATGTACTTTGCTCTCTGTTACATACTCTGTGACTTGTACCTACCTACCCACTCCTGTCAGCTGTTATCGAGAGCTGGTCTTCCATCAAGCATGGCGGACACAAAGGTTTGCTCGATCGACGAGGTTAGCGACCTCAAAAATCCAACAAATTTATCCCCTCAAATTGGCAATTTGACGCCCCCCCAATTTTAAAATTCCACTCTTACCAAAACATTTTCACCGACCTCAGCCTATTTTTCCCGAATGCAGTTGGTAATAACCTCCAAAAGGAAAAAAACGGGTCGCTACCTCGTCCAGAACCCAGGTTACAATTTTTTATTGACAAAATTGTAGGAAAATTCAGCAAAATTCGAATTTCTTCTACATTCCATAATTCGGGGACGGTTTGAGGTATCGAGTTGGTTTTGGTCTTGAAATAAAGTTTTTCACACCCATATCTTGCAAAAATACGAATGTTGGGGAAGAATTGTGAAAGAATAAGGTCAGCTGTCAACTTATTGGTAATAGGGGGTGTCCTTAAACTTTCGCAAGCCACTTACGGAACGGTGCTGCACCGTCGGTGCAACCTTTCGCAGCAGCTGAAGCATTGGCAGCCTCCACGTGACGCATAATAATAACCCCAAAACCCGGTGTTTGGTGACGATTAATAAGTTTTTCGACTCGCTGGGATCAATAGCCGCACTCTCAGATTTGCCAACAGGAGGACTTGCCGCAGCGACTTAAGTTAAGCGGTAGTCGCAGCGGCGGCCATGTGACGCATGTCCCTACCATCTTTTACGTTACACACAAAGCCCATCGCAAGGCTTTGGGTCAGCGGACACTCTATTAGTGAACCATTTTCAAGTAGGTAGGTAGAAAACCAAAAGGGTGCTCGTAGATTCGCCCCACCGGGGTAAAATCATTTTGATGACATTCATATCGACATGAGACTTGTTGACGTTTTTCCAAGTCCCATAATCAACCCAAACAATGCACAGGGCTTACGGGTATTCAATGTGAAATTCGAGGTCAAAAAAATAAGGGGCACTACTGCCGAAATTTCCAAGGAGCAGCAAGTCTTTCCAAGATTTGCCGGGTAATAATTCGCGCCGCACGCTAAGTTCGTTTGAACCCCCGTAGAATAATAGGCGAGAGAAAAAAATTAATAAACTGGCTTCGTCGGAGTGGAAAAGGTGTGAGGGAGAAAGAATTCATTTAAGGGCGTCGGAGAGAATAATCTCTCAGAGATTGGGGACAGTGGGGGGTGGGGGTTCCTGAGGGAGCAATATGAGAACAGACTTGCAAATGCCTTCAATTGCAAAGCCCTCGGCTTGGAAAAATATGTAAACTTGGTCGGATAATCCTTTAGCCGGCGTTCGTTAGCCGGTCCATCCTTGCGCGATTGAGTTAGGGTTTCCCTCCCCTCCCGCCAGGACTCCAAAAAGTAATTCCACTTGTAATCTACTACCCAGGGCCAAGTGGGTCTTTTCGCTTTCTCTGTTGCGGCGGGAAAGAGAAGAGGTAATTTTTCGAGAAAATTTCCATAATTCAGTTCGGTTCTTCGGTAGCGGAGGAGGCCGAGGATTTTAATTTGAAACTGAATGGGGAGGGAGGAGGAGGAACTTGTTCTTCAGAGCTCCCCCCCCCAACACTCAATCCTCTCTCGAGAACTCTTTCTGACCAACTTTCCACAGTCCCCCAGGCCGCATCTTGAACTCATTTGCAAGGTTGTTACACTGTAATTTTCCCAGATCTTCCTCGCCAAAAGAAGGCGAGAAATACTTCTTTCATTACGGAATTTTATATCTGATTCCACCTTATTAAAAGAATCTTCTAAGAATCAGTTTTAGAATGGAGTAATATATTTTAGCCCGTTGGAGATGGTTAATTGGATTTGATCAACTTTCTTCATTAGGATTTCAACCATTTTTCCCCCTTCAACCCTTTTGCTCAAATTGTTAATTACACAAGGGAACAAAAAAGGGCACCTCGCGCACAGAATCTGAAGGGTTATCTTCCATGCAATGACGTGTGCTGAAGACACTTCTGAAGATAGTTTGGCTGATTCCAAAAAAAACGGAAATGGGTGAGTACTCGCCTCTGTAGCTTCCAAAAATTACCCAATCTTCTAACTTTTTGTTTTGTATAGCTCCACACGAAATGCTCTACCACTTTAAATACTTCTGAATTATTTCGGCTAATGTACTAGGAGAAAATCGAGATTTACTACAGAAAACTCCACGACCTTCACGCGTACTCAAGACCTATGAGCAAGTTTGGAATCGATTTTAGATCCCATATCATGGATTTACAGTCAACGCCTTCTCCCCAAGTGATTAGGAGATTCCATATTTCAATAGTTTACTACGTTCAAGGGGTTATCAATTATCTAAATGCAGAACCACCCTCTAAAAGTTGCGTACTCACGATGACTCAAGACCGGCACAAGAAAAAAAGTTAGTTTTTCATTTCGCCTGAAGAGCGCGTTTTTAACTATTTCGATCTCCGAGCTAGTCCGTTCAGTAGCCCAACATCCCTGGAAGGGAAAATACGGCTCGTGGGGGATCTCCAGCAGCCAAAGAAACATTTTCACAGAGTTTACTGAGCTAAGTCATGTTTGTTGAGATACTTTTTTTTCCAGACATTCACGCTCGTAAAATGAGTAATTCAAATTGTTTGATTAGATTGTAATCACCCGTATAACACAAAACGGGTTCGTGTGGCGATGAAAGCCCAGTTTACCCTTCTGGAACAACAGAGTTAGCTTGCCAGCCATTTTGAGATACTTTCTCATGACCGTCACACTCAAAACCTTCACGCGACCATCACGCTTTACCAAGTCAAACTTGTGAAGGTCATGAGGGGTTAGTGAAGGTTTGGATGATTTAATAACCTATCTCATTGACCTGACCAAGTTATTGTAGTATATATGTACGTATATTGTATTATTACTAGGTAAAAGGCAAGACCATTGTGAAAAACTCATGACCTTCACTCAAGAGTTCATAACCTTCACACAAAATTTCAAGACCATCACGAAAACTCAAGTCCTTCACGCCTAGCTTTCTCCATTTCAGTTGCAGAAATTGACCTTCAAATCTAGTTTCTAACCCTAATTATATTTTATATTCGGTTACTGGCTACGGATACTGAAAGTAATTGGGAATATATATTGAGTTCCTCAATAGTTATACCAACACCAATTCATGTGATGGTCTTGAGGAAAGCACATAAATCCGTCGTGGTTTTGTAGTGATATCTTTTTGGGGGCTACATAAAGTATCTCACCCTATATATTTTCGAAAACTAGTGCTTTCCCTGGACCGGAATCAATAACACTTCTAGAGAAAACGAAGGAAAAATTTTCGGCCTAAACGAAACCCCAAATTTCCGTTTTTTTTTTGGAATCACCCGTTTACTCTCCGAACACATAATACATTAAATGTATTATAGCAACTTATAAATTTTATAAGTTGCTATAGCAACTCGCGAAGGGGGTCAAACATTTTGATCGGCCTTAAAATGTGTCCATATACGTACAGCAATATGCTAAATCGAAAGCCGATAATAATAGATAATAATAACCGGGGTCGACGGGGGCAAGCCTTTCACGGTTAATCGGAAAACCCGGATAATCTGTACTTATATTAAAAAATTGAACGAATGAAGTGAAAATTCAAGCAGTTTATTACTAAATGGTCGTTTAAAAATTATTAAAAGCAAGTTTTGAAGAAACATTTTGGTTTTTGAAAGATTTAGTAATTTTTTGTTGTGTGGGGGCAGAAAGACGGAGTAGGGCAGCATGATTCCTCCACTTACCAGTACCATACTGGCCAAGTCAGTGAGCTGTGGAAGAAAAGAAAAGCAGATAAATACTGCTTTATGTTCATTTTGCGTAAACGTTCTTCAAGAGATAAATTTTCATCGCACAGAACCAAGATTTGTAGGAGTAATTTTCTGTTCGCCCCGGTTAATGGAGCTTTTACCAGCGTGGGTTGGTACGTCAGTACACCCAGCGAGGTGAAAGTAGGGTCACCAGTACACCCGAGCACTACCGCAGTACACCCAGAGAAGAATCGGACTTATGACGCGAGTACACCTGAACGAGTTGTAACGTTTATATTGACGTTTTTGACGATTCTTCAATGATGATGAGATGTTGTTCACAGAAAATAAATATGGTTGACATTGAAGTTATCGTCCTCTCATGGGTGTACTCACGTACTGCGGGTGTACTCACGTGGTTTCTGTCTGGGTGTACTGAAGTCATGCGGGTGTACTCACGTAGTTTTTGTCTGGGTGTACTCACGTACTGCCTTTAACCGCTCGGGTGTACTCGTGCGTTTTCCGACCAGGCGTGAGGGTGCCTACGAATGGGGCCGAGAACCCCGGATATGGGAGCACCACAATGATCGCAATGAGACCACCCTCATGAAAATCTGTATCTGGTATGAATCTATAGGTGTCAAGGCTGGTCTACTGTTCTCCAATCCAAATTCAGTCAAAATTTCCTTTATGTAATTTTGTTGATTCAGTTTTATCGTTCCATCATGAGATCTTGTGACTTTGATACCAAGGATATACTTAGTTCTCCTTAGTTCTTTACAACAAAATACTTTCTTATCGTGCTCTTCAAGTCTGGCATGCATTCTTTGCTTTACACTACCAGTATCAGGTCATCTACATAAACCAAATAATGCCTACCCCAGAAGCTTTTTTGCTTACTACGTAAATAAAATAAGAATACGAATACGAATTTTAAACACCCCATCACGAGTTTTTGTGAAACAGCCACTGCCCCTTTCGCAAACCAACGCTCTACCCTGAGACCTGATTGGTATACGAAAGGTTTTGTAGTTTTTGACCCTTTCAATGCGCAGTATGCGCCACGTTAAAACTGTTTGGAAATTTGGTGACCACCTGAATCATCATGCAATGCTAATGAGTACAAATCTGGTTGAAGGACAATTTATGAACTAATTAACGTCGACTGCCATTAATTACAAGCAAATATTGGCTATCGATGCAATTAGAGGAGATTGTTTGGCAAAAATGTCTACCAAAGCTTTTCGAGGCTTGATGGTATAAAAGAGCAGACAATTCAAATTTGGAATCACTCCTTTCTTGTCAAAATGAAAGTGTTCGTTTCCCTCCTCTGCCTGGCTCTTTTCGCTGTCGCTTCCGGCTCGCCCGCCGGCTGGCTCAGTAACGTCGCGTAAGTACCAACATTTCCCTAATAGTTGGATGTACATATTGAATTCGTTGATAATACACTGGTTTTGGGTAATTTAAAATTTCGCAAAAACAACTAAACCCCCTTTTTCCAGCAACCTTGTAAACGAAAACATCAACAAGGCTACCAACGTTGCCTCTGAGAAGGGACAGGAAGGATTGGCCAAAGTGAAGGAACTCATTGCTCAGCTCCAAAAACAAGGCGGTGAGTGAACAGTGAAGGATTTTAATGTTTTCCGAATGTGAATAGTCGAACTCACTGAATAACTCAAATCTACCATGAGATTGCAACACTGAGTGAGAAGATAATGTTGGTGGCTCGCCATACGTCCAGGTTTATCCAGTACAGTGCAGAACAGTGCATGCCCGCAGGACGCCAACATTTAATGAGCTGTTTTCAATGGTTGGTTAACAATTATATTGCAAGATTCAATATTACCCAAGCGCCTACTATGCTTAGAAAATAGGTATAACTGGAGTGCCAATCACATTTACTAGGTAGCCAAGACACAATGTTGAAACCATACAAATGTTTTCTTCATCAGATGAAGCAGGCTCTGCAGACCTCAATAGGGTAAAACACCCATTACTCTCACGTTTTTACTTACATGCATTTATTATCTGGATGGATTTTTATGATTTTTTTTTCGTTTTGTTTTGTATGAATTCACGAAGACACCACTTTTTTCAAAAATAGCCTACCTACTATGATAATTTTGTGATTATTGTCCAAAGTTGAGCTTTCATTTTTTTTCCAAATTGCCAGTCGTTGGACAATGTTTCCGATCGTTGGACAGCGATGTGCCAGTCGTTGGACATCTGGAAATTCTCGTCGTAAAACTTTTTCCCGTGTTTCCTGGTTCATATTTTTACTAGGAAGGTACTTATTGGGAAGTGTGAGATATTTTATTCATTAATAACCTTGAAGATCGGATGTGAATAAAGGTTGGTAATTACAAATCGCTTTCAACATTTTTCAAGGCTTACCAACAGGGGTCAGTCAGCTTGCCATTTTCATTAGGAATCCACACATTCGCGGCCGCTCGACTTTTTCACAACTGTAAAACCTAGTGAGGTTATTGCATGGCTGTAACCTTCTTTCCTTCTAATTATTCGAGCTTTACAGTTTTCGATGATATATCACAACACTACGAAATGTTCGTCACAACTTTAGAAAAACCTGGAAACCGTTCACTGTCCAACGACTGGGTGTTTTACCCTACTAGGGATGGGTAAGGATGTAACAAAATCTGTCTTTTGAATCGATTTTATATCGGACCCACTAAAACCGTTCTCAAAAATCGAATATAAAATTGGCATTTGGCGCTCCTTTTGGTTTATTATTCTTGGAATAATACACCTATGTTTTCGCGATGGGGGTCGACGACTCCGATCGGGCTCAAAATTTGACATTATCCGTTTCAAGAGGTCTACATTCTAAATCCGAAATGTCCGTCCGCCGTCCGCCGTACGCCGTACGCCGTACGCCGTCCGCCGTCCAGGCCGTTTTGGGCAGTAGGAAATTTTTAAAAAATCTGAAATTTCGACAAAATACTTGGTTTACCATCTAGTTGTGCCCGCAAGGTTTTCAGTCCGATCGCCCAAACCCGTGGGGCGCTATGGGGCTATAATGGGGCTACGGGAAGGGTTTTTTGAAGGCTTTTAGCCATGGGATCGAGTTAGGTGTCGTTTTCGAAGTATTTTTGGACGTAGAATCCATTTTTTGGGGTCCCGGAACGATCCAATTTCACTGGGGCGATCTATAGGGCATTCGTGGGGCTAAAAATGGGATTTTTGAAGGATCTCAGGATGTTAAATATTTTTCGAGTAAAAAATACAGTATTTTTGAAAAAAACACATTTTTGAGCTAAAAAATCCAAAAAAAATTATTTTTTTTGAGATAAAAATCCAAAAAAAATTTTTTTTAATTTTTTTATTGACAGAATTAAATTTCTGCACAAGTAACGTATATCAAAGAATAATAAACCCTTGTGTAAAATTTGCAGCGTTTTTCTTTTGAAAATGTAACTTGAGGCAAAACGTAAGGAAATGACGAGTATGTAACTCACAAAAAGTACGAAAAAGACTCGGTTTTACTGAAATTTAAAACTCATTTGATTCTAATGCGTTGATTGAAAAGAGGCAGAGATAAATAAAATCGTCCATTTCATGTTTTTTACCTCATGGAGAAACCAAGTCATGAATGCTGCATGAGTGGAGTTTCCCAACGTTGAACCTGACTAGGCCACTATTCAATTTCAGTTTACTTCATCAGTTTTGATCCAGAATCGTATCTTGAAAAAAAAAAAAAAAAAAAAAAAAAATTCTTTAATTTCTCCAAAAATTGATTCTCAACTTTATTCAGTGAATGAAAAACAATCAAAAGAGTTGTCAAAGTTAAACAATCGATTTATGGAAAAATCGGGTCGATACCCATCCCTACTCAATACTTCTAGTATTTCTACAATCAGGAACCACACTCGTATAAATTAAATGACTTCTGAAGTTATGGGAGTGGTTCCTGAACCTATTATAATTTTGAAGTTGAAACAAGTATGAAACTGAAGGCGAGAGTGTCAAGACGACAGTGACCAGTGAGTTTAGGTGAACAGATGCCGTTCCTCATAACATTGTCAGTTCCTGGGGCAGACACCCACAGTCAGTGATGCCAACAAATCAGCCTATTGTAGCATCGTATAGTTTAGTGTAAGTGAACCTAGCCTACTCTACTAGGGCGACCAGGTACTGGTTTGGATCCATGAAAACATGTCAAAGCATTGTGGGGGTGAGGTGACGCTCGCTGTCGAGTAACTCTTGACATGCCTACAACAACCTTGAACTGACTCATCTGTCTCAATTTGTATCAGTCCAACCATTCAATCGACGTTGGTTTGAGGAATTTTACCCATAGTGGTCACGTCATCCAAACGTTTACATTACAGAAAAACTCGCTGCGGAACTCCAATCTGCCGCCGGCATGGTTGAAAAGACCAGTCTGGAAATCAGCCTCAACACCATCAAAAAGGAGATCGAGAAGCTCCAGAAGGTCGAAGAAAAACTCAGTAGTTGGATGGGAAAAAACTGAAAACCTAAAAAAAAAAAACTCACTACCCAATAAATAAATTTGCAAAAATACCTGAGTATTCATTGCCCAAAGAGAACCCATTTGAAAAAGGTGAAAAACACAATGCTTCGAAAAATATTTTCAGCTATATTGTCCAAACTGCGTAACAGAGGATTTTGGTTGAAACATACCCAACAATTGTCGCTCATCCCCAAACTTCTTGTTGGTACTTGTTCTCTGTGCACATCTTGTCCAGCCATTCAGTAGCCTCCGCTTCAGACAGACTTCCTACATTTTTGAGACAATTCGTCACAGCGCTTCGAACGGCGTCTGGCATATCTTTGGAATTTCCGGCCACGAACAAGTACCCGCCGTCGGACCTCAAGCTGTCCGCAATGAGATGTTTCTGTTGTTCTATCACGTGTTGAACGTATCTGAAAACAAATTTTGGTTGAGCGAGATTTTGGACAATATTAAGGTTATTCGTGGTCCACTTCGTTCTCGGGGGAGCCTCGTCGAAACGTGGAATCGTGCGCTACTAGCAGCATCCATGAGACTAACGAATCAATATTCATTCACGTAAAACGGGGTCCGGAACCATGTTTTGATCTTTATTTTTCCGAGAAAGAACTTTAAGTTAGGATACGAGAAGAGGCCCGGGTTTTGGGCCCCTCCAGTGCAATTTGAATTTTTTGAACGGAACCACGAACTCCGAGTAGAAAGCTATGTGATTGGCCACTCACTGACCAATGAAAAATCGGACGGGAGGCTGCAAGCTCACAAGCGGGTTATCTATCTTATATATTATAAGGGTAGGTTAGATTAAGGTTATTCAAGTAGATAAGCCCCACTTGACGGAGAACCTCCATTAAATGTTGTTGTGATTTCATCCTTCATTTTTCGTCACAGAATAAAATTTCTATTTAATATTCCTTCCTATTCCGGGATTTTGGTTTATTATTCTTGGAATAATACACCTATGTTTTCGCGACGGAGGTCGACGACTCCGATCGGCCTCAAAATTTGACATTATCCGTTTCAAGAGGTCTAAGATTCCAAAACCGAACTGTCCGTCCGCGTTCGGGCCGGTTTAGGGCAGTGGGAATTTTCTTTAAAATCTGAAATTTTGACAAAATACTCGGTTTACCATCTAGTTGTGTCCACAAGGTTTTCAGCCTGATCGCCCCAACCCGTGGGACGCTATGGGGCTAAAATGGGGCTACGGGAGGTTTTTTTAAAAGGCTTTTGGCTATGGGATCGAGTTAGGTGTCGTTTTCGAAGTTTTTGGGGTTTTGGACGTAGAATCCATTTTTTGGGGTCCTGGAACGATCCGAATTCACTGTTGCGATCTATAGGGCTTTCACGGGGCTACAAATGGGATTTTTGAAGGATCCCAGAAGGTCAAATACCTATTTTTCAAGTAAAAAACAAAAAATAAAAAAATAAATAAAAAATCCAAAAAAATGTTTTTTGAAAAAAAAAAAATCCAAAAACATTGTTTTCTAATTTTTTTACGACACAGAACAGAATTAAATTTCTGCACAATAATGTTAATTACCTACAGTTGTAATAAGTCTTATTACAACTGTAGGTACTGCAACAATTTCAAGAAAAAGCCAGGTGGCGATCTCCATTCACATTCAAAGGAATAATTCCTTAATTATTAGCGCCTCGCTTTGAAGCTTGGCGGTCCACATCAATCGCCTCGCTATTTTTTCGAGGCCGCTTTGCTGATACTTCACTCATGAAGCAAAAGAAGGGATAAACAAGAAATAATTCACGACGATTCGATGCCCTGGGCCAGCGGTAAATCGACTTGTGGAAAGTGGCGGAGCACATGCGCTTTGGATCTCATTGAAACTTGATTTCCAACTATTCAATGTTGGAACTACTGGACCGTGAAAACCTTTATTGAAACATGGTGCAATGTTGTATAAACGCTGAAGAGCCATCAGTTTCCAGTTTTAGCCTAAACCGAACCCCTAATGGCAGTAGCCACACCTTAAAAATTCAATACCATATGTGAATATTATGTTCACGCATTTTTTAGAGTTAACGAAAAAACGAAATGTGAAAGTTTCCCTTTTTGCGAAGCTTCGAAAGTTCGACAAAAATCTGCTGCTTCGTGTAGAAACCATTTCCGATGGTTCGTCGGACTGCGCCTATTAAAGACTTGCTTAAATTGAGGCGGTATTTTTTAATATTTCTGCGTCAAATGCCAGCAACCGTGCGCCCGTAGATGTAATAGCTGGTTTTTTGGAATTTCCAAAATACCTACACGAAAATGCTAAATTACATTGAAACCTTTGGAGCGGACTTACATTTTATAAGATTGATCCCGTGAAAAAGCCGTGAACACCGACAGGTTGTCCACTTGCGGCCATTCCTCCCCGAAGAAAAAGTCCGCTTCCCGGTTTCGACATCCGAAAAACAAAACCAGTCTGTTTCTGTCGGTGGGAATCAAATGTTGGGTCATAATGTAACTCCGGAATGGCGCCACTCCGGTGCCCGGCCCGACCATCACCACGGGAGCTGAACATCCCTGAAAATGAAAATTGTTAAGGAAGCAGATGAGTAAGACATAATATTATTCTGTAGCCCAAATATAAATCACATTATTGACGATCATTAAATGTGTAAATTTTATCCATAATATATATAAATTTTATAGGTATCACAAACTTGAAATACGGATGCATTCCCTTCACTATCTACTTACTGTAGTATCGCTGGCACTGGCGGGAGGGAACCTGAGGGAGCCTTTCTTGATGGTAATTCGTAGTTTAAACCCAACAGGGAGGCTCTTCAGCCAATTTGAACATAAACCCAATCGAGGGGCTTTCAAACGTGTCTGATACTGTACCACAGCGACGAGCAAAATCAGTTCTTTTTCCTAAAAACGCAACACATACAGAAATAGTAAATGCGGATGAGAGTTGAAACCATCACTCCAATTTTGAAGTAACGGAACATGTTGATTTCTCACCAATGGTGAAGACGCCACGGAGAAAGCCCTGGGTTTAATTGGTTTCATGAGATCGAACAGGTGGTCCAATCTCAATCGTTTTCTGCTGTGAGGGAAATCCGCCAGAAGCTCCAACACAGTCCTGCGAGGTCTGTTGCAATAATCGTACAACTCTTGGGTTCCTTCGGGCGAAGATAATTCGAAAAGTTTGTCTTTTTCGAGTTCGTCGACGGAAACGGATGCCATCACTTCAAAGACTGATCTGGCCGGGATGACCTAAGACAATCATAGAGGAAATGAAGCGCATTGTGGGGCTAGGGTTTCGAGAGTAGGGTCATTCCAGTTCGTACAGACTAGCAAACGATGGGATGGCACTCTATGATGTTTTTGAAAATACCGAAATTGTGACAAACCTACCTACTTACTCAGTTTCCCACACACATTTGTGCACCCTATTCAGCCCGTTCGTCCACCCCAGGGGTTCTACGAGAAGTGACTAGGGATCGTTGATAGTATCGAAATATCGATGTTTCCTCCGATATATCGATATTTTTCTATCGATGATGCATAGTTCCATAATTTCCTGTATTTTGATGAAATTGGCTCAGCATGTTCATAAAGATGCCACTACACCTCAAACGGACCATATAACGCATATTTATACATATTTTCCCGCATATTACGTAGCTCAGGCAACAGAAACTGTGTAAAAGCTTAATCCCTTCTATTTAAAATAAGCTCCCCCCCCCCCCCCCCCCCCAAGGATAATTATAAACTAGTACACCAACATACATTGAGGTCCCAGTAGTTTCGGACGCAGTCCTCCAAAGAAAACGTCCTGTTCAGCAATTGAGTCGGAACAGTTACACCACTGTGTATTTGCGCAAGTTGGACTTTGGTCGACCGAAGGAATCCATTTTCCTCGAAGAGAGAAAAAAACGAGTCAACAGCATCAGAACTGTTGGAAGGTGTGACATAAGCGACGTCCCCCGGCTCATACGTGAATTCTTTATCTTCGCTCTTAAATTTCAGCAGGCGAACATCCTGAAAGCAAATACAGTATATACGGCAAGCTAGCAGCGCTTAAAGTTTTGTTTGGTTGAGACCAAACTGAAACCAAACCTGGAAGTGTTTGTCGGGAGTGACTCGTTGATTGCAAGTCAGTGAGACATTGTAGGCAGAGGCATCTAGCGGCGTAGCCAGTAGTTGTGTACACGGAGTGTCATCAGATACCACATTCACACTCCACCTGAAAAAACAAATATGACAAAGTAGGCCGATGGAATAATCTGGCTCACCAAAGTTGGAAATATGGGCAGAGGCCAGGAAGCGGCTCGGGCCAGCAGAAATAGAGAACAAAATTCATTATTTAATAAGAATCTTATTGAATACCTAATAAAATTTCTGTATCTGATACTTCAGAATAAGGAGAATCAACTTTGAAGAAAGGTATCCTAAAAAGGCACTAAAACCTGAAATATCGAATGTTTTCAGACGATATCGACCAACTCGTAGTTAACAAATCACTCCAAACATTTTTATTCGTTTATGTGTCCATCCCCAAAACGTCAGCTTTCTTCATCTCTAGACACGGTATTTATAAACCGAGAGCGATAAAGGTGGCCCTCACGCGCCACATATTCGAAATAGAACTAAATTCCATGATTTAAAATACTATTATTCACCTCAGACTGCCTCTCTTCCACTCAAATTGAAATTCAAACTTCTACCGTTCCTTCCTCACTTCAGAAGATGTGGAATTCCACATGAAGTAAAAATTACAAAGTCAGATATTTCATTACTAAAATTTTTTGGAAATAAAGAATGAAAAATAAAAACTAGGGAAATGCTCCTTGGCTACTCACCTTAAAATTAAGGAAGTTGTTTTAATTGAGGTATACTCGAAATCAGGATACACCTTTAACAACGACAATATTTAAATAAATTTTTAAAAAACAGTAACTAACAAAAATTTGTTACGACAAACCATAGAATTTGAATCAGCTGAGTTTTACTTTCGCTTTGATAAGGTGCCATAATTCCAACGCCCATGGATCTATGACAGCTGACGGCCCCAAATCATGCTGGTCATCAGCAAGCCCTGGCGAGCAGAGTGGAGAAGCTCCCAACCCGTCCGTCAAACGCCTGTGGAGTTTCTTGGCGACGAAGTTGAATTTCGCGTACGAAGAGTCGCCCAACCCAAGAACTGCCACCCTGAAACGGTCCTGCCATTTGGTGGAGAGTAACAATGCCGGATGGTGGACAGAGTGATTCCAAAGGCAAAGCACCAGAATTGTTCAGTGTAACCAACCATGCGTTGTTTAATGAGGTAGAGGGAAGGCTTCGTCTCAAAAGGAAAGTCCAGGATTTGGACATGTTTGCCGGAGGATCGCCTTGTCCAGTCGTTGCGACTACGAAAACCACAAGCCTCTCATGAAGGAGTCGAGTGATCGGGAAGTCGTCCATAGCCATCACACTTGCTTCCAACCCTCGCCTGCATCAGGTAAATCTATGTGAACTCAGGAGAAATGAATCATTCAGGTTAGTTAACCTAATCACTAGAATCATAGTATAACCTCCGTTGGTTACCTTAGTCTAAATAGAAAATTCCATCTTAATGATCATGTCACGATTTAGGATTTCATTTTAACACTGGACTGGATCTCCAAAAATTTTGGTATTTAATACTTGGTTCTCCATCTAGTTGTGCCCGCAAGGCTTTCACCCCAGTCGCCCAAACCCGTGGGGCGCAATGGAGCTCAAATGGGGCTACGGGAGGGCTATGGGGTCAAGTTAGGTGGCGTTTTCGAAGTATTTTCGGACGTAAAATCCATCTGTGGGGGTCCCAGAACGATCCGATTTCATTGTGGCTTTCATGGGGCTACAAATGGGCTTTTTGAAGGATCCCAGGAGATCAAATATTTCCAAATGAAAAAATAATTACTTTTTTAAATAATAAATAAATAAATAAAATTTTAAAATAATAAATAATTTTTTTTAAACATTGACACAGAATTAATTATCACACACGTTGTTTCTACCGCCTCGGGACCCCTGACCCCGCGCCCAACATTCGTATTTCAAATGGGAACCCCGAAATTTTTCCGTCAGATTTTGGGTTGGGTTTTATCACTAGCGGACCTGGATCGGCTGCAAGATCGCAAAAATGGACGAGCGAGGCGAGCCCCTCTATTATGCTAGATAACATTATAACCCAAAAACACGTGCAACCACTAATACGAGCGAGTTCAACAACGACTTACTGAACGGCTTGCCTCCAAAGTCTTTCAGCAGCATCCTGAGCAGTTCCCGTCTCACTTCCGTAGAGAACCAACAGGCTCGGGAATTTTTCTGTCATCTCGTTCACTGGTTGTCACACGTGAAGCTGGAAAATCAATCACCTACATGACCACTTTCAACTCTCTAAACTTCCTCGTTCGCAAACAAATTACCTTCTTACATTACCTTTGTCCTCACTAATTTCACTGAGGTGTAGTAACTCGAAATCCTCACGAGTTTGACAGGTTTACATAGTTCTACACTCATCAACTAGAATATAATCCTATAGTTTCGTCAAAACTGGAACGTACACTGTCAGCATTGAACATGATAAAAATAACTACAATTAATAGGTACTTAACAAAACTTCAAAATTTCCTGCGAGTGTACTTCAAAATTTTACAACGAATGTAGAGCTTGTTTATTGGTCGCTCTTATCAGCCGTATCGTACACGAAGTCAGGAACGCGCGATGTTTTACAAGACTTTCAGGAGTAGTGTAGACTATTACGGAAATACACCTACCTACTTCTTCCTTTTGTATTTCATACCAGTAGGTAAGTGTTGTAACAACAGTGTTGTTGATAATCAATAATAATGTCATTCATAATATAGGTAACTAATCTTAGTTACCTATATTATGAATGACAATCATAAACAGTTTCCATAATAATATTATGGTACAATAATATTGTTAATATATTATATTAACAAACAATGTATTGGACCTACTACCTGGTAGTAAACCTCCACTTAATTTTCGTTGTCATAACCCTTAATGGAGGAGTAGTCAACCTTTCGCTCGTTTGGAACAAGAATATCATAGGTAACTCAAAAAAGAAATTTTTCAGTAGTGCCGTTTAAAGTTTAGAATGAGTCGAGGACATGTTGTCTTCTGAACCTCAGTAGAGGTGTAGGATAAAGTGCCGTAATATGGTAGGTAGGAATCACTTTTTCGACCACCTACCTATTCAAAGTTCCAAATCAAAATTACTGGTGATAGTAACTATCACCAAGGTCCAAGGAAAAGCTAACAGGCACAGAGTAACAGAGAGCTAACAGGTCACATTTTTACCGAAAATGAGTTAGACATTGATTATTGTCAAGGACGACGGTTTGCATCCATTTCTGCATCGAAAACTGACCAAAACCAAACAGGTCACCTTCATTTTCAAGGCTAAAGATCGAGGATCTGAGCAGAACACAACATGTCAGCGTGGAAAGTCCGAACAAAACCGAACATGTCACAGCAACCAATGGGAGACTAGGAATCCGAGCGGATTGGTGGTCACGTGACCACCCAAAGAACAATGGTATCAGTGAACCGTCTGTTTTTCACATTGTTTCCGTTACACAGTTTCTGCGGTGCTTTTTCCTTTTCTTTTATATATTTTGTGCTCGTTTTTCCCCAAAATGGAAGATTGTGCGGACTTGGTAACAGTGAAGGAAGGTGCTCGGAAATAAAAGAAGAGAAAGTATGCGGAAAACCCAAGGGAGCTGACAAAGAAAGGTCGATATAGTGCACCTGTTGGTTCCAAATTATTTAATATTTTATTTGTGTATTGTGTATATTTTATTGAAATTTCAATTCTTTAATGAGGTATTTGGTTTATATGATGTATGGTGTATATTTTATTTGTATATTATTCTATTTATTATTATAATATTAAATATTGTATTTAAAATTTAAATACAATATACATTTAATGTATAATATTAAATATTAAATGAGGTATTTTGTTTACCTATATGAGGATGGTGTAGGTATATTTTATTTGTATATGATTTTATTTATTTGTATTTATACAAATAAATAAAATCATATACATAATATTATATTAATTCTTGTATTTATATGTATATAATTAAATATTAATTTTTGTTTATTGTTTGACATTGTAACGACTAAATACAAATAATTAAATAAATAAAATCATGTTAATTTTTATTGAAGGTCTGATCAAAAACAAACATGTCATTCAGGTTTCCAAGCAAAAACAAACACGTCAAGAGGGATCCGAGCAAAAACGAACACGTCAAATCTTTAAGTTCAAATTATTTAAATACAATACAGTTTTTATCTAAATGACTCACATACAGGTGTCTCAAACCTAAACATGAAAAGGCCTAATGAAAAATGTAGTGAGAGATCATCGAGGGAATTTCTAAAAACGTTTTTCCTGTTTTGTGGACATTTGGATCTGAATGACATGTTGGGTTTTGCCTGGACACTCCTCAGTTGTAGGTAAGAGTCAAAGGGCTGAATGCAGAGACGGCCAGGATTTAAATAGGCCTTTTCGGATCCTCTTATTCGATTCGTAATGCAGAAATCTTCATTTCCAATGATAACAGCATCCTTTATCAAGAGGTCCTTTTACTTGAGGAATCCTCGACTAGGTACCTACCTTATCATTCCTTTGGCTGATTTCGAATGCAGAGGTGCTCCGTTAATGCGTTTTTTAAGGAATCCTCCAAAATGCCCATACAAATTGACCCTCCAACTATAATAGTACGGAGCCGAGTTGTCTGATTAGTTTTGCTTTGTATCACGATGAACTTTGTATCAACTGTTTTTGATTCTCGACGATGAAATGCCGGAAATAATGGATTTTGTCGAACGTTCGATACAAATGGGCTCCAGGAAAAACGCTGCGAATTTTACGCAAGGTTTTATAATTCTTTTATTAGGGTTAATAATTAAACTACCTACCTATATCAAATGTGCAAAAACTATTTCTGTGCCAATAAGAAAATATTTTTGAAAAAAAAAGAAAGACAAAAAGTACAATGTTCGGATTACAAAAATTGGATTATGCGTCCAAAATTACTCGGAAACTACACTTCCTCGGGTCCTCCAAAAATCCCATTGTAGCCCCATGAAAGCCCCACAGATCCCCGAGGTGAACTCGGATCGTTCAGGGACCCCAAAATGGATTCTGCTTCCGAAAATACCTCGACAAGGACACCTAACTCGATCCCATAGCCAAAACCTGTTTGAGAAATCTTCTTGAATTTGAGGGTGGGACGCAATTTCTTGATGGACCCTGGAGGCCACCAAAGTCAAAAGGATACACTTCATTTTTCAGGCTCAAATGGGGTTCAATACATGACACTTTGTCTATTCAAAGCTCCTACAAGGCATGCATGGCAATGGCAACATGGTTAAGGTGGTGGTGTGGGAGTTGCATAGTGATTTTCAAAAGCAAACTGATTTATTTTAGCGCATTTATTCGTAATTAAAAAAAAAAAAAATACAAAACTTGTGAATGCATAAATTAGGTAGGTTAACTACCTATTTCTAGCGTCTTATCAACATTTTTCTGAGAAAATACATTTTGACAAAATAATTTTGGATAATATAGTCAGTAGTCATAAAGAACGGAAACCGTTTGAATCATCATCAATCAAAACTAAGTACTTGGACATGTTGTCAGTTCTCTCCGATAGCAAAGGCACAAAAACAGACTGCAAGAATTTCACAAAGTTCATGATTAGATCTACGAAAGTGATTTGATAGAATTGAATACGTTACCTTTCATGAAGGGAATACCCTGCGGAGTCATTGTGTCTGTACAAGTATTACGTACATTTTAACAACAAGTATGAACGAGCTGGATTTCTCGCCAGCTCATTTTTAACGCAGCATCCTAGAATATGGCATTCAATAGCGAATTTTTAAAAATTGTACATCAAAAGCACCAGCAAACTAAGTTTACAAGTCTTGTACTGCCCTTATAAGAACAAAAAATTTGTCATCATCATTTAATGATCTACTTTCTAATTGAGGCTTATTGCTATTAGTTTGGTTTTCGGGGGCATGAAACGATAAAATCCACAAACAACTGTTGAGAAATGCATATTGAGTGAGGACCTTCAAAATTTGTAGTGACGTTTTTCACATTGAAGGCATAGACTTTACAGTTACAAATTTATGGATCTACAACAACACTAAAGGTAATATATATTCATCCAAATAGGCACATCAACAATCAAATTTTAAGTTTACCAATCGGTACACACCTATAAAGATATGGAATCTATAACTAGTGTCTAAATAGGTAATAAGTAAACATTTTCAGGAAATTGAGTTTAAAATTCAGTTCATCGTATAGCGCCGAGTCTAAATGAAATTCGTAAGTACAAACCTAATTTTAAACTAGTTTTACAATGATTTTATAATTCATTACTTGAAATCACACCAATACAGGTTTTGAATTCTATTTTGCTAAACGGAAGAGTGTCACCAAACTAAATGAGGATTTTAGCACCAGTATCAGTATTAAATTACACAAAATGTATAAATTTCGATATATTGTAAAATACATCATAGAAAACTGGGTAAATAATCTTTTCGATTAGCTGAAATATTCCAATACGAAATCACACCATGCACATCATGGCACCGAAATCTCATTCCCAAAGAAAACTGCTCAAAAAGACGCTTATTCCCTAAAATTAAAATACCGCTCGATTACGTCCGTCCTAATTTTTAAAAAATTCTCTCTATACAAATACGAGATCATCCAAAAGCGATACCTATACGCAACAAACTTTGGAAGTGTGTTGGTTTAGTTTCAGATTGGTACGAAGACGATGGTTAACTTACCCGAGGAGCGGCACTTCGCTAAGTAGCTTTAGTATATAGAATTCTGAATCACTAAAAAAGAAGTAGGTTGATAGTTTGAATGAAGTAGATTTTGACATTTCTCTGGGGGTCTGGTAAATACATGAGATAGAATTGACTAATGATGTTCAGTAGGAACGTAGTATTATGTAAGTTACTTATTATAACACGATTCTAGTTCAATTGGAAAGGAAGCGGTTTCATAGTGAACTGTTCTGCGTCGGTTTGAACCCTATGAGCGCAAGAGAAACCTAGGTAAGCTCTAGAAACTCCAGGACCAACTGTTGCTCTGTCATAGACCTAGTGACGTAATAGCTGGACTAGGTCTTAATTAAGTAAAAAAATACGTTGTTCACCTACTCACGATGATAAACTTGTATAAATATTTAAGTAAAAAATGTATCACCGACCACTTTTTTAGTTTCGGTCTTCTTTGAAATACAAACCATGGCATAAATACCATAAACGTTGGCGACGCTCTGTTTGAACGGAATATCGACAAGTACCACCTAAGTACCTTCTAAGTCTCCTGGGTTAAAAGCGCGTTATGTATAAAAATAATCTTTCTCGCCATCACTTCTGCTTCAGACAGTACAATCTGAGTAGCACCTACATAGCACCTATCGCCTTTGGTGGGGGAATGGAAAAAAAGAAAAAAATCACTATTGAAGGATTTTGAATTTGTTACTTTAAAAAATATCATAGTTTTTCACAGGCCTTTTCGCTTGGGGTGTTCACTGACGGTGTGCCTGTCTGCTGCAGTTGACCAAAAACGCCAGAACTGGTAGTATCACATAAAAAGACCAGTTGGTCGCCATTTTGTGTATGCGAACGAGGCAGGCATGGATGGTGTTGGTACGAGGGAAGCATCTTGTTCCCCATTTAAAAAAGATTTTTAGATGTACAAGTGGTTTCACAGTAGTAACATTAGACAATGACAACCAGCAAAATTGATTGGGTTATTGAAATGTAAGGTAAGTACGTAACGCATCAAATACGTGTACGGTTGTGTTTATAGTACTTGGTACTGTCCAACCACTGCACCACTCACCGGGAATAAGTCAGATGACAACTTGGGAATCCTGGGGGATCAACTGCCATCTCAAACGTTAGGATTCTGGCTGATGTTGTTCCTCGAGGACATTTCAGTTGGGGAAGTGGTCGACTGCCGCCGCTTTTTTTCGGACCCGAGGTAGATGAAGTTGTATTTGAAGTACTCGTTGATCTCGACGAGAGTCTTTTTGTGGGTTTCAGGCAAGAATACGAACACGAACAGGGCCGACGCCAGGGACATCCCTCCAAACAGCCACTGCACACCGTAAGAGCCGCCGAGCAAGGTGGGAAGTTTCCTGAAATATCGTCAGATGATTAGACTAGATCCACCACTGATTTATATCAACCCCCAAATTCAAAGTACCTGTAGACGAAGAGAGCGAAAAACATGATGATGTGAGCCAGTGACACAACAAACCCTTGAGCCATTCCTCTCATCTCAACGGGGAAGAGTTCCGCCGTCATTGTCCAGGGAATGGACATCAATCCGATCACGGACAAACTCATGTACAGCAGGAGGCAAACCACTGGCACAATGGACGATTGAAGTTCACCTGAAGAAAACGTGCTTGATAATATCATATTATCATATTCATATTATATTATGGTATACGCATAATATCCGTAATATATTATATTACGGAATCCCCTTAGAAGAAGAAGAAGAAGCAGAAAACCTCCTCCTCCTCCTGCTTCTTCATTGCCCATCCGTTCTCTTGGATCAGCAACTCTGCACCATCTGGCAGTTCCCAATCTCGTTTGAGATAGCGAAGGAATCCCCTTAGCTCATGTTAGTTCATGGAGCCCTGGGTTCGATTCCCCCTGAGGGCTAGAATGAATGATGATTATTGATTATGAATGATTATATTGAATGAATGATGAATGATGAATGATAAGGTTTAATTGTAAAGGCCTTCCGGCGATACAAAGTGCTAGAATGATTGTATCGCTTTGCTGATTGTCTGCGTGTCAGGAGCAAGTCACCTAAGTAATTTCTGTAGCGTTTTCAAGTAAAGTAGGAGTCGGCTCCTGCTGGTAGCGAAATTTTAGCAGGGTGGCGAAAACCCTCTGGTTACGAAAACGAAATTTTCTCTACTTTACTTTTAGTCAAAAATGTTTACATTCATGTCATGTATCTGAATGTGATACAGTAGTATTGTAATAATAGTAAAATAATAGTGAATACAACATTACAGAAGAATCGTATACCAGATAGTGCTGGAATTTGACTGATAAGATCGATTTTGGTGTTTTTCGGGGAATGAATGTGTTAAGAGACCATGTTGGGTGTGACAGTGGTGGGGGGACAGTTCGTTGATCAAGAGTCCTGCTGAACTGATCGCAGTAGTTCCCTGACAGGATCAACACCTTGAGCTCCAGGGGTGTCGGCAGAGAGGGAGACATCCCGCTGATCTGCCGACACCAGCCATTGCTACAGCGTGTCGCTCGAGGCGAAGGATGGACGGGTTAGGGCCGTGGGGGGGAGATGTCACCGAGAACACGGTGTTTCCTGACGTCATCCTGGGGTATGAGGGACCCTGCGGGGAGAAGAAACCCCACGTTGGTAGTGCCCAGAGTCCAGTTTTCAGTTAACAGGAACCGGGTTTTAGTAAGCTGGGTTTTAATTCGTAGACGGGGGTAGAACATATTAGGTAGGTACCTTGAAACGTGAAAGGACAAATTTTCAGGCCGATCAAAGTTGTTTTTGCCCCCGTCGCAAAAACATGGGGTGATCATTCTGAAAATAGTAGGTCAACTAAAATAACCGGCATGAGTTTATTACAAACCGGTTTCTACCATCTGAAAATCAGTCTTCTCAATGAAAATCAGTTTAGAAACTGCTAATTGAACACCTGTTTCTGTTCATTATCAGCCCCACAGGCCAATTTGGTTCGAAATTAGACCTAGGTTTATTATTCTTCGATGCAGATTAATTGTGCAAAAATTAATTCTGTGTCAATAAAAAATATTTTTGGGAAAATTAAAAAAAAAAAAAAAAAATTCTGGCATACGATTGGGCAGAAGTGGAACTTCGAAGAATGGACTATGCGTGAAAAATTACTCGGTACACAACACCTTATTTGACCTCCTGGGATCCTTCAAAAATTGTAGTCCCATGAATGCCCCATAGATCCCCACGGTGAAATCGGATCGATGTGGGCCCCCGAAAAATGGATTCTACGTTTAAAAATACTTCTAAAACCACACCTAACTCGACCTCATAGCCAAAAACCTTCCCAAACCCCCATTATGGCCGAACTGGGATATATTGGATGTAGATCTGCTCATATTCTCTCGTTATCTTTTGAGGATTGCCTGTTTTGCTTGCACTCCTCAAAATTTGAGAATTTAATTCTCAATAGGTAAACATACCGATGTGAATCCTGTACGTGTACCAGCCGGAAATGCCAAGAAGAATGGCGATGCCGATACCGCTGATCATACAAAGCGTTCGGCGACCGTAGCGTCTCAGCAGACCTGAAGTGAGGAAGCCCACCAACATTCGGATGAGCCCGATTAGAATGGTACAAATGTAAGGATCCAACCCGCTTTTGACATCCTAAAACAAATGAACAGTTGAAATCTTGTCGACAAAAATACGCTGTACAACTCATATCGAATACTTACATTGAAAAATGTGACTGCATAAAAGATGGTGATGTAAATCCCGGCAAACTGTTGGAAGAAGAAGAGGCAGACGAGGATGAAAAGAGGCTTGTAGCCGGTGGGGCTTCCAAACCCTTTGACGAACCTTTTAATGACCGGTTCTTGCGGTCCCGTCTTTTGCTTGCTTGACACCTCTTTTTCCAATAGGGCCAACTGCCTCTCAGCCAGGGCGTCTTGCTGAAAAAACCCTAAGGTGAATTAGATTTAACTCGACCATTAGATGATGAAGTTGACTAGTGGTTAGTTAAGTTCTTACTACATACCTACTAGTGCACTATGAGGAAGCCAATAGTTAATTACTGAAACCCCTTCAAAAATCCCTTTGTAGCCCCATGAAAGCCCTATAGATCGCAACAGTGAAATCGGATCGTTCAAGGACCCCAAAAAATAGATTCTACGTCCAAAAATACTTCGAAAACGACACCTAACTCGATCCCATAGCCAAAAGCCTTAAAAAAAAACACCTCCCCCTAACCCATTTTAGCCCCATAGCGCCCCACGAGTTTGAGCGATCGGGCTGAAAACCTAGCGGGCACAACTAGAGGGTAAACCGAGTATTTTGTAAAAATTTCAGATTTTAAAAAAACTGCCAACTACCCAAAACGGCCCGGACGGCGGACGGACATTTCGGTTTTGGAATCTAGATCTCTTGAAATGGATAATTTCAAATTTAGAGGCCGATCGGAGTCGTCGGCCTCCGTCGCGAAAACATAGGTGAATTATTCCAAGAATAATAAACCAAAAAAACCGGTCCTATTTCTTGCCCTGCTGACGGATATCAAGGAATTATCAGACTAAGTTAAGAAAACTCTCCTACTTTAGGTGGTAGATCGCATACCGAACCAGAAATTCGATGGGAATCGGTCGTAGATCACATACCGAACCAGTTACATCGCAGGTAGATCGCATACTGAACCGCCACCGAAAATTTAATCACCTTTTGGAGGTCGACGACTCGGATCGGCCTCAAAATTTGACATTATCCGTTTCAAGAGGTCTAGATTCCAAAACCGAAATGACCGTCCGCCGTCCGCCGCACAGTGGTCCAGAATCCAAATCTAGCTGACCAAAACCCAAAAAACTTTCCGCCGTAGGTATATTTCATCGGGAGTGGGTGTAAACCACTGGTAATGAGTTGCCAAAAGTGAAACCGAATGAAACAGCCGGGTTGAAGTTCGACAAACTGATTGTGGAATGCGCGAACATCAGCTCCACGTTATCGTCCCCCACCCTGTATTTTTAACTCATAACTTCAGTCATGTTTGAAGCTATTGGAGACGTCCTCGAAGAATCGCCGCATAATGAGCTCATCCAGTATGTGGAATATTGCGGCCAAATTAAATTTTCAAACTCATCTGTCTAGCAGTTTAGGATTAAATCCTAAATTGCTAAGTTTTATCAATAAGCTGAGAAATTTTATCAATATTTATTAAAATTGAGAATTGCTTACCTTCAGAAGCCGTAATTTGAAGGGGGCAACTGGGAGCAACTTGGTTCTGGCTTAGGCGTGTTAAATAGCTGTCCTAGGTTCCATATAACTTTATTTCATCGTCTACTTTTACCTACTCTTGGAGTAATGAATTTTTTTCTTTCAGAATCACCGTATTTCGTTACGTGGGTGATTCTCCCATTTGGAACGAAATGATGTCTTTGGGATGCTGCTGGATATGTATGTTATTTTCAATCTAATTTTTTTTTTTTTTCATCCAACAGTAGGTGTTCTCGTCTTGCCTTCGACTCAAATTTGAGTTTAATATTCCCTCATTTTCATGCCCAAATTTAAATTTTAAATGCCTAAAAGTTATTCCCTCACGTGTCTCACAACACGAGTTTCTGACTTTGATGGTGAATATTTCCCCTATGGTACTAGTGGTGCATTCTTTCTTTTTCAGGGTAACTTCCCTAGGTCATGGCGTACCGCATTCGACGGTAGTTAACGCCACTGTTTGCCTATCCTAGGATCAGTGGCCTCAAACACCTCTGTCTCACAGATTTACTGTTATTCCCTCACATTTTTTTGAATTGGGCGCCACTGCGAATCAGAGCCCTATTATTTAGTTTTACAATGCTGGAAACATTGGTCAGGTTGCCGCAAAAAGCTGGGTAACACGTGTTTTGGAAAACTCATTTGTGGTTAGTTTATTTGTGGAGTTTGCTCAGGCAAGATCGCTTGTGAGGCATCAAGCCTGTTATTCCCTCACACCGCATTATCTGTGTGAAGGTACGTTTGAAACCATGTTTAATTTGCATTAATTAGTGTCTATTTAGAGGGAGTTCAATGACCCATCTTCATTTTTCCTGAAAAATGCATTTGAAGAGCTACACTTCCATAAAACATCCATAATGTTATTCCCTCATACGTTATTCCCTCACTTCATGACAAGTGAGGGAATAACGGAACACGTGAGGTAATAACTTTTGAGGTGAATTTCGAAAATAAAAATTTGAAATTTTCGTTCTAAATGCTTGTCCATAGCCCCATGGCGCCCAGGAAGAAGATTGATGTTTCAAAATTCGTGATGTTTCAAAACAAGTGATGTTTCAAAAATCGTTTCGTTATTCCCTCACATAATACGTTATTCCCTCACTATAGTGATTTAATTTATGGTACTGCATCTTCTAAACGACGAATTGAATGTTTCAAACGATGACGATGACGATGATGAATGATGACGAATGAATGAACGATGATGGACGATGATGAACGATGACGAATGATGTTTCAAAACTCGTTCCGTTATTCCCTCACTATAGTGATTTCATTTATGGTACTGCATCTTCTAAACGACGAATTTCTATGATTGGATTTTTTGTAGGTATGATCAGTAGCCTAACTACAAGGGATTCATGAAAAAATTTCCCTCGAAAACCCAAATCTCATTTCGTGGATTTCGAAATCCCAATTTCGTTCCAAATGGGAGAATCACCCACGTACCAAGAAGTGTTGGAGGCCCTCCAAGGAAAAGGCATCCAAACTGGGAACGGTGGTGAGGAAATTTTGGAATATATTTTCAATAAGTACCCTCAGCTGGTGTTTTCTGACCAAGAAAGAGTGGATCTAGCCGAAAAAGTTGAAAATTTTTTGAAGCGTTTAAGAAGATACTGGAAAGATTCCAATCGGGCATTCCAATCGGGCAGCTTGCGGAGGATGCTGTTGAATTACAGGCTGTAATTTGTAAGTTTTTTTAAAGATTCTGCGAAAACCATTCAAGAACATTTTCCAGAACTGCGACCAACAGGGATTTTCCAGAGACTTTTGATCTCGACAGATCCTCTTATTACCAGTATCAGGCCGCTTCCCCCTTCAAAAGATAAGGCAGACTTGCCAAAAGAAGTGAAGGCACTGCTCACCAATCAAGACGAAATAGCTAATTCAGATGATGATAGTGATGATGATTTCGGCCTTGGAAATATGGAACTTTGATGTCTCATTGATCTCCTATCTCCTATGATTATATTATAATCTATTGTGATTTAGAGAAGCGAAAATTATGTTCATTATCATGAATAAATGAGGTTCCTTATCATCATTATTCTTAATGAATTTTCCCCTCGTAATATCTATCCTTCGGCTAGACCTACCTCAAAACCGTTAATACCACCGTATTCTGCGTGAAAAAATCTTTAAATAGCTCAAGGTTTGTGAGGAAATATGTTAAAATGAGCGCAGGAGAGGTTTTGGTCAGCTAGATTTGGATTCCGGACCACTGTGCGCTGTCCTGGGCTGTTTTGGGCTGTTAGAATTTTTTTTAAATCTGAAATTTTGACAAAATACTGTACTTGGTTTACCATCTAGTTGTGCCCGCAAGGTTTTCAGCCCGATCGCCCAAACACGTGGGGCGCTATGGGCTAAGAGAGTTGTTTTTTGAAGGCTTTTGGCTATGGGATCGTGTTAGGTGTCGTTTTCGAAGTATTTTTGGACGTAGAATCCATTTTTTGGGGTCCCGGAACGATCACATTTCACTGTGGCGATCTATAAGGCTTTCATGGGGCTAAAAATGGGATTTTTGAAGGATCCCAAGAAGTTAAATATTTTTCATGTAAAAATTAAAGAATTTTTGAAAAGACACATTTTTGAAAAAAAAAATCCCCCCCCCCCCCCCCCAAATACCTATTTTTCAAGTAAGAAAAGAAAACATTGAGACAGAATTAAATTTTTGCACAAGTAACCTATATCAAAGAATAATAAACCCAAGTGTAAATTTGCAGCGTTTAAATAAAATTTTAGTCATAGCCACCTACCGTTCATGGAATATCTAATTATTTTCCATTAGAAAACGTTGGGAGGTACAAAGTTATCCTAGGGTAACCTTGCACCGGGTGTTTTTGGCTTATGCAACATTAGGTTTATGCCTACATAATGGTTTAATATTAAAGAAACTTCCATCCATAATTTTATAATCTATCTGAGCAGGATAAAAGCAGAGGGGATCTCTAAACCTCCAAAAGTGGCACAAAGTTACTCTGACTGACTGTACTGTCGAGGCATCTTGGCTTCCTCAGACCCTTGGAAGTGAGGTCCAGGGCTCCGGAGGAGTCAACATTACAGAAACATCGTCTCTATTATTTACGGGGTCGAAGGAAGAATGAAATATTTGAATTCTGGAGCCTGATAGTGGAACAGATCGTTCTAATCGAACGATCCGTTTTTTCATTGGTCTGAGAGATGCAAATTAGCCTACTTGCAACGCGGCAAGCAGTTTAGGCGATATCAAAACTTCAATCACTTGTCAACAACCTCAATGAGGTCGGAAACAGCAACACCACCAAGCTCGATTTGACGTGATGAGGGGACCCTTAACTTTGGATCCGTATTTTCAAGCGGAATGCAGTGGTACCCATAGGTTTGAACATTCACCAAGAGATAGCGTCTCTAAGGAACAGATCGGACAACACCACGAAGCTCGTTGTGGAGTGATTACACTGATAAAAAATCGTTTTTCTCTGTCTCCTGAAAAGTTGTGAAAACGAGCTCGGTGGTGTTGCTGTTTCCACGACGTCATGTATCAGGAGGTTTTAAAAGGTGCTGAATCCGCATCATAATAATATTGTTTTATGATGTTAAGAATGCAAAAATTCCGACCTTTTCAAGGGTCCCATACCTAGTGGTTTCTGGGAAAAGATAGAATAACTTTTGGTCAAATCTGGATCAATACACAATTTTTTCCACACATGTCTCATATGAGATCCTAATATAAGGAACCTACGGTGTGCATGGCAGTGATGAATTCTAATTGTGGTGTACTTACGTCAGGATCACCTCTGGCGAGGAACTTGCAGGCCTTGAGGGCTTCGTCGCGGCGGCCTTTGGCAAGAAGCCAAGTGGGAGATTCGGGTGACCAGAGGAACATTAGTCCCAAAGGGATCACACTAAAGACTATCCCTATCCAGGCGACCAACCTCCAATGCAATTTCCACCCCATTGCGTAAATTAGCAACATGCCTGGAACAAGAAAAACGTTGGTACATACGTTGGCGCATACGATTCGATATAATATATCGAATATTATGGAGAATCAATTTACCAAATGACGTCATGGATGGTCCGGTACAGATGAGTGAGCCTCTGAGATCCGGTCTTGCGACCTCCGTGATGTATACGATGGCAGGACTTGGTCCCATGGCTAAAACCAAAAAATATTGGAAATTACTACTAGCAAAGGGGGGAGTTTGATATAAACAATGGATTCAAACTTTTCATTCTTTCACGAAGAAAATGGTGGCTAACCTATCGCAAACCCTGTAAGGAACCTCCCTATGTACAGCTGGGTCAAGTTGTTGGCTGTGGCGATGAGTATCCATCCTACTGTATACGGCACAGCAGCTACTCGGATCGTGTTGAGTCGGCCAATCGTCTCCATCACCCATCCTGTGATAAAAGCTCCAACTGGCACAACCGCAACTGCTAAACTAGCTGAAAATATAAAACGCAAGCATCACTAATATACATCTCAATCAAATATCTTCTATCGAAGTTGCGATTTCGACGATTTCTAATAATGTTCAAAGGGTTTCCACGGTTTTCAGTCCGATTAACCCACGATGAAGGCTCAGTGGGTCAGTAAAGGACATTCATGTACGGGTTTCGATGGATTATGGGCAGGGGGGTTGAGAGAAGTGTCTTTTTTGAAATTATATGGAACGGGGAATCAGTTTATGGGGGTCCCAAATATGGCTGGACTCACTGAGGGGATAATTCGTCTATTTTATTTAAGGGTGGGGGGGGGGGGGGGGTCCCAAAGGGGTTTGAACTGAGTGACATCATTGAGATGTCATTGAATTTTATTTCACTGTAAATTTTGGCTGATTCCTCACAAGACTGCGACCTTCACCTTTACATCTACTAACCAAACTGCCGGTGATTGATTAGCTACTCACCAAAAAGTGACGTCTGATCCGCAGTGACGGGAATTTCCGACCCCTCTCTTTCCAGTTGGGGGATGAGGATGGCTGAAAAAGCGACGACTATCCCAACAGGCAGATGGAACGAGGCGGCGGAAATACACGCTAGTACCTTGCAAATAAAAAATAAATAAAAATTGTTAGGTACGGCAATCAGAAACCACAACTTTTGAAAAACAACACTCGAATCAACGAAACCGTGGCAGAAGCTAATTTGCGTCGGTAAGCCACAAATTGTCATAGAAGATGGTACCTCAACAAACGACTCTAAAATGAGATGTTATATAAACGAATTAGAAGTGAAGAATTTGTTGTATAAGACCTCTTTAGTTCATTTCACGAAAGTGTGCCCTTTTCAACGATTTTTCACACGGTGAAGTAACAACAGTTGGTTCTTTGAATAAAATTGAAAAAGTAAAGGGAGAAATATTAGGCCCAGTTATTGGCCTAATATTTCTAATATTTCTTGGTGCTCTTCGACGGTTTTTAAATGTTTCTGGCATTTCCCTGACACAAAAATTGATATTAAAATAATTTAATAATTTAAACTAGGTATTACAATACCTATAACACTTTTCTTTAATTTTAATGCTCAACGTTACACCATGAGTCAAAAACCAAATCGTTAATTTAAAATAGGAAAAATAAAAATAAAATTTTAATAGAGATTCGGCAATGAAACTTTTTCTAGAATATTTTTGCGGACCCACACTCACAGGGTCACTCAATATTTTTCCGAAATAAAAACGTTAAGTCAAAACATTATCGACGAAGAGTGAAGTGACTGACACTTGTATAAACTTTGTAAACCAAATAAGAGAGCCGTTAAAAAAACTTTTCAAAAAAAAACAAAACATTTTTCTTGGTTAAAAAGATTTCCAATTATTAAATTTGATTGTTTAAAAACTTGATTAGTAGAAAAAATTCCCCGACAATAATAATGATAATTTTTTGACAATAATGATAATGATAATAATCATTATTATTGTCAAAAAACGCGACATACTGAAACTAGAACTTGGGAGTACAGAAAGAACAAATCTGATACACACTTTCATGGAATCTTTAGATACTATTGCAGAGGATACCACTCTGTTTCTCATCGAAAATGAAAGGGACATGTCGCTTCGATTTGATCAATTTGGTCCGATTTAAAAAAATCAAATACGCGAGCTGGGACAAGAAATGAAAACTAAGCTCATTTCCCAAAATTGGACGTTTCAGTTGAGCCCATTTCATTCTCGAAGAGCATAAAATTCATACGTGACACAATGGATTAATATGCCGTGACATACGATTTGTTGAACAGGACATAAAAACTCTCAACAAAACAACGGTTATTTTGAAGTCTACAGACAACAGGTAATCTAAAATATTAGTCATCTAGCGGCTCAATTGCTTTTTGGCGACGGTAACATTCGTCATAATCCACCCACATGTTCAAACAAACAAAAATTATCTATGAGACAACAACCCCACCAGACAAAATGCACCAGTATAACCACAATTATACCGTATTACATACTCACGTTCCACGGCCCCTGAAGACATCCATTTGCCACAACAGAGAAACAAGTTATAGCATCATTAGAAAAAATCGCAGTAGGTACTCGTTGTGTAACTTGATTTTAAGGACTGTTTGACGTATGCAATTTTTCACAAATGAACACACGAAATGAAAATATTTATTTTCAAGCTGTCATGCTCCTTCCCTGTTAAGCGTCAGAAATTTTCTGGTGGGGGATGTGAGGCAAATTTCTAAAAAGGGGGTATGTCTTCCTAAATGGGGGACTTTGGTCCTATAAATGTGTCCTATAAATGGGATACTGGAGACCACTTCAAATCCTTGCCTTCTCCAGAGTGGCCCTTTCTCCACGAGCAGATAAGGTAGAAAACATAGCAGAGGGTGGCCTCAATAGATTGGCGCACCCGTTGGTGTGTATGGCTTCCATTACCAATACACCAATATACGTCATGGTTACCACCGGAACTCAACTCCCAGCCACTGGAGGGAAGAACATCCTCTCATCCATGACATACTTAGATGAAACGACTAGGGCAAGACATTTTTCGTTACGAAAATCGATAAATCATTCAATGATTTTATCAATTTGATATTTTTACATTTTTAATGAAACTTCACTGTCCAGGGAGGTCTCATTAAGTGATGAAGTTATCTTCATAATATGACGTAGGTACCTATTTAGTGTCTTCTCCTCTAACTGTCGCGACTCTTGATTTGGATCACGATAGCTTTATACGAAGTAGAACAAGACAGATGACTTTCCCCATTAGCCTCGTCTCGATACAATAATCATCAGCCATTTATTTGGGAATTTTTATCAAGCATATATTAATATCAAAACGGAAGTCCTAAATAAGCAGAAAAAAGAAACTAACCATAATCGTCTTGGAATGTTTGAACCGCCTGGTACTGATCGCTCGATTATGAATCTGGGATCAATGGAATCCGTAGAATGACCCACACAGGGAGCCGTCTGTAAGGCACGCAAACCGGGGGAAATAACCTGCCGAATTGTCAGCCTCAAGGATCTGGATTCGATCTGATGTTTCCACTCAACAAGACAGTCAAATCTTGGTAGGCAAGTTTTTACAGTTTGTGAAGAATTCAAAATATTTAATAATAAGAACAGTAAAGGGAAGAAACAGACAGCATGATAACAGATGGAAGGCTATCAAGCACGAGAAGGGTACAGATAAACTCGTAGATTGATGTGAAGATCCAACACAGCCAAAGTAATGTTTGGGAGGTATTGAAATAACGACGTGAGCTTGAATTCGATGAACGACAAAAATTCGCGCTGAATTCAATGGTGTAATTGAATAAAAACTTGGCTTCCTTCTGGCCCATGTAGTGGTTGCCCATCTAGCCCCAAAAATACGTAGAATATTTAAGGAAGTCGTGAGCTTAGTTCATGCTTGGCTGGTGAGTGAAGCAACAAATGATTCGAATTGAAATAGGAACAACTTTGATAATTTTGCCAGAGTAAACAATGCTATATCTATATCTATAGATAAGTTTGCTAGGCTAGGCCCATTTTTTCTGCCCAGTTACTTATTTTTTTACTTGGGCTATGTTTGACAAAGGATATTTAACTTGAACTATAGTTTTGAATATTTAGGTTTTCGCTTCAGCACAACAGCAAAACAAAATTTAGATTTAATCTAACCCCAAACAAAGCCTAACAATTTCACCTTGGGCAATAATTTCTCAAATACTCACCAAGAGTTTTTCTTTTACTTTTAATTTCGTTTTGACGAAGTTTTGAAGCTATTTTCTCCTGATAGCAAAGTGACATGGGCACTTCCTATGTTGGTTCTTCACCCTTGAGAATCTTATGATGAAACAAGGGCAATGGTCTATGAAATGAAGCGGTAGCAAGCTTTGATCCAAAATGTCGAGTTGATGATCGTGTAAACCATATGAATATAAACGTTTTGAAGAAATTTACTCAAATACAATAATATTGTATAACCTATATTATATGTTATTTATTATCCATACTATCATTAATAGGTATAATTTAAAGTTTATTATGTATATCAGCCGTCCATAATCCCACAGAATCCAACGACCAGAGTTTTTTGAAAAATCAAGAAGAATAAAATTTCCATTATCCCCTTCTATACGCTTAGCCAGCATGCATGCGCCCATAATAATAATAATTATTTCTATAGAAATAATTATTATTTCTATGGATCACACATGGATGCTAGCAGAGGCGGATCGAAGGGGGGCCATTTCATGGCAATTTCAGACACGACATTAGTATTGGATTTTATTGATTTTTCAAAAACTATGAAGGTTGGTGGTAAAGGTGGTGGCTTTTCTTTCGAATATTTATCAAACCAATATTTTATAATATAAAATATTATGGAAAAATTAGAATTTAAATAGCCCAAATCCTATCTCCCACACCTGAGAACAACCCTGAGAACGATACCAACGAACAATTCTTAGAAAACAACTAGGCAAATTTTACACATCGGTTCATTATTATTTTGCATCAATTGTCCTAGATTAAAAAAGTTAATTTTTAAAACTATACCTGTAGTGTCACAAAATACTCCTACTTTGAGAATTATACGCTAATTGACCCCCTACCCTTAATTCATCAAAACCCCTCCTCTCGCCTCTAATTAGCCCTAAAGAGCTCAACGGATTTCAGCGGACACAAAAATTAGTTTCATTCATAAACGATAATAATTTCTCTTTAAAAAAAAAGTAGCTTACTTCCACTAAAGCAGAGCGGGAAAGGTACATTTTCACGCAGGAACAAAATAATACTGACTAAAAATTAGGAAGAAGTCATCTAATGAACCCCACCTCGGTCTCAAATCATTAGCCAAAAAGCTGGGGTCGTTTGGAAGCGTAACACTTCCAAACAGATCAATCGGTAGACCAAGGTTTGGATAGAGAGGTTCACAGTTTCCAAAACATCTCCACAGGTATCAGTCCTTCGACTTGCACCAACCACAAACAAACAACATACAGGACCCCATAACATGAACAACATTTCTCATTAGAAAAGAATTAGGATATTGCAAAACATTGCGAACTATTCTGGAATGTATCTGCAGAATGCTAATGAGTGTTTTGGCGTTTGAGCCGTCGTTTTATCGACCAAAAGGTGAACGCTCTCGACACGTCCCTCTTTTTCTAGCTTTTTTAAATAACAAACTAACACGCTAATAATATCCTTATGATATGGGATTACTTGTACACATTTAAATTCAACTGTTTCAAGGAATTGCGACGTTTTAAGAAAAATAATACGTTAAAAAGGATGGAACACTTTTCTGACAGCATTGTGATGTGGTGTAATGTTTTGGACACGGTGATGCCACAGAAAAAAATTGGGTTGAGCTTCCAATATGGGCAAATTCCCCAGGGGCCTCTCGGAGGCGATAGTCTAAGTGGGCAAACAAAGCGCCGCCCAAGTGGGCAAATGTTGGTTGATATCTCGGAGCGATATAAGCAGCAGCTTCGCGTAGAGATCACTCGTTTATTGCATAGTTACATTGTTATGACGAGCGTCTGCAATATATTTACCCTGTTCATCATCACCACAAGGTTAGTATGTAAAAGCAAAGTGACGTGACGTTCTTCGAATATTTTTTGGTGGTATAGACATTCTAATCCATTCTGAACTAATATAATGTGCCTATTCTAATCCAGACAATGGAGCTTCTTCTGGGTCTATCACCCATTCTCATCAAAGTGCACAGACTTGCATTCCTGCAGGCTACAAGGTTGCGAAGCATGGATCATTTGGGCAGAGGTCTAAGATATCATGGTAGCGAAACTAAACCTTCTACCACCCCTTCACTGATGGATCTGTCATGGATGGTAGAGCTGGTCCGGGTGTCTTAGGCCGAATGTAGGAAAAAACTTTCCCATTTCGGACTCACTAGGAAAATACTTCCCAGCCAAAACGTCAACAGGGAAAAAACTTTCCCAAGTAAAAGTGTATGAAATAATCAACTCTCTAGAGACTTAAGGGACAACTTATTTCAACCCGATTTCTTCAAAATTGTCGATTTGGCGACTATTTAAAATCCCCTCGCCTTATCTGCTGTACCTATAATGTAAATGGGGACGAAGACGAAGTAGTCACCAATGACCAATAGATTTAGGTAGTTGAATATTGTGACGAACAAAATTTGTTCTCAAATTTACAAATAGTACATTTAATACTTGCCATTTACATTATATCTAGTTGCATTGCACCATTTTTACAGGTTCACTGTTTGCAAGAATTTCCCTTCAGAGTTGATTATTTTGTACACTTTGACTTGGTGACGTTTTGACTCGGAAAGTATTTTCCGAGCGAGTCTGTAATGGGAAAGTTTTTCTGCATACCTACCCTTTGGCCCAAACATCAGGTATCAGAGCCACTTGGGGCGACGGCTACCATCTTCAGCCGGAAGTTAACGACATTGGCGCCTGTGTGCTTCGGCTGCGATGTCAAAGCGCATCAATACAAAGTGGCCAACGTCGGACAGTCAGGCTGAACTGAAGGCCCTGGCCTAATTTTCAATTGCATCAAATCTGGTCTGAGACTGTCTGAATCAACTCAAGTCCCTTTCGCCGGTCACCAGAGTATTGAGGGAGAACGCTACACTACCGAAGAGGCAAGCGAGACTATTCATCGGATTTTCCAGGTCAAGAGCAAGGGAGATGCTCAACCTGGAGAGAAGTGATCATGCATATTATGCAACTGCTTCTGGGCCTATTTACGGGCCACAACAAGCTCCATTATCACCGCCACAAGATAGGATTATCGGGCACTGAGGAGTGTCGTTACTGCAACGCTGGACCGGAGATGGCGGAGTATGTATTATACTCATGCAGTGCGCTCGCACGGTTCCGTTTTATGTACTTGTCGGGAAATGGCCAATCTGGGGGACCTCCTGTGCTTTCTCAAGTCCTGGTGGAGGCTGGTAGATCAACCAACTTGGGGTATAAGTTTAGGAAGAGGAAAGGGCTGGAGTCCAATCCTCACAAATAACTAAACAGTGAGGATGAAAATCCAAATCAGGTTCTACAGGTCTCTGGAAAGGTTGTGTCCAATTCAGAGACCTGGTGGGAAGGGCGAGGTGTCCAACCCACGATGTTTACAAGTCACAGTCAGTGCGTTCTACCCATCAGTACACCGTCTCAGGAAGCGCATAATATGTGCCCACACTGCTGGATGTGAAATCCACCTTTAGTCAAACAGCAGCTACTGCAGCTTACCAGCAGCTGGTTTCCGCGCAGGCAGAGAGGCAGTCCAGTAAGCAGAGTCGTATGTCGCTGCCTACCGCCACAATCAAACCACTAGGGACTGGCTGATAAAAAAAAAATCCAGACACCTCTTATGCCAGTTAGGCTATTATAGCAGTCATAAATGCTGTGCCCAGCTGGGCGTATTTTTTTTTTTTTTTTTGCCCAGATGGATTTTGCTGAGTGGTCGATTTGCGCACTTCAGCTTAAGGCCCAAGATTGACACCAGAATAATCTTGTCAACGGGTGCAACAGGTTATCTTAGAGAATAAGATGGCCGGTGTCATTTATATTTCAATCTAGTTCGGAAAAAAATCGTTGCAAGAAAAGTGGTCCATCTTACAGGAGAAAAAATTTATTCTCGGTCAATATGTTTACTCAAGATTAGGTACTTTTCATAGCGGTTTACAGTAAATGATGGTATAAAAAAAATGGTATGTAAAAATGCGAGCTGAATGGTGTACCGATAGAGTTCAGAGCGCTGAGGAGGGCGTGATCTCTGATGATGATGAAGGTGATAGTTATGAATCAGGAACATGAAACAAGAAGCGAAAAATGATTTTGAAAGTCGTCTTGTCTGGGCTTACCTGCGGATAGAGCCTTTTGCTGGCGCTCTTGCTGGATTTGGCATTGGGGTCGAACCTGAGGTCGAAGACGGAGGCACACTGTTCGGTGGCCGTCTCCTGCTGTCCGGAATTTCCGTTGGCGGGAAGCCATTTTTCTGTCTCTGCTTTGTACCTGAAAAAAAAAAAAAAAAAAAAAACAATGAGGAATTCAGAGGAGGTTCCTTCACTAATTCAAAGTTATCTGGAAAGCAGCCATAATATTATGCGACCTGGCACTTCATATCACAAAGAACATAGAGGTCGAGACCCGCTCTCAATACGGTAGTATGACAATAACACAAGTACATAAGTGATGAAGCACTTGTGATTTCATTAAGATCAACCTTCAGCGAAACTTTGACTCGCTTTTGAGGTGTTATAATCAATGTGAAATACGGCGCTTTAGAAGTGGTCGAAGAGGAGTTAGTTCGAAGGGAGTTCTAGGTTTAAATGCGGCGGAAGTAACCGCCATTGGCACATAGCTAAGGGAACACTAAGAAATTAAGTCCATGTACTACCTACCATTAAGTCCATGTATACTGTTTGCAGCCAGACTGCATTGAAGGCCCTGGCCTTATTCTCATTCACCCGGTGTTACCTGAGTTGAAGGTTATGAAACTGATGACCTGTCGCCAAAGAGGGCTCAGTCCAAACTCTGTCCTCTGTTACTCTGTGGTCCAAACTAGAGACTACCCATACACCTGACTCCCAATCCGCGCATGCGCAATCGCACTTTTTTATCGGTAATGTTTCGATGTTCGATCTTCGTTTCGATGTTCCATCACCTTCGATTATCGTCACGGCCATGTTATGCCAGACAGTGAGGCGGTTTCCTATTTTGAACTGCTCCCATGTGGATACACTGTGAATAACGAATCACATCTAGCCTCTCTGATCAAGAGGTTTCATTCCAAATCCAAAATGTCAACTCGACCGTGGCGCCTAGAAGTTATTTTCCTTTTGACCCCAAATTATATTCCGTTTATTATATTCGGTTTATTTGTGCGAGGTGTTGTCGGATTTCGGGGCTGTCCAAAAAGGCGTCCAGACATTTGAAGCGCGAGCAGAGGATCGACTGTGGTGTAGTGGAAATCAAAAGCGAGGCAAGTTCATGTGGCTAAAAATGGGATTTTTGAAGGATCCCTATGTAATCGCGACGGAGGTCGACGACTCGGATCGGCCTCAAAATTTGACATTATCAGTTTCAAGAGGTCTACATTCTAAATCCGAAAGGTCCGTCCGCCCTCCGGGCCGTTTTTGGCAGTAGGAATTTTCTATAAATTCTGAAATTTTGACAGAATACTTGGTTTACCATCTAGTTGTGCCCACAAGGTTTTCAGTCCGATCGCCCATACCCGTGGGGCGCTATGGGGCTACTGGAGGGGTTTTGAAGGCTTTTAGCTATGGGATCGAGTTAGGTGTCGTTTTCGAGGTATTTTTGGACGTAAAATCCATTTTACGGGGGTCCCGGAACGATCCGATTTCACTGTGGCGATCTATGGGCTTTCATGGGGCTAAAAATGGGATTTTTGAAGGATCCCAGCGGGTTAAATATTTTCCGAGTAAAAAACAAAGAATTTGAAAAAGAAAATGAAAAAACCGCCCTCCATTGTTTCAAGAGGCGGGTTTTGGAAGTTAAGGCAACATCGATTGAAACGCGTAGCGAACAATCGATCTTTCTCATAACGCATCGATTACCGATAAAAAAAAGTGCGATTGCGCATGCGCGGATTGGGAGTCAGGTGTAGGTATAGTCTCTAGTCCCTGGAGAACGGGAAAAACGTGTGTTGAAAAAGGCTTTTTGGGAGAAGACATGCCATTATTGCCTTGCAGGTAAGGAGCCAACATTTTATCGAAAGATTAAAATGTGTGCAAAGAGTTGTAGAAAACTTATCTTCATTAATTTCCGGTCTTTTGGTGCAAACAGAAGATGGGGAGTTATAACTCAGGTGGATGACCCGTTGTTTTTTTCTTGTCTCCCTTGTACAAATTTCATTTAGCACAGAGCTTCTAACAAGGGATCAGAACGTTTGGACCACACTAGAGACTCCCCATCTTCTGTTTGCACCAAAAGACCGGAAATTAATGAAGATAAGTTTTCTACAACTCTTTGCACACATTTTAATCTTTCGATAAAATGTTGGCTCCTTACCTGCAAGGCAATAATGGCATGTCTTCTCCCAAAAAGCCTTTTTCAACACACGTTTTTCCCGTTCTCCAGGGAGTGATTCCCTTACACAGCCGCCGCAAATTTGGTACTTCTTAGCCGTACGGCTTGCCAACATATTTTTTATTGATCATTGGCATCTGGCCCATAGAGTAACAGAGAACTGGCCGGAGCCGGGAAGCCCCCGAGCCTGAGCAGCTCAAGTTGAGCTGCTCAACACAACATTTTTGCCAAAAATGAGAAGCTATAGAGAAGCAACAGAAAACAGTGAAGTAAACTACTACCGGAGACTCCGGTCCGGAGTGTTTGCTTTCGGGTAGAGGTGTGTCGGTCATGAGTGAACGTATCAAAATGACCTTGTCGCTGAAAAGACCTTGTCTGCACTGACCGTATTGTCAGAAGGTACACGGTCACCCGTTCATCAAAGCTCGGTCGGGCTGGGTCGGATGATGCGATTCATGAACGGGTGAGACAAAAGATAACCAGAAGAATTGTCTCGAACGGTCGGTGAATGCATGATGTGCCAACAGAGCGGTAGGGTTGTTGAGAATATCTGTAGACACCCGTCCCGCAACAGGTGGACCTACAGATATTTTGTTGTAGGAAAATATTTTTCTCCCGATTTTCTAGGGAACGTTGTTTAGTTAGTTTGGTCACCTCCCCACCACGATAACAGTCAGTCATTGCTACTGCTATTTAAGTAAATTTTTTTCCAAATGAAATTACTTTTTTTTAACTTTCTGATTTATCTTGAAACTCCTCATCTACCTACTACATTTTACCTGAAATGTATAATAATTGCAATATAATTATATAATATAATATTATTATATTCTTTTACAGCTATTCCAGTATAATACACATTTAATATTATTCTTGTACCAATATTTTTTTAAATTACAAATTTCTCAGTATAATTTCGTGCCCGAAGGCAGTTTTGTTTTGAAATACCTACTTTTTTCTTTATAATAATAATTATTAGTGACAAAAATGTAGATTATCACTGAATAGGTACAATTATTGTACCTATTCAGTGATAATCTACATTTTTGTCACTGAACGGGTAAGTGAACGTACTGAACGAGTGACCTGGTTCAAAAGACCTTGTCAGTGAAAGGAGTGACCGTTTGAGCTTCGACTCACTCAAGTGACCTTGTCTTACACACCTCTACTTTCGGGTAGGAATGTCCAAAAGGTGTCGATAAAGCCTAATATAGAATCGATAGTTTTGAAAATATCGAAACGTATCGATGCAATATTACAAAAGCTACAAATTTTACCCAAGGCTTATAATAATCATTTTGATACAGGTTATTTGTGCGAAAAATAATTCTCTGATGATAAAAAAAATGTGAAAAATTTTTTTTTTTTCAATAATTTTTTTTATTGACAAAGAATTAATTGTTGCTCAAGTAACCTGAATAAACCCATAAACCCATGTATGTAGAATTTTCAGCGTTTTTCTCTCTCTTTAACCGTTAGTGGGACTTGTTTTTCATAAAAATCTAATCAGGCAACTGTACAAAATTCGATTCAACAAGCGGGCTCGATTTGTCTCAGAATATTCCATGGATGACACACTTCTCAGTGATTCAGCCATGGTATATTTTGCAAAAAGACATTAAATTTAAGACCGGTATAATCAGATGTTACTGTTACCTCCTCAAGTTGATGACTTGGTTAGACTCTCCAGCATAGCCTGAGTGTGTTCCACAATGTTGCCTAACCTACTACTGGAAGGGATACCATAAGTAAATCAGCTAATTTAGGCTACGGTTACTATCATAATGGGTGCGAGTTCTAACGAAAATTTCAAACTAGTTTGAAGGCTCAAATCGTACTGACGACGACGTACCATTTTTCGTCAGAATTCAGAGTAACCGCCTTCGTGTAATCATAGTTAGTGCAGGATACAAGGGAGGTCTGTTCCACTTCGTACATTTCAGAATTTGCGAATTTTAGATTTATTTTACTTTCCACGTCCCCCGGCGGTGAAAAAGTGAAACATCGACAGGGTCGGTCCTACAGAATCTGAACGGCAGGCAAGTCATTTTGTGCTGAAGACATGAAACTGGCTGTTTTTCGATGAATTTCGCAAAGACAGCAAATTGTAGACAGGTATTCCATATCCGATTATGGGAAAAGGCTGCACACGTTACACTGAGGTTCATTATCACCTTGTATAGATTGTGGAAAAATTAATGTCATGTTATTAAAATAATATTTTAATATTATGATTTTAAAAAAATTAAAAAAGGGTATAACTCTCCTGGGACTTGACAAGGGGTTAACAGATCCTCCGCTCCGGTCCGAGCTTTCCCCATTATCTGCCAAAAGTTCGTGATTGTGCTTAGTAAAGAGCCGATCACTACTTAATGGGTTGAAAATAATTGGATCATCACCCGTCGACGTGCGGGGAATGATCAACCTCCCACCTTCCCGCTCGTGAGGATGTACAGTGTACATTGTACACTATCTAGTGTTCTCTCTGTCTGGACAGCTCCAGTGAAGATGCACTGCTCGCCCCCACACCTTCTAGCCTGCATAGCGGACCCAAGGGGAATCAAACATGGAAACTGGGAAAGCTAACTGCCCAAGTCAACCCTCCGCCCAAAAGGGTAACAATCAACACCAAAAACCGTTCAAATTACGAACACACCCACACTGTTACACGGGACACCAGCACCGTGGAGTCAGTTCCCATAAACCCCGCGGCCTAAAACCTTCAAAAAACCCTTCCTGTAACCCTTTCTAGCTCCACAGAGCTCCCGAAAGCTCACCTCTGGGGTGTCAATTTCCAAAATTCCCTCTATACTAGAGCTTGGAAACGCAAGGGAAGGGGAAATATAATGGCTGGATTCTTGAGGTAGGTAGACCTGTACCTAGTAGACCTAAACCTAATGACAATTTAGACCTGTTTCTCCCTCAGGGTGGGAAGGAAAATGATTTTATACACAGCCAAGATTCATAATATTAATCGTATATATTAATATAAGATTCATATTATGAGCATAATATGAATCCTAGCATAATTATTATGCTGTGTTGTATTATTCGTCAGCTGATAGCGCCCGCTTCGCCACCTGAGCGCTCTCAGTTCAATCACTATAGAGTCAATGGAAAATGTACACGCTTTGCACCACGTAAAATGAAGAAAAAATCTCTTCGAAATATCGCGGTTTTTATCTTTCAGAGTCAGCAGGGATGTATCAGGCCTACCAACATGCCGTATTCATGATGACACAACTGGGTCTGAGTGCAGCAATTTGAAGCTGAGCTCAGCTATCTCTTCGCACTAACCGGATCTAACCGGCTTGGAAGGCTCCGGACGTGTTGTTTTCACGTGGGTTGCCTCCTGTCCCACCAATGAGACCAAATCTGATTCTGTCGTCGGTGGAACGCGGGGATCTCATCGCAGTTTATACAAAGGCTATAATCGGCGAATAACAATCCGCACCGGTGTGGGCCCCCTCATTACAACTGCAGCCGTCCGGAAGTGCGTTTGAATTCGCAAGCCGGAAAGTTACGAGACAATTGAAAAAAAAAACAAAACCGAAATCGACCCATTTTTGGTAAAAAAGTTCAATAACCTTTTCGAATTAACGAACAAACTCAATGTCACTAGCAATCATTGTTATCAGTTGTCGTAGATTGTAATAATTAAAATTATTGTAGTAAGTAGGTAATTAAAAAGATACGCTGCTAAGGGGGATGTGGCATACAGCTTCCTCGCGTTCGAAGAATATCGCGATATACAGCCATACTGTAATATTAGGTCATCACATAGTACTAATTGACGGACTGTAACAAGAAAATTAAGTTTACTCACGCGCATAGCGTAGGTACTGCTGATTCTATTCAGCCATCATGAAATTTATATGGGACCTCAAGTTGCCGAACCCGCACAATCAGAATTTGACCAAAATCGGATAAAAATAGTGGAAGTTTTATATCGCTTTAACCAGGAAATGAGGACGTACAAACGGACAGACAGATAGGCAGACACGGAACCACATTTGCTCAGGAAGCTCTGAAACGCAAAATGCAAGAGTAAATTTACATTTTGGAGGCCAAACGTATTTTCGAAATCAAAAGTGAAAACTATGCTTCCGCTACCTTCGGTATCGGTGAAGGCATCCGATAACAGACAACCAGTCTAAACAGGCCGGCATTATATTTGCAAATTGATCTATGTAGGACCGACAACACCAAACAATTGAAAAAAAATTCCAACGCCATACATTATTCAGATGTCGATTTCTCGCACCAAATAACTCCAGTATCTCCTATAACGTTGAGTTTGACAGAGCGAACCGACAGAAGTAAATCCATGTGACGGTTTTGAAGGGTTAACAGGGTTCTTCCCTTTAGCGGTGCCGACCAAAAGCGCCAATCCCCCTTAATTGGTGGGCCATAAGCGCCAGGACGTTGCCATTCCTTTGTGCTAGTGATGTTTTCCTTGAAGTGACAGAAGCGCCAGCCAACTGGTTTTTATCAATAATGTTGATGTTGATGGGTTCATAGTTCTGATCGGCCGATGTTTAATGTTTCCGGGCGGTGTTTGATCTCGTTAGATTGGGAACTCATCTCCCCAGGTTATCAGTTTGGTCTTCACGATGTTTCGAATAACGGATCGCTACGTGGGCACAGCTGAAGGGCAACTGTGTGAGAGGCCCAGTAAAATCATACGCCATGAATAGTGTTCGCTGGAAAAAGTTATGCTAAATCAACAGGACTTACCAGCTATACGACGACCGAGTGCTATGGGAGTTTTTTGTTCAATTATGTGCTTCGCACGGCTTCAAATTACTGCCGTCTATGATCGTGCTTGATTTTGAACTCGCAGCACATCAGGGATTTCGGCGTGTGTTCCCAACCTCTTCCGAATCATGCTGCCATTTTCATTTTGGACAAGCACTCTACCGGAAAATGCAACAGCTCGGTCTGATGCAAGAATACAATTCCAAGCCACAAACCCAAACCATGGCCATGGAAAATTTCCAGCATTTAATGTTGTAGCTTCTACCTAGCTTGTTAAACGGTTACCATCTTATCAAGAAAGTTGGCGCTTATGTACCCTGGCGCTTCTGCCAAATTTGGTTTCAAGGATATTGGCGCTTACGAACACTTTTACAAAGAGATTGGCGCTTATGGTATGCACCCCCCTTTAGAACTTGTAAGGAGGGATACAGTGGATATCAATTGAGCTCGTGCGGGTACTTTGAAAATTGATACGGGTAGACAAACCCCTTCGCAATAAAAAGAAGGGGCTCCTTCAGTCAACCTTATTAAATAAGGTCTTTTTATTACAATAAATTGTATTGTTTGAAATGATACAGCCAGACGCGGAGTTTGTAAGGTGCGATACGGGAATATTCTGTGGAAGTGGGAGAGAACATACATGACAACGACATCACATTGTGATGTCGTACGAGCTAACGACATGGAATTTCAATTAAAATAAAAACAAGGCCAATTTTACAAAGGAGTTTATTATTCGTTTGTGTAAATTTTGCAGAAATTTAATTATTATGAAGACAATTTATTTAATGTCAAATTTTCAAATCTATCTATCTATCGATACTAATATCGTAGTAGACAATACACGTAGGGGAGAGTGGGGCACTTTCAACCAGGGGGGCAGAATCAACCACCTACCTATATCCGCGAGTTTCTAATATTCTGCTTCAAATTGTCACTTGTTCGCGAGAATGCGTCGCCTCTAGGATTCTGGAAACAGATGAGCACCGTCCCAACTGTTATGACCATTCATTTGGCGTCGCATCGATTTCGTCTCACCAAGGAAAAAAAATTGCGATTTTTCAAACTGAAAACATTGTATGAACACTTGCACTTTTTGAAAACTTTATTATATCCTCTGGTTGACTATAATATCTAGTTTAACGTTCCCATATGATTTTTTTGTTTAACAATTTCTTGGAATGCAAAAAATTATGTTTTATAGCAATACTGCTTGTGGGGCACAATCAACCACGCCGGGTGGGGCAGTTTCAACCGCCGGTTGATTCTACCCCACCAGTTGTTTAGTCATCCCCATTTGATTTTGGTTTATTATTCTTGGAATAATACACCTATGTTTTCGCGACGGGGGTCGACGACTCCGATCGGGCTCAAAATTTGACATTATCCGTTTCAAGAGGTCTACATTCTAAATCCGAAATGTCCGTCCGCCGTACGCCGTCCGCCGTCCGGGCCGTTTTAGGCAGTAGGAACTTTTTTAAAAATCTGAAATTTTGACAAAATACTTGGTTTACCATCTAGTTGTGCCCGCAAGGTTTTCAGTACGATCGCCCAAACCCGTGGGGCGCTATGGGGCTAAAATGGGACTATGGGAAGGGGTTTTTGAAGGCTTTTGGCTATAGGATCGAGTTAGGTGTCGTTTTCGAAGTATTTTTGAAAGTTGAATCCATTTTTGTGGGTCCCGGAACGATCCGATTTCTCTGTTGCGATCTATTGGGCTTTCATGGGGCTAAAAATGGGATTTTTGAAGGATTGATTGAGAACATTCTAAAAATGACATAATTTATAATATTATTGCTTCATGTGTTCGAATTTTACCATTAAAGTTCCTTCAAGTAACTCATTGTTCCAAACCTGAATTTTCTCGACCCTCTGGCGTATGGTTGAAAGTGCCCCATAGGGTGGTTGATTCTGCCCCACAAGTGGGGCAGTTTCAACCGAAAATCCGAATTTACAAAAATGATTTGTGTGCATTTTGGTCTTTATTTTGAGAAAATTTGGCCACGGCAATTCATAGCCAGATAGGTTGGTCTTCCTTTGGGTGAATAATTTTTAGAAAAAAATGAATACCCTAGGCTCCATTGCATTTGCATTCAAAACTGGTTGATGGTGCCCCACTCTCCCCTACACGTGTGTCGTATGTTCCCGTCGTTCTCCTTGAATACTATACTAATATCATAAAATTCTCTTTCTGTATGTCTGTCTGTCTGTATGTTTGTGCCCAGTAAACTTCCGAACGGCTGAACCAATTTCCGCGCGGGTGGGCGCAAAGTGACGAGCGTGTTCCGCCTTAGACAGGCTATAGACTATAGCCTATCTACTATCGGCTATCTACCTAGACTATAGGCTATCTACTATAGCCTATAGTAGATTTCGCCGAGAAAAAGCGTCGATAATATGGGTGAAGCATAGGCTGCATTTTTGATTGGTGATAGGCGGGAATTTGATACCTGTTTCACGACGAGAAACGGGTCAACAAGCAACAAATAACTAAAAAAATTACGAGTTGATGGGTTTCTGCGAGTTTTGCATGGGTGATAGGTGATGGACGGGAATTTGATATTTCATGTGAAGCACGGGTATCCCAGCTAGGGAACGTGCGTAGTAATTCGAAGATCGTCAGTAGGGGGGTACGAGTTTCCTCTTCGAGCCATCGATTTGAGATAGGTAGTTTGATTCTTCACACCAAGAAACGGGTCAACAAGCATTGTTACTAACAAACACGAGTTGACGAGTTGCTACGGGTGTTCCAAGTGAAGCAATGGTTGCATTATTGATAGAGGGTTTTGCGGAATAACGAATTTCTCTCCTGCTCATCCCAGAGCGCGAAAATTTGTTACGGGTAACTTCTTGACGATTAATTCAAGTAAACTTACATGGACAGGTAATTTTACCGTCTCTTATTATATGGGCCTTCGATTCGAGATAGTTTAATACATACCTAACGACAATAAACGGGTCAACAAGGTTGGACGTGCTTGCGTTCTGAGAGAAGGATGGATGCATTATTGAACGGGAATTTGATGCCTATTTGATATTTCGTGCGAAGCACGGGTGTCCCTGTTAGTTAGTTATACAATAGATTTCTGCTTGGTAGGTACCTGGACGCCGGAAGGACATAGGATTTTTGAAATCTACACAATACGTGGATAGATGTGTAGATGTCATCATAAAATTTAAAAGGGAAAATTTTGGAGCCGATAATAATTTTCTTCCGTCGCCAAATCGTTTTCTTCTTTCTTTAGAACGTAGGTTGATTATTAAATAATGAGATAGAGAATTAAAGAATTAAATAATTAGAAATTTTCTCATTGTAATAGGTACCTAGGTTAACCAAAATTTGTCCATCGGGATTCAAAGAGAACTGAATTCAAATTTCAATTATAATTAGAAAATAAAGCTTCGAAGAAGCCAACCAAACTAGGGTAGTAAAAAGAATTGCGTTGAAAAGGACCCCCTCAACCGCTAACAAGTAGAGCCTTCGCCGCTGGAACGCAAAACGGTTGTGACGCTTCATTCAACCGAACACGATGACGAAAATTCAGTCAGTGTTTTTGTCCCGGTTGAGCAAGAAAAGAGCGACAAGTGTTCTCGACATCGGAAACTCGATAACTCAATGAGGCCGCTAGGAACGATATCAAAATTACCTATGGGGCACGTGGTATTTACTGACAGCTGAGCCACAATGGCCTAATTTAATGCCGTCGAATGCGAGACATTCAACAAACAACAGTTGTTTGTAGATTGATATCAGGTGCGCCTATACTGCTTAGTACAATATTAGTACAATACTTGACGAATATACCTAAACATTTGATTGTGGACTGCCTACTAATTCAGAAAGTGCTGTATGGATGTAGGTGTGTGTTGACTCTTAACGGTAAGCGATAAAATTACATCGTTTTTTCCTAGCGACTCGAAATCCCAGCACGAACAATTCTTTCCTTCACTTTGTGGGAAGGTATTCATCATAATATGATAATATGATTCGATTTGATGATGATATGATTTATGATAATATGATTCGTGTATATTATACACGAAAAATGGTGCCCCGAACCATAATTGCTTTGAATGAATAGTTCCTAAAACATTCCGAACCCCACAAACACCCCTGCCACAAACAGCCCTAAACTGTTGGGAACATCACCGTGGCGGTTTTGATGGGTTTTGGTCGAAGAGTTGAGTGTGGTGGCAATTCTTGCGTAACTTTAGACGTAAAAGTAGTTTACAGAGGCTACATGCCAGTCGAAATTCACTTTGGAGCCTTGGAGAAATTATCTTTCGGAACAAGAAAAAGCTGCGTGGTGCTGCTATACACAATTAACAATAATTACAGTAGTACTTCTTGGTATGCAAAATCTCGAGATGACTTGAGCTACCACTCGGGACTTTTCGAAATAGCTCTGTATATCACTATTTAGTGGCTGGTAATTTTTTCTGCTGGGCTCAGAAAAAAATGTTGCGATAGTCAAACAGGCTTTATATCGCAAAATGGATCCCGCCCTGATATAACCACAAACCATATTTGGCGAAAATCCACCCAGCATTCATCCAACACAACTAACCCCACCCAAATGTTCCCACATCGATTAGTCTTCCATTTCAAAATGGTGTTGATTACATAACGAAATTAACCACAAGGAATGAAAGGGCCGTTTTCTTCTGTTGCTAATATTAGAACTAGCAAATAAAAACAGTGGGGTAAGACAGTGAGCCGAATATGTACATACACGTGATTGCCTATCACACGACCATTTTATAGGCCACACTGATGACACAGACAATAAACATTTCATTTGATTTTCTTATCTACCGCTACACCAACTAAAGTTATACAACGTGAAATATTTGCAACTCGGCGTTTGTCTGAGGCGTTTCGCGCTACCGCATTCTTACACAACCGTCTGTCTCTTGGTGGCCCACAGTCGTCGGGGAGCCGTTACTGGCCAGGATTTAAATTTAATTTCCAATTCTCCTACAACTCGGTAAAGATAAATTTAGATCTGCCGAACCGAAGTCTCAAGCTGGTCGTACCAACCAGTCAAGCCAAAGAACCGACGTTGTGCCAAAGGCCGCCAGGGGCGTCGACCTCAGGAACAGAATTTTGTTTTCTTGTGTTGTTAGGGATCGCCCTCGACAAATAAAATTATTTTTATCGTGAAAAAAAAAAAAAAAAAAAAAAAAAAAAAAGGAAAAAAGGCTTCTGACGAGTTAGCGATATAATTTATTTTTAGCGGAAGTTTACCCGTAAATGAACGTGGTCGAAGGATAATTTTCTCTCTAAATCACCCAAGTAGAGACAAGAAGAGCAGACTCTAAAATAGCAGTTACAACTGCTATTCTAGAGTCTGCTCTTCTAGCGCGCTTTCAAATCAGTAGAAACTGGAATTTGAGAGCAGCAACCGGTTTTAGAGAGCAGTAACCAGTTTTTCATTGGCAGAGACCAGATTCTAGGATGTGAAGCCGGCTCCCAGAGAGCAGAAACTGGTTTTTTGTGAGGAGAAACCTATTGAGGTGCTTTTGGAACAGCAGAGACTGGACTTGGAGAGCAGAAACCGGTTTTAAACAGGAGAAACCAGTACGAGAGGCTGTAGATGAGATTTCTGCGGTGTTTTGGAGGCTGAGGGAGGTTTCGTTTTCGAAATAGATAGTTTCTTCACCTATTCACTCTCTCTACAAATGAGTTCGATTATAGAGAATTAATCAAATCGAGCCGGAATCTGGTGTCAACGCTTCACGCCTTGTCTAACCTTTAGCAACTTTACGCCAAGGGGGACAGTAAGGACCAGATTTGGTTCGCGTTAGAGAAAATCATAGTTTTCACAGTTGAGAACCATCATTAGAAAATAGATATCTTTTTCGGACGGTCGGTCCGAAACTTAAAACGCGGCTATATTCGGATTGTAGTTAAGGAAGGTCAAGAGAGGATTGTTTCCATTTCTGAGTGGGCACATTTCCTTCCTCCTACTACTTCGGGGCCGGTAATGCTATTCAAATGTATGCCATCGTCTCAGCCTATAACTCGCCATTGTTGAGGGGGGGTCGTTTGCTTAAGTCGCGGTTTGATCATTAGGGTTTTTCCGTTGTGGGGAATCGACGTCGGAAGTTTCCATATACCCTCAGCTCGTCTTGGTTCAATTCGCCTTTTATCAAGAATTGTTGCTGTAGGCGAAATAAATCCCAACGTGGGTCAAGTCTCAAAAACACCATTTGAAATAATAAAGTCAAAGGAGCGCTACTACCTCCCCCAAAACGTGTCTACCTTCGCAGAGGAAAGTTTTTATTTTTATTTTTAAGAAAGTGGTTCTCGAGGATAGCGTTGAAAGTTTATTCAAAACTTTTGAGTCTGATGCAATGACCGGTTTGTATGACTTCAGAAACGTACCTACAACTGGGCGGCACAAAGACAACTCGTCCGCTCACATGCTCATCGCAGATTCACTTTCACTATTGTGACGTTGAGGAAAACGTTTGATAAATTTCTGGGTCTCCACCACTCAAAAGGAGAGAAAATCAAGTCTAAATTTTCACAGAAATCGGTAAAATTTTGAGAACAGGAGTAATAATAATGAGGGTTGCTTTCATCAAGATGTTAAATGCATAAAAGAAAGAACAGTTTGCTATTAGGATTGTAATGTTAAAAACTGTAATATCCAATGAGGTGGTTAGGGAGAGAAAAATGTAATAGCCTAAATAACATCAGCCAATTTGGAGATGGCGAAAGCAATAATAATTATTAGCAATTATTGTTTGAAATAATTTCACGACCGAAAAACGCACTTCACTAAATTGAACAGAACGTAATGCCAACGTAGGCTATAAGTTCGACCAGTTCCACCACCGTTTATTTTTCAATGTATAAACTTAAAATAAGGTAACCAAGGTAACCAAACGTTTTACATGACATGTAATCACATTGTGATTTCTCATCCAATTAATACAAACTTAAAATAAAGATTTTCGTTGAAAACTCCTCGATCTAGTTTGAAACAATTTGGATCGGTTGTGGGTGCCTTGGTATTCCACCCCGGGGCTCATTAACTGAAGGGTAATCATGTGGGGCTAATCCCACCGGGTCGGCCCTTCCTTGGGATTCCACCTCAGTAGGGAACGAGCGAGGAAGATGGACCTTGGAATTCCGCACCTCGTGCGAATGCAACGTTAGAACACTGCTCTTTGGATCCAGCCAATGTAGACACGGTTTCACAATAGTTGACAAATGCAGAGATCGTATCCGTATAAATTCGGGAGTTAGTTGTGTTACTTTGCTATTGAAGTGTTTAAATTTGAAGTTATACTGCCGTCCAAAGGAGAAAAGCCGTAGAAAAAAGGAGAATGGAATCTGTACTAGTACGGCTTAGTACGGCTTTTGTAATTATTAGGACGACAGTATAGAAAGTGAACGTGGGAAGTCAAGCAGAAGTCAATAATAATTATTCAATTATTGACTTATTGACAAAAAGCAATTATTGCTTTGGCTGGATCTGTGGGTAGGTTTGGCTATGCTCGGCTCATGTCCTGTTGGACTCACGTCTCAACCTTTCGGTTTGGCTCATGTATTTTGGTTTGAAAGCTGTCTCAACATTTTGATTGGCCCAAGTCTATGGATTGCACTAGGTTCCAAGGGATGCGGCTGTCAATCCGGTATCCCAGGAAGTAGTTCACCCAATTATTCAAATAAGATGATCCTGCTTCTTGTCGAAGTTCAGTCTGAGAGAATTAGATGTCCACCAAGCTTGCTCAATTTCGTCCGAAGATTGGAGATTAAGGGATAGGGCGTCAGAATGGAAGCCCTTCATATTTACATTAACACGCAGCGAACAGAAATATGTCGCTTTGTCTGTTGTTAAATGAGAAAGATCGAAGAATCGAGAATATCGAGAAAGATCGAAAAAATCTGCAAATCGAGTTTAAACCCCCTCAAATTGGTTAAACACTCTTCAGACAGGGTCTACACCGCTTAAACTGGCTTTGATCCTCTAAATTTTAGAGGATCAAAGCCAGTTTAAAGATATTAAGAACTAGTAGGATTTAGAGTCTAAAAACTGGTACTAGTTCTTAATATCTTTAAACTGGCTTTGATCCTCTAAAAACTGGGTGTACCTACTCCTTCGAACAAATTTCCACCGAACATGCCGTTTTAAACTTTAATAAAGATGTCATTTTTCGGTATTTAATATTAATATTCAATCCTATTAAATAGGTATAAAATGATATTAAATTAAATATTTAAAAAAATAAAAATAAAATAAAACCAGCACTACCATAACGCCGAAGTAGGCACTTGATTCCTCTTCTAGTTGGGTTGCCAAGGTTTTCTGCCCAATCTTCAGGGTGTGAGGTTTTTGAAGGGTCGTATGAGGGTCGAGTGAGTTCATACTCCGATGAGGACGTGTCCGAAAACGGGGATTTTGAAGGGTTTTGGCCGCCCTTTGGGTCCCAACCCCGTCCGCCCACTTTACAACCAAGTTCAATCAAGTATTCAGCCTCTCACCAGGCCGAATGACTTTCACACTCGTTAAAGGAATTATGTGATCGTGAAAGATGTGCCTGTAGCACTCTCGCGGAAGAAAAAGGCGACCATACAGTTGGCGTTATTATACGCGGTGTTACAAAGCGGACCGGTACTAAATGGCGCTCAGTGCTTATAAGGGAGCCTAAGATCGACTCGTTATTACTTCTTCAGCCAGTCGGCCATTCCAACACGCCAGACGCACAGTCGGTTTTGTTCCTGTCAATCCCATTCGAGTGTTAATGAGGACTAGTTTAAAAACTCGGTGGACCATGAAACTGGATGTTATCGGGTTATCAGATGCGATAAGGAACTAGGTGAACGGTGGAGCTGACAATGGAAAACACAAGGACTGCCGGGTATTCTTTTTCACAGTTTACCGATACCTTCCTCAATTTATGTCGCCTTCGATCGCTCTTTGTTCGAAGAAGTAGCATTAGTTCTGGGAGTGGTATGAGAAGAATAGCAAAATAATATGTTTCGTGACAAGGATCTGAACTTCATCCTTCTTCAAGAGCCGATCAACGGATTATCCTAAGGTCAAGAATGAATAGTTTTTCAGATTATGCAATTCTCAAGAAAGCCCTGGGGCCCCTATAAGCACCAAGGCAAAAATATGGGATAATACGCCTATACGCCATAAAATGTATCTCTAGTATTAATCTTTATATTAAATTTTAATAATTGAAGGATCCTTCAAGGCTACCATGTAGCAAAATTTGCTACATTTAATGTAACACCATACTGAAACGGGGAAACATCCAGGTTCATGATTCTGTTGGAGCAGAGCACATTAAATGTTCCATTGTGATTCCTTACTTAAAAATGCTTCTAAAACGACACTAAACTAGACCACCTGGTCAAAACAGAACGAAACACCTACAATGTGCTCTTATTTGTTTGCTCCCTCCTCCCACAAGGCTCCCTTTCTGAACATGAACTGCAAGGTCGTTTCGTGTACGACACAGTACCATAATTGCTCCGTGAACGTAATTTTTGGGCGTAATTCAAGGGGAAAATGAGTAGAATCACTTTCTCTGAACACCTCAAAAAGTTATTGGTTCTGAGAAAATTCGCCTTTTAGGTCCGTTGCTAAAAACCACTGAGTTGGGGTCTAAAACCAGAGAAATATGTGATAGCGATTTCGCTGGTTTTAGACCCCAACTCAGTGGTTTTTAGCAACGGACCTAAAAGGCGAATTTTTTCAGAACCAATAACCTTTTTTTTTTTCAAAAACCAAATTTTTTTTTTCAAAAAAAGAAAAAGAAAAAAAAGAAGTTTTTTGAGGTGCTGAATCCGAACATGGCCTCAGTTTTGGCCAATTTTAGGGTTTTCTGTGTCATTTCGGGATTATAAATGATAGCCTGAGAAGTCCGAAAATTCTGACAGAATACGCTTCTTGTTGGAAATTTAACGGTGATTACGAATATATAAATGAGTTGGGGTCTAAAACCAGAGAAATATATGATTGCAAAAAAAAAAAAAAAAAAAAAAAGCCAAGAAAACGTCGTTTTTTAAACCAGTCACGATGCTTGGTACTTTTTTACCTTCTAGCGTAAAAACTAAGGCCGTTAAAAATCTTTTTCCAAAGAAGTCTTGTAGGGATATTGTTTCGGCGTCGAATGAGACCAATCGCGGTTCTGTACCTTTCATAATAAGGGAGCTATGATTTTTCAAAGTTTTTAACCATTTTGGCAATATCGTAAAACATGAACTCCTGGAGTCGGCAATGCAACTCGATCGCAACAAAACTATTTTCCCTGGAATATATTGAACTTGGAGGCTTGAATATTGAACGACTTGAATGACATGCTTAAGAAATATCAAAAATTGGGCTGCAACATGAGCATAAAAATTCATTATTCCTTCAGTATCTCAACAGAGGTTGTAAAATTTACAACCACATTTACATTTAATGTAACAGTTCTACTGTAAAACTGTTACATTTACAACCTCTAACACTTCCGGCTTTACACAACAAATCAAATCAAATCTCTTTCCAAGTTAACATTTAGTAGGAACTTGCGAAGCTAGATCTGAGATCTCTACGAGTAGAAAATTTAATGGAAGCTTCGCTAATGGGGCGTGAGAAAAGAGGGGGTGTTTTTTGATCCCCGAAATTGGCATGAAAATAATCAAACAAACCAAAGTGTCAGTTGAAAATTTGACTTAAAGCGTCCCAATCATGCGTAAAGAAACAAAATGAGTGTTCAGAAGGTCGAATCAATAGCCCGAAAGCGATAGGCATTGGTCATGGGCCAGGGCCCCTACAGTTTTATTTTGGTTGGTGTTGACATTGGGAGCTCAAGACCTCGCGCCTCACATTGCCCCACTGACCCGACAATAAACGCTGTTTACTTTTCAGCGACCCAAACGTGCGATTTTCATTAAACGAGTATGTACTTCCTTGTGCGTATCGTTTATAAGGATCCTAAGGTTACATCAGATTATTGTTATGGGACACCTTAAGAGAAAAATCTTGTACCTCGGGACGAGTATTATCATGTACCTACATCTGAGATATTCGATTACCGGTGAATGCTCATGTAATTGTCGAGTAAGGTGTGGAATCGGCTTTCAATTTGCTTCCTTTTTGGCTTTCATTTTCCTTTTGATGTCTGTGTGCTCACCTCCAGTTCTTCACCCCTACAGTTTCCTCTGTCACTACATCTCAATTTTTGTATTTCTCTTGCTTCTGCACACTTTTTTGAAAGTGTCTCTGTAAGAGAGAGAAAGGGCAAATTGGAGTGCCATAACAATTTTAGCCCACAGAAATAGTCTACATAAAGCCTTGCTTGCATTTGGATGTTTTTGGTGCTAGCTGAAACTGTTTAATACAGTTTCAGCTAGCACCGAATAGGTACATACCTAGTATGTAATCGACCAACCAAAAGAAAAAAAAAATGCTGCAAATTTTACACAAACTTTTATTATTATTCTTCGATATAAATGCAAAAATTAGTTATAATATAACTATATATTACATACATATTATGTGTAAACAGATGTGATTTTTAAACAAATTTTGTTCTACCATTGAACAATATTTTTGCCATATGCAAAAGGCCCAAGTGCCATATGAAATACGTGGCGCTTGGGCCCTTTTGCATAATATGGCACCCTTCCAATAAGCCTCATTTGTAGCCACCATTGAACCTTAAGGTGCAGTCGTTCGGGTCTGAGAGCCCTATAAATTTTATTATTTAATAAAATTTATTATTATTTAATGGAGTTCTTCGTTCAAAAATACTCAAAACGACAGCCAGCTGGACCTCCTACCAACTCGCAAGTTGAACTAGTTTTGAACGAGTTTTGTGTACCTCAGATGTCTGAAATCAGAATTTGAAACACGCAGGAGCTCAAATTCAGTTCGTTTGATACAATGAAACGGTTTGGTGGAATAGGGATTCCTGAACTCCCTTAAAAGATGTAATAAAGAAATATAGGAGAAAATTTAATGTTCTTCCGGATTATCTAGTCCTCCACACTCATAACCTCCTCTGAGTAAGACTTTCACAATTGCAATAATTGTAAATATTACAACATTATTACACACTTATACAATAATTGTGTAAGTTTGTAATAATGTTGTAATTATTACGCTCATCTTGAAGAAATGCAATGTCTTGAAGTATTGCAATCTATAATATTAATAAGAATGGATGTCTGTATGTTTGTTCGTATGTATGTTTGTTCCAACATCACGCCCAAACGGCCGAACCAATTTCCGTACGGGTGGGCGCAAATTGACGAGCGTGTTCCGACTTACATAATAGGCTATTTATTATAGCCTATAATATAGATTTTGATATTTAATCTTAATTGATATCTACTATAATAGTAGATTTTGATATTTGATACTTTGTGCGAAGCACGGGTGTCCCAGCTAGTAACTTAAAATTGCGACACGGTAAGCGGTCAATTATGAACTTTACACTAATTATAATAATGTTCAACTTCCATTGTTTTTAGTGGTCTCCAAATTACTTTTAAAATAATTACAATAATTACAAGTAAATTACAAATTGCAAGTAGATGAATTAAAAGTTGTCGTCTTTCACTAGACAACTTTTATTTTTTTTATTTTTTATTTTTCAAGTTACGAAGAAATGGAAATTTTTCTCCGAGAGAATTTCTGTAAATAAAATCAATTCAGCTACGATGGCATAATATCCGCTCATGAAGAAACGCCGGAATACCCCATACTCAGCCCGAATCACGTCTTCACCCTTGGGAACCAATTCCCTTCGTGACGATATTTCTTGCTGAAACACGCCCCCTCTTTCGCATTCGCGTTAATCTCTCTTCGAGCGAGTTGTGACACGAAACTCGAATACCTAATTGAACCTAATAGGAGCTTTTAAAGCGTCTCTCTGGCTGCTTCATAAAAACCGGCCTCCGTCCTTGGATCTGCCCGTCGGTGAACTGGGATAGAAGAGAAAATCAATTCTGCCAATATTACCATTTTAATACGCTCCTTATCGAAGTGGAACGACGCTGCAAAGTTTTATTCCTTCAGCCGGTAAGACGTAACCATTGAGTGGTTCAAGTCTTAACCTCAAAAAGACAAGCGGGATTTTACGCTTAAGATTAGCTGCGACTCTGAATTTACTTCACCTGTTTGATAGGTACTGTATTAATCTGCTCACACAAGAATCACAAATTCCTCAACACATGGTAGTTCTTGGGGTAATATGCGGTAGCCTATGTCTCCATAAAAATGTTTCAGTATTCATGAGGTAGCCAATCCCTTTGTTGGTAGGTACACTGTTTACGGGGTTTCCAAGTAGGTTAAGTCTGGCGATCAAGCCAGAAGACTTGTTATGGTAAATTCAGGGCTATCCGACCATTATTAAATAATGGTGAGATAGCCCTGAATAAGAATTTTCTAAAATAGTTGAATTGCTGGGCCATTTTCCATAGATTAATCAAACTGCGATCTTGGAAATTTTGTAATTGTCTCAAAATTTTTCCGAAATGAGTAGATTCTAAAAATGGAAAAATGCATAATATCCATGAGAGTTGCGCTATGTAGGGAATTTGTTTAAAAACCTTAAATGTTGAAAAAACCTTAAACATTGAAAATATTTTCCCGGCTGATAGCTGCTAAAACATGCCATACCCTGGAAAGCAGGCACTGGGGCTTTTGTGAGAGTGTCGTTTTTGAAGTACATCGCCCTACTTTCAAGGGGCTTCTCGGGACGAAACAAGGTTTTTAAACGAGCGCGGTTACAAGGTCGAGTTGGGTATTATTTTCGAAGTAATAGAGTAATTGCACTAAGAAAACGCATTTAGGAGAGAGTTGACGTGACGGAGCTCCTTCCCAGAATGATATAAGCTGACCCGTCCCCATCCCACCAACCACCCGTCACCAGGTATTATTATATAGCCAGTCAGCAGGCATCGCCTGCCAGGCAGTCAGGGGGGAGTGAAGGTGGGGCTGAGGGTGGAGCTTATCTCATTCTGCAAGCGAGCTCCATCTCGTTAACACCCTCCTAAATTCGTTTCTTAGGGCAATCAGTGATGCCAGATGTAGGGATTTCTCCCTACGCGTAGGGAATTTCGGGAGTGGTTGAAGCGGAGGGAATCCCTACGCAAAACGTAGGGATTTATAGACAAGGAGGTGAACACGCATAATTCTAATAATTGTATTTACATACCATCACCATGTTGATTCTATTCGCAACTCAACTGAGCTTTGATCTTTACCTAGGTATCTACCTAGCTACAGTTTTGTTGGTCCAAGTCCAAGCTTGCTCCTTCCCGCAAGTCCTGCATTTTGCCATTCCACGGACTCCCTCACAAAAACAAAGAAAAAAAGCCCACCACTCGTACTTCAAGTGCGGCACTTGGGAGTTGTCTTCGACGACAAATCTAACTGTACGTGCACAAAATTTGAATTTGTATTAAATACAAAAAACCATAAACAAAAAAACAACATGTTCGTTTTAACGGTCTTAAAAGATACAGTTATTTATTTTTCAAGCCATCTTTTCGTCAATCCATAATGACATCTTGTCGTTATCATTTCTTTGCATTGTAAAGAAACGAGACGTCAGTTATCGAAAATTGATAAGAAGTTAAGTACTCTTCTCTCTCTTTTTTTTCATTCCGTCAAAATTATCATCACAACAACTAAGTAGGCATCAATTAGATACAGACGATTGACTTGCCGGGGAAAATAATCTTTTGCAAATTTATTTAAAAAAAAAAGATGTAAATAAATATTTTTTCCGGCAAATTAACATCGATGTTGCCTGGCGGAAACATCATCGATGTGAATATCGAACGTCGGACTTGAAAAATATCGATGTTTCGGAAACATCGGACATCGATGTCCGATCCTTAGTTTGATGGCGGTACAACATGACCGCCCATGATATTATGGGTAATTTTGCTTCCGAGACTACCGAAACTTGCTGAAGCATTGTTTTGGCTTTTGAAATCGAAGTGATAGTTTTTGCTGTATTCAACGTCTAAAAAACGGCAGTTATTATATTAGAAATTAAAGCGTAGGGAAATTTCGAACATGGTAGGGATTTTGTAGGGAAAAGTAGGGTTTTTTGAAACAGTCGGTAGGGAATTCCGAAGCAAGTTTTCTGGCATCACTGAGGGCAATCGTTCTCTACTGCATATCAACAACAGGATCTCTGACTTGTCTGACCACACTATGGGACCATTTGGGGCTACAAAGGTAGGGTTTTCTAAGGACTTTGAGGGTACAGTGAGATATCGTTTTCAAGTTATTTCACACATAAATCGATTTGAGGGATTCCAGGGTCATCTATGGGTGTCCAGACGGGGGTTTGAAGTTCCTTGGCCAGGGGATAGAGTGGGGACTGGTTTCTGAAGTATGTAACTTGGGAAGAGAACTTCGTTCATCGGGATTCTTAACCAGAAACAATTACTTTTATTTCTTAAGCTCATTACAAGGTATATTAAGGTAATAATACAAGTTTTTATTATTCATTGGTATAAATTGTGCCAATTGATGCATTGGTGACAATAAATTCAATGAGGTACCTAGGTATTGAAAATAATAATAACATATATTTTTTAAAAAATTACTTTAAAAACAACCCTTTACCCCTGGCCAAAAATCTTCATAAACCCCTCCCGCAGCCCTTAGCCCTTCTCAGCCCCTGAGTTTCACGGATTTGAGCTATCGGGCTGAAAACCTTGCCGACACAACTAGGTAGTGAACCGAATATTTCTTCAATATTTCAGATTTAAAAAATATGCCTACTGGCCAACACGGTGTGGCCGATGACGCTAATAGGCGCCGAAATTATTCAAGGTGACAGACTGATTGATTGATAGAGATGGATTTAGCATTTTTTTAAACTGCAAAATCTAAATGTTTACCTACTGTTTATCATAAAAATAAAAAAAATTAAAATAATTTGCATAAAAATTGAAAAATGATTTTGCATAAATAATTCTGCTTAAATGTAAAATAATTTTGCATAGACAATGCAAAATGTTCAGCCGTTTATTAACTTTTTTTTTAAACAAAAATAAAATTTAAAATCATTTTTTCCTTATTTGCACGTTTTTAACGCGCAAATTTGCGCACGATCTGACTTCGGAGTCACATTCTGGGGTCCTTATTACTGAAAACACAGAAAGATACAACTCCATCATGATGGACATCGCGACTTTTTTTTCGATTTTCCGATTTCTTTTCAGTATTTTCGATCTGTAAAGTCGATGAAGGCCAACTTAATGAAGAGAATATTTTTAATGTCTTCGGATACATGGCCTGAATACCAATCAATCGTGGTTTAAGGCTTAATTAATATGTGGGGCTCGCCACGGCGAAAAAACTGTTCTGGTGAAAATGCCGATTTTCAACTTTCCGCCCCTCTGCTCTCCTCCAGACAGCTCGAAGCGACAAAACCAGTATGGTTCCTTGTTCATAATATGATATATATTATATATATCAGTTTGGCTGATATATATATATGTAAGACGCGTTTGTTGTCTGTCTGTCTGTCTGTTCCCTTATAACTCCAACATGGCGTAGTACTCGATCTCAGACCGCCTCAGAGCAGGAGTGTTTGTGTGGCGATGATGACGAGTTTGGCTTTGCCCTGCCTCAGAGTCTTCAGGATCTGTTTGAAGCCCAACACGTACTTACTTTCCGGACTTCATGACGAGAGCAAGCCGGGTGATGATGCTCTCCAACGCCTTTTTCTGTTTCTTTTGAGCGACCATTTTTACAGCCTACTGACAATCCTAAATTCCGCAAGAACACCGCAGTGAACTTTCCAACAAGGGACGAAGAAATTGAAGAACGTTGAATGGACAACCAAATAACGTGAAATTTGGTACACGTAGTACCTACTCAACATGACACGGGGAAGCTTCAAGTAGAAATTTTCAATTCTAGGGTGTTCAATGGAATTCACCAATGTTACGGGGTTCCATCAGAAATCATAGGAGTGTTCGATCGAAATCATCTTCGACCTCCTCATTTTTGTAGTAATTTTCAATTTTACGGTGTTCAATCGACGCATCGAATCTGAAATTTTGACAACATACGTGGTTTCCATCTAGTTATGCCCGCAAGGTTTTCAGCCCGATCGCCCAAACCCTTGGGGCGGTATGGGGCTAAAATGGGGCGACGGGAGGGGTTTTTTTTTTTTTTTTTTTTTTTTTAAAGGCTATTCGCTATGGGATCGAGTTAGCTGTCTTTTTCGAAGTATTTTTGGACGAAGAATCCAGTTTTGGGGGTCCCAGAACGATCCGATTTCACTGTAGGGATCTATAGGGCTTTCATGGGGCTACAAAAGAGATTTTTGAAGGATACCAAGAGATCAAAAATTGATCTCTTTATAAAAAATATTCAATATTTTCCGAGTAAAAAAAAAAAAAAAATGTAAAAACAAAAGATTTTTTTAACTCTTTTTTCAAGACAGAATTAATTTTCGCACAAGTAACCTATATCACAGAATAATAAACCCTTGTGTAAAATTTGCAGTTTTTTAAATTTTAATTTTATTAGGTACCCTTGCTGGCAGCATGTCTACCTGCAATATTTTTGAGCCCCCCCCCCCCCCCCCCCCCCCTAAAGGAAGACCTGCGTACGCCCATGGACCCCAGTCGCGAAAACGTAGGTTGATGATTCAGGGAATAATAAGCCAAAATTGGGAATGTTCGACTCAGCTCGGAGTAGTGCGGTTATCAGGGTCAAGCGCAAGGGGACGATAAAGTGCCGTTTTCCGGGTGAACGAGTCGAGAATTGGAAGAGTTCATCCGTTCAAACGTCGAAGCAGATCGGGGGGGTTACCCTTCAAGGACGTATCTCTTCTCTTTGGCTTCGCGGAGACGAGAGGGCTTGTTCAATAGTAGATGTAGAAAGGAGGTGGGGAGGATGAAGGTGGGGGGATTGTGGGCTCGTCAATTGGGGAACGTGCCACTTACAGTCAATTATCTGTTTCTGAGCGCTCCGCGTTTTCGAAGGCGCGAGCTCGAAGGCGGCTCCCTCTGCGAAAACCGCAAACCCACTTCGTTGACAAGGATGATTACACTTCCAGTAATTGTCTTCACTCTATTGTTACATAGCTGAGACATTTAAGGCCTTTTAATACTTCTTGGGACACGTGCCTACGTACGGAATGACTTGCCAAATGACTTCGTTGAGTCAGTGAACCCTCTGAGTTCACACAATGTGAAATCCTTGTCATACCACCGTTATTCACTGTTTTAGCGAAGGGGTAAAAATATTTCATATTTTGGGCAGTTGGATTTAAGGCATGGAACTAGGGGTCGCAATCCCGCAATGCGGGATCCCGCAATCCCGCGGGATCCCGCGGTGTTTTTCCAATCTTGCAAATGCGGGATTCTCAACGCGGGATCCCGCGGGATTTTGCGGGATTCCTCTTGTTTAAAAAAGTCGCGTTTTCTGTGGTGTGAATCGCAGCCTGCACACTGTAAATCACATTCTCATTGCCTGTGATTCATATAAGTCCTCCTCAAGCCTGTTGTGCTGTAGTTCACAATATTTTTGCGATTATTGTGGTAATTAAATACGTAAATTTTACGATCCTGCTCAAGATCCAGATACTATCTAACCTATCCGAGGAAAAAGAGGGGGCGCTGTCTCCAGTTCGCATAATATTCAGTAGAGTTTAATATTATTTTACATTCTTTTTGACGATTCCTCCCATAAGTGTGGACTCCACACTGTGGAGTCAGAGAGAGCATTCTCTACAGCTGCCGCTGTAGGTTCCCATGGAGACCTATTTCTGCAATCAGCACCGATCAAATTTGGGTGAGAGAAACTATTAACTCACTGACCTTCTCTGGTGGTCTTTATTTCAGCAAGTTGGCTATTTCCCAGCTGCAGAGGATGACTCTATCTCACTCCTTTCAATGCATTTATTTCCTTATATTTGTTAAAATATTTAAAAATACATTTTGGTTTATTATTCTTTGAATAATACACCTATTCAATAGCGACGGAGTCGAAAATTCTGTTCGGCCTCAAAATTTGACATATACGTTCCAGGATGTCTTGATTCCAATAACAGAATGCCCGTCCGCCGTTCTAGGCAGTAGGCATTTTTTTAAATCAGAAGTTTTGACCCGTGTGGCTTTCATGGGGCTGAAAATAGGATTTTTTAAGGAACCCAGGTGTGGTTTTTCGAGTAATCCGTTTTTCGAGGTCCCACATCTGGACAAACATCTCACAGAAAATAAATTTTATTTATTTTTATTTTTTCAAGAGTATTTTCTTAATGGCACAGTATTAATTTTTGCGCAATTAACCTATATCAATGAATTGTAAACGCTTGTGCAAAATTCGCAGGGTTTTGTAAAGAAATTGCGGTTTTTAAACAAAATTATGTTATTAATTACAAAATTCTGCGGGATCCCGCGGGATTGGCTTGAATCCCGCGCGGGATCCCGCGGGATTGAAAATCGTGCGGTATTGCGACCCCTACATGGAACATGCCATTACCATGAACCTCCGAATAAAACGTGCAAATTTTGAAAAAGGGTTTACTATTCTTTGACAGTGTGCAGAAGACTTGAAGACAAACTTATAAGTACTATAGTATACTTGCCATAAAAGACATACCTACTTAGTATGTCAATCAAAATTATTTTAAAATATAAAAATAACGGAAATAGATCTGACTTGTGCTGTCAGTTTAATCTCCTCTTGTGTCAGCTGCCAAACTGTTCTTGTCCAACTTTCCATACACTTCGTCGCCGGTGTGGACGTGGGGAACACAAGCCTTATTCAGATCTTTCATAGAAGAGGCTGACTCTCCCGTTAGGCTCACGCGTAGACAACGTGACCATCTCGACATGACCCGGCTCGGCTTCAAGCCGTAGATAACCGCTGGTTACGGTTGAAACTGTTATCAGTAGCTGGGGACTTGAGGAGAATCGGTAAAAGTTTGGAGGACGACTGAATAATAAATAGCCGAGATTTGATCGGCCCCGAACAAATAGTAGGTCTCTGTACAGAGAGCCTACTTTGTAGTTCAAAATGACTGAACGTGACGCGAGCTTTCCGAAAAGCTGCTGCATGAGGAAAGAGGGCCTTGACAGCCCTCTGCCGGCATTTCCGTCATTGTGTTGTGTTCCTCAAGTTTACATCAAGATTTTTGACGTAATCGGCTAAGGGATCCCAATCTTGAATCCTGCAATTGCACGATCCTGCAGGATTCGTGCGTGGATCCTGCAATCCTGCAAAAATGTGGATAACAGTTTCTACTCTTGGCGGGGCGCTTTCCCCTCCAGCGCTCCAGACCCCTCCTTCTACGATCTTCTGCGTGAATCACGATTTCCTTCTGTGATTCACAGTTTTCCCCCATTTAGCGCCAGGGCCAGCCCAGTCTTCTACCAGTTTCATTTATTATCTTTTTGCAACATGATGGGATTATTAACTTGTGACTTATGAGCCTTATATAGGCCTACTCTTATTGACGACCTAAATCTTTTGATTTAACCTACCTACCTATTCCGGGTATTTTTTCATGACTTAGCATTATTAATTAATTAATTTGCGCTGTTGAATTTTTCCGATTTCTCCGAAGTCTCGGGTCTTATAAACTCAATATGAAACTGGGGGTCTCATTCTGCTTTTTGGTTTATTATTCATGGAATGATAGGTACACAGGTGTTCGAAAACATTACCCGCCGTACGCCGTCCGGGCTGTTTTGGGCAGTAGGAATTTTTTTTTTTTAATCTGAAATTTTGACAAAATACTCGGTTTACCATCTTAGTTGTGCCCGCGAGGTTTTCAGCCCGATCGCCCAAACCCGTGGAGTGCTACGGGGCTAATGGAGGTTTTTTTTAAAGGCGTTTGGCTATGGGATCGAGTTAGGTGTCGTTTTGGACACGTCCATCCATTTTGGGGGGGTCCCGGAACGATCCGATTTCACTGTTACGATCTATAGGGCTTTCATGGGGCTACAAATGAGACTTTTGAAGGATGCCAGGAGCTCAAATATTTTTCAAGTATAAAACAAAAAAACTTGAATTAAATTTATGCACAAGCAACCTATATCAAAGAATAATAATTCCTAGCGTAAAATTAGCAGCGTTTTTTATCCTAAAAATGTGCCTGATTACTTGAGTCTCCTATCGGCATTACCTAGAACCAATTCCGGGATAGGGGGCAATTTTTGGTCGTTGAGCAGTCAAGTGTACAATATTCTAAACGCAAAATTATTGATACTGGAGTGTTTGGTACATGAGTGACAAAAAACTTTTTTTTTTTTTTAATTCAGCAAGTTTTTATAGGTAACACTGTATTTTCAAACTCAAGTTTCCCACCAATTAAAGAAAACCCTTAGTCGAGGACCAAATTCTGGGGAAATTTGATGAAAAACAAACTATTTACCTAGTCGAAAACAACTAGAATATGCATTTATATGCGTTTATTGTGATGACCGCTATTTTATGAATTTATATATGATAAATTTAAATTCTGGTCGTCCCAGAAAGGCGAAAATACTACCAAAAGGCTTCTTTCAATATTTCAATACAGGAAAAATATATGCTATTATGCTCGAATCCGAGCCCTAGTCATGAAGAGTCATGACAGTCTCACTAGCGCCCACCTTTGCGGTAGTATTCTATTAGAAAGGGGGAAACCCTGGACCGAAGCGGAGGTCCTGGTGACCCCTTGAATTATCTCTTGGATGAAAATTCTGGCCTCGGACCTGAGGAATCAGGTCATTATTTTTACCGTCAGGTTATCACACTTCCGTGGGAAGTCAGAGGCGGCAACAAAGCAGCGACAGAAGGGGGGGACGTATCTGGACACTTCCAGTGAAACTAAACTGCTCCCCAACACGCCTCCACTCCAAGTGCACATCAGACCCCAAGGAACCCTCAACATCTCGTGTGTGGACCCTGGAAAAGCCAACCTGGCTCATCACAACTCCATTCCTTCAATCACAAGCGGCTGAGTGGACCTGGACCTGAACTCCACCCATCACACCAAGCTCAAAATTTGTTTTAATACTTTGTGGGAAGCACACCCGCACCGTGGGGTCAGACCCCATAAAGAGGAAGCTCATTCATAGTGAAATATTGTACATGTATGTATCAGATTCCACGAAAAAAAAGGAGCGGTTCCAAGATAAAAAGGCGCGTTGTGAAACGAACAATGATGCGGCAGATGAGGAATGTCTGTCTGGTTATCTGAGTGAAGGTTATCTCAGTACGTCCCATCAAACCGAGCACTCGTTTGTTTTATTTGGAACAAAAACAACCTGGACCGCTTGAGTCTCGCTGACTTAATACCACCAGAAAAACGTTATCGTAAAGCTGGTCGAAAAAAAATTGATGGTGGATTTCAGGCTGACGCAGCAAGAAGAGTGGGACAAATCCGGTAACGAGGCATACGAGGGGGGTCTACTGAGAATAATAATTATTACAGGAGGGTTCAAAACCAGTTCGGGGTGGTGTAGGAGAAGGTTCAAAACCGATAATGGTGGTGACGGAGAGTGATGATAACCGGTCTGGAGTGGTGAAGGGGAGGGTTAAAAAATGGCATGGCAAATTGGTATGGTTGTATCGAAGATTTATTTAGGTGGTGGAATGTTTTTCTATCACACATAATTGTTGGCAACATTTAGATCTATGTGCAAAACGAGCAGGTTTTGAGAGGATTCCTCAAGAAGGCCTTTTTGAATTCGATTCGTAATGATATAACATCTTCTAGAGCTATATCTCTCAGAAACTTTCCTGCCCCTTCCTTTGGCTGATTTCGAATGCAGAGCTGCTCCTTAAAATTTAATGCATTCTTAAAGGAATCCTCCAAAATATCCATAAAACCTAAAATCACCGATATCGAATATCGCAGGAAAATATCGATATCGACATCCCTAGTCCCAAACCGGTAAGGGTTGGTGAGGAGTGGGGGGGGGGGGGGGTTCAAAACCAGTTTGGGTTTGTTATGAGAAGAATGAGAAATAAATTGACACCAAGTATATCGTACGAATTTCAGAAAAAGCCTACACCCAGTTAGTTGCAATGTTTGACTCTGCACATCATGCATCGAATTCAAAAAGGCCTTCTTGAGGAATCCTCTCTAATCATAAAAGGACAAAATTTAACATTTTTCGAAACTTTCGCCCCGCATGACAATAACAGGTTGGTTAGGTATTTAGATGTATAAACCAAAATGGCGGAGTAACTAATGTTTTTCCCATCGGCAGTAAGTCGCTTTCAGACTCGAGCCAACACGTTTACGACTTCCATTGTGAAACTAATTGTTGAATTTACGACACTAAACCACCACTTGTGGTAATTAAACGATGAAGCCAGGCAGCAGTCAAGACGACGGGTTAGAGCCCGTCGATAACCACCAACGACGCATGTATGGAATGCGTTGGGAATATTGTTCAAGTACTGGCTGGCTGATAGGATAGTTGATACCTTACCATACCTTAGTTTTGCTGGTTTTGTTGGGCATGTTGAAGAATGTGTATGGGATTTTCACTCCCATCCTCGTTCGTTCATTTAAAAGTGTGAGTTATGGTTGTGTTCACCCCCTGATAAGATCGAGTTAACACACCGATCGATCATCCTCTTATGATCATCACTAACGACTAATTTATTAACGTTCGGCCTCTCTAGTTTTTTAGTCAATTTGCCCAACTGGCTTAAATTTGTTCCGCGTCTAAAATAATCCTGGTCAAGGCCCGCGTTTGGCCCTAAGAAAAAAAAGTCTAACTAATGAATTCGTGAGAGGCTGAGCCCAGTGTTGAATTGAGTGTTGTTTTCAGTTTTATCAAACCCAGCTGCGCCAATGACGGTCACTTTTTTCCATGATGACAAGGACATTGATAATAATAGTGGGCTCAGTAAGTGTTTGTGTAAAATATTCAACTCAAGGAAAATCTCTACAGAATATAATAACGATTTGTACCGAGGCGTCTTGAGGCGAATTGTTCTATAGTTTCAATTGAAGCATATGCGAATGCTCCAAAAAGGTTTAACAAGATGCACTTGATAAATGAAAAGAGGTGAAACACCAACACTGAGTTGACGCCAGAACACAGGTGACGTCACTGACACTGGAGAGGCCGAACGTTAATCCTACCTGTGCTTTTAAAACCTCTTTTGCTTTTCTAAATCTTGCCCGTAGCTTTGCTCTTTTTGGTTTATTATTCCATAAAATATGGAATAATACACCTATGTTTTCGCGACGGGGGTCGACGACTCCGATCGGGCTCAAAATTTGACATTATCCGTTTCAAGAGGTCTACATTCTAAATCCGAAATGTCCGTCCGCCGTCCAGGCCGTTTTGGGCAGTAGGAATTTTTTTTAAAATCTGAAATGTTGACAAAATACTTGGTTTACCATCTAGTTGTGCCCGCAAGGTTTTCATTCCGATCGCCCAAACCCGTGGGGCTCTATGGGGCTAAAATGGGGCTACGGGAGGGTTTTTTTAAGGCTTTTAGCTATGGGATCGAGTTAGGTGTCGTTTTCGAAGTATTTTTGGACGTAGAATCCATTTTTTGGGGTCCAGGAACGATCCGATTTCACTGGGGCGATCATTAGGGCTTTCATGGGGCTAAAAATGGCATTTTTGAAGGATCCCAGGATGTTAAATATTTTTCGAGTAACAAATGCAGAATTTTTGAAAAAAACACATTTTTGAACAAAAAAATCCAAAAAAAATTTTTTTTTTTAGATAAAAAAAAATTTTTTAAATTTTTTTATTGACAGAATCAAATTTCTGCACAAGTAACGTATATCAAAGAATAATAAACCCTTGTGTAAAATTTGCAGCGTTTTATCAAGTGCCATTGAATAAATTTTTCTTTGAGAAAAGTTTTGGGATCTCATTATTAATGGAGTGCAGCGGCTAAGATATGAGAAACATGGATTAGTCCTTCATCGATCAAGGAATACAACTAGAGCTTACATAGACAAAATCATTTTCAAATGCTTACAGTGTTTTAGGAATCGCATGCCAAAGAAGAGTACCTACCCCTGAAGATAGATTGTAAAGACCGTTGACAACTTTTACTAAAAGTTTACACAACGGCCGAATCTTCGAGGCTCCAGAAATTAAACACTCGCAATGGGTTGATGAAGGCTCGTTGAATTAATCAAGCGGTCGTGGATCATAAATAACTGTCTGGCAAACATCTGGGATCATGATGACATTCCATTCGGATCAAATTTGGATTGGACAAGTCAAGGGCGCCTTGCTGCAGTTATTCAACGACCTCAGTCAATAATTACTCGGAATAGATCAGCTGGTGAATAAGTCTTATCGAGCCTTATAAAACGCCCACAGCTGAATTCGCGAAGGGAAAGTTTAATATTCTGCGAGACAATCAGTACATTGTTGGGCCGGTGCCTAACTTTCTGATGTATACGCGGAGAAAGTAGATGCAGTTTAAAAGACGAAAATAATAAACCTCCGTGCCAAAAACGAATCGTTGGACTGAAATGTTTCGTTTCAACTGAAATGTTGAAGACGCAAGTGGAGTGTTATGGGAATTTCAACAGATACCTACTGCAGTAATTTTTTTTTTTTTTTTTTTTTTTAACGAGGGACGCAAACGCATTGTTGTCACAAAGGGGAGGGGGGGGTATAACAAATTTTTATGATTCCAAGGGTCTACAGGTGAGGGAACTATTGGGTTCACTGTAATGTTGAGATTAATGAGTTTTTCTTTGACTCTGTTCTTTAATTCGATCCTGTTTCAGTCGGTTAAGCGGTCGTTTTTGAAGTGCTGTAGATCAATCGATCAAGGACGATTTTTTTCACAAAAAACGAAAAATCAAATTAATCAATTCATAAAACAAGGCTATTTCCACTACTGCCGAGCTTTCGGGAAAATTATTCCCATCATTAGGCCTTAACCTTGTTTACCTGTAGCTCACATCATCTACGCCCCTCATTCCAGTCATCTATAATAATTATGAGAACGGAATAAACTATAAAAGTAAGTTCTTAACAAAGTGGTTGTTTGCCGATGGTGCAGAGGTCTAATCCAATCTCTCCCTAACCAAACTCAGTTCTTAACAACTCAAAACAGTTAAGAAATTATTTTTACAATAATTGTAAATACGGAATAAATTATTTATTCCGTAATAAGTTACTTATTTCTATAATTGATTCCGTTGTCGCGATAAGCCGTTTTCTAGCTATTTCTATTTCTATTTCTAGTACTGCGATAGGCCCGATCTGTTCTCGCGAGGACTAACGTGTGAAGGCTTCGGGTGAGAATAGAAATTGTTGACGAATCGAGCCAATAATAATAGATTAATTCCACTCTGCCGCTAATAGCTACCATATTATTAAATAATAAATTTTATTCATTTCAGAAGTTGTTGGTCCAGTCCATAACTGTACGTAGGTAGGTAATCACTCACTTACTGACCTATTTGACAACCCTACAAGTACATAATATGTACTATATGTATATTATACGCCTACTACGAGATAGCTGTAAGAGAAAGCCTTCTCATTTTTAGCAAATTTTCGGAAAATACTAGCTATTTGCATTTATTTTAATTTTTATTCATCTTTGGTTTCTTAAAAGCTTGATTTAAATGAACGACTTTAATTAGCTTAGGTACTTAAACTGATATTTAAACCAACATCTTCTAAATTTCTGGGAGATCCCTGATTGATCTTCTAAATTGTGCAACGCTGATTGCAGTGAATAGGCCCTGGTGATGATGTGAAATAATAGTCGAAGCTCAACGAAGTGATGATGAGTTTGATCTAGACTGCCTGTAAAAGGAAAGGACGGATTATTCTATGGTAGGGGATTCTAAGAATTGGTTCGAGGTCGTGAGTTGTTGTGATGCCCCGTTACGTCCTTTGTAGGGCGTTTCACCCTCCCAGTCAGACGAGATCCGAGTGGACGACCCTTCAAGGGATGCCGAGGGTGAAGGGAAAGAAGGGAAGTTACTCTGCCTAGCAACACAACAACATGGCAACACGTGAGGCCCCTCTACCCTTTCAAAGCCACCCCTGTCCCCAATCGAAGTTCCCCTTCACCTTCGGATTTTTCGGTCGTCTGCCCCCCATCGCTCTTCATCCATCACCCGCTAAGAGTTAGGATTTCGCAATCTCGTGGTCTCACCTGTCAATTCAACGACTATCTGACGTGTTGAAATAGAAGACTCTGCCCATCGCGTAAATGCACTTGAGATACGCTTAGATTCGGTTAAGAAGACCTCTCAACTGAATCTGTAGCTACACGGAGAAAAAAAATGGCGGTATTTTAGACGAAAATGTTCGGTAATCGGTGGTCAACCGAACAATTTTTCGAAAAATGGAGAGGTAAAAACGCAAAAAATGTAAGGTAAAGTGTTGAATTTGCGCGGTTGACCACCGATTACCGAACATTTTCATTCATCTTTCTACCGAACACCAAAACTGTTTTACCGCTCAAAAATCGGAGATGTTACCGAACATTTTTACTTAAATTGTTCGGTAATCCCTCTGTCCCGCAATGTTTACCGCTCATTTCGTCCCGCCAACTTACCGAACATACCAAAATGTAAGGTGAATTTTAACCTTCCAACCTCAAACCTTTTCGATTATGAGCGGTAAATTATAACCTCTCAAAGTTAAAGTGCGCGGTGAATTTTCACCTTCCATAATTAATGTGAGGTTGTAAAATTACCTCCCCTACTTCAAATGTGCAGTAAGAATCACCTCCCACAACTCGGATGTGCGGTGAATATTCACCTCTCATTTTAAATTTCGAGAAACATTGTGCGGTAAAAAATTACCTCCCACACGCAATTGTGCGGCCAGTATTCACCTCCCTAATTTCAAATATCGTTCGGTAAACGTTACCTTCCACACCTAAAATGCGCGGTAACTAATCACCGAACAAATGGCAAGAAGTACCTCTCAACGTAGTTTGAGAGGTAATCGTACCCAAAAAGTGAGGTAATCCCTTGTTGGTTTGGGCGGTAAATGAACATCAATGAGTTACCTTTCATTGATGTACACTTACCGCCCACACCAACAAGGGATTACCTCACTTTTTGGGTACGATTACCTCTCAAATTACGTTGAGAGGCACCTCTTCCCATTTGTGAAGTAATCAAACCACGAGTCGAACGGATAGGATACCTAAGGAAGAAAAATAATTCGGTTATGAATACAAACCATGTTTATTACAACGCAGAACGATACACAACATAATATAACGTATAAAATTATAATTAACTGTAAATTAAAGGATAAAGGATACAGTAAATTAAAACTTAGGCATGATCCAACATTATTAAATCATTTAAAGTACAAATCATTTAAATTTTAAGTAGGTGCACGACACCCCACTAGATTTGTCAAGAACTAAAATTATTTATCAAGTATCTATCATTATTTTATCATGTAGGTACAATGCTATTACCCATGGGTTCGATTTTACATTACAAAATGGGGAAAGTCGATAAGTTATCAATGATATGATGAATATGATAACTTATCATATTCAATGCCGAACCGGGGACATTCTATTTCTCAACTGTTAAGGATATAATATAATATATTATTATCAAATCATTGATATTATCAAATAAACACGTGTACGTCTATTGACATGATCCAACGTATTCGTACACGCCTACCAACTAGATTAAACCTGAGCAGAATCTGATCTTGTTCAATCTAGTAGGGAGATATAAATATATCTGATATAAATACAATTATTTTATGAAGTAGGTAGGTACAATGCCCTAGCCATGGGGTCGATTTTACTTTCTCAAGTAACGTTCTTAAGTCAGAAAGTAAATTGCTAGGGTTTTGTGGGACCCCAAAAAGAGGATTGTACGTACAAAAAGACTTATAAAACGACACCCCACTCGACATCATACCCAAAAACATGAACCCCCCGTAGCCCTTTTTTAGCCCAATAGAGCTCCACAGGTTTGGGCAATCGGCCTCTTGCGAGCACAACTAGATAGTAAATTTAATAAGTAAAATATATTTTTTCAATATTTCAGATTTAAAAAAAAAAAAAAAAAAAAAAAAAATCATCCAACTGCCCAAAACGGCCCCGACGGCGTACGGCGGACGGACATTTCGGTTTTTGAATCTAGACCTCTTGAAACGGATAGGTAATGTCAAATTTTGTGGCCGATCGGAGTCGTCGACCTCCGTCGCTTAAACATAGGTGTATTCTTCCAAGAATCATAAACCGAAACTGACTAGAGATTGCCAAATTCGTTTTGGAAAAAACGCTGCAAATTGTTCACAAGGGTTTATTAAATAAACTAAATAAATGTTATACTAAAAAAATACTACCAACACGACACAATAGCCGAAAGTCTTCAAGAACCCTCCCGTAGCCCTTTATAAGCCCCACGGGATAATATAATAAACCATCCCGGGAATAATATACCCCTATGGAATCGCGACGAGGGTCGACGACTCCGATCGGCCACAAAATTTGACATTATCCGTTTCAAGAGGTCTACATTCTGAATCCGAGTCCGTCCGCCGCCCGAGCCGTTTTGGGCTGTAGGAATTTTTTTTTAATCTGAAATTTTGACAAACAACTTGACTTACCATCTAGTTGTGCCCGCAAGGTTTTCAGTCCGATCGCCCAAACTAGGGGCTAAAATGGGGCTAGGGGAGGTTTTTTTTTTTAAGGCTCTTGGCTATGGGGTCGAGTCCAGGTGTCGTTTTCAAAATATTTTTAGACGTAGAATCTATTTTTGGGGGTCCCGGAACGATCCCATTTTAATTTTAATTATTTTCTCATTGATATAGAATTAAATTTTACCTAACCTAGATAAATCAAAGAACATTGAACATTTGTGTAAAATTTGCAGTGTTTTTAGACATTTCCACTGCACAAAATGGCCAAGATTAAAAAACCAAAAATTTTGGTTTAATGTCGTAGGTACATGCTACAAAAACAGGGAGAAGCCATTAAATTGGGGAGGACATAAAGTACTTGTACTTATGTTCATAATGAGAGAACAGTAAACAGATTGAAAATGATGGCTCATGACCGTTATTTGGATACATAGGACTTAACGACAAGATAAATGAATTTCGTAAACTTCTTTTGGCTCTGCTGAACAGTTGATATAATATTATTTTGCATATTATGATGGTTTACCTTTGAGGTACAGATACGCGGTGCAAAGGTATAGGCACGTGCGACGGTTTTCTTCGATACAGCCCGGCCAACTTGGCGGTCCTGGACGGTGGCTTTTTTGCATATCAGGCCGAAGACGTAAGGCAGCAAACATAAGAGAGCTCTTCGTTTCAGATGAACATCTGCAAGTGGAAATGGAATGCTGTTAATAATTGCCGACAATTCTGTTTTGTGATTTCTGGACTTGACACACTACCAATTAAAAAACACTTTTTGAGGGACTATACCTAACTGAAGTGTGCTCTGAAGCTTACCCGATGTAGCGGTTCTTCTGATAGAAGGGTATTCCACCTCGATGATCGGACGAATTCCACAATTCTGGGACCTTATTCGTCGAGCTTGGAACTCAGGAGAGGCTCCTCCACCCCAAACCATCGGAAAAGGGTCTGCGTGAATCTGATTTAAGAAGGCATAAAAACATGAGATCAGCTTGGGGGAAAACATCAAAAATTTCATGCAATACACCAATGACGCATGGAATAATGCTTACACGTAGGTAGGTACTTTAGATGGGAACGATATAGGGACGACACTGCAGCGACATTTTGTCAACACCCACCGATGAAATGAGTCGATCGACGCGTAGTCCGAGGCATTTTCCCAATTTTGAAAATGTATCGAGTAACTGTAATCACAATTGATTTGCATTGATGTTAGGTATCGACGAATAAGCATGCAAAATGTTCATACATGTACCTTTTCAGTAGTGTCCAGTAACTGAATTTTCTTGAATGCTTTAAACTGCTTTCAGTCTTTTACGAGAGAAACAGGAATTCCATTGTCTACGATCGAATTGGGCCTTGGGTCGAACATGCGAGAACACGAAAAAACAAAATTACAAGCACTCCATTATGTTAGCATCATACATACCTCACAAGCTGAAAATCTACGAAACTGACAAAAGATAATTACCTTTTTCGGATGTTCCAAACAGTAAATTCACTAGACCGATTTATAACCGTCACCAACGACAAACACATCAATACTAATGGCCGCCACTCGGCCGAAAACCCCAGCAAAGCCCCAACGCAAGCGCTTCCAAGCGCCTATCTCAGGTACTACTGTACGGTAGACATTTACCGCACTTACTTTTGTGTACGGTGGAAATTTACTGCCCACGTCTTATGTTCGGTAATTATAAACCTTTCTGTGAAGGGGGTAAAGTTGGGCGGGAAAACGTTGGTGATGTGAGGTAGAAATTAACCATACGGCCTTTGGTAGGCAGTAGACATTAAATGTAAATTTTACTGCCCAAGTGTTATGTTCGGTAATTATCAACGTTTCTATGAAGAAGGTAAAGTTGGGCGGTAAAACGTTGGTGATGTGCGGTAGAAATTAATCTTACCGCCTTTGGTAGGCGGTAGAAAGTTACCGACAAGGTGTTATGTTAGGTGAAAATCTGACCCAACATATTCGATAGCTTCATAGACCGGTAAAGTATCACCTCTCCTCAAAGGAAGGGAGCTTGGGCGGTAAACTGTTGACGATGTGAGGTTGAAATCTACCTTACAGCCTTTGGCAGGCGGTAGACATTTAATGTAAATTTGACTGCCCACGTGTTATGTTCGGTAATTATTAACTTCTCTATGTAGATGGAGAAGTTGGGCGGTACACGTTTACTTCACTTTTTCGCATGTGAGGTATGTTTGTACCGAACTGGCTTCCTTGTGCGGTTGATAATCGAGTTGTTCGGTGAATGTAGCTCTCCGTTTGTTCGGTTAGTTCTGGCAAGGTAAGATTTCTTGAATTGTTCGGTAGCAGAGAAGAAATGTTCGGTAAGATCATCGAGTTGTAAGGTAACCAAGGGTAATTGGGCGGTAAAAATGAAATTGTTCGGTAGATTTTCACCGCTCACGCGGTTTTTTATACTATAAAATGGCCGCCAAAGCGGTTTACCGAACAAAAACCGCACTTTTTTTTCTCCGTGTACTACTTAGTAGAAGTAGCCCTACAGAGACACTAAAATTAGGCTCCTACTATTCGAACAATACCTCACTCGACCCACTTGCCTCGATCATTTAAAACCCCTACCTTTAGCCAATTTAAATGCTCATAGATATTCATTTTATCGACAATATCACCCAAACATGGATCAAAATTCTGATCGAAATATCATATTTTAATAAATCATGGGAAAGTCAGTTTGAATTTGCGGCAGGATCAAGCGAACAGTTTTTTGGGTTACTGTCACGTACACATCTCAGCTCCTCATTGGTCGGTTAGACAAACTCTATATTTACATAAATTTATGTTTTTAAACGTTTGACTCCTACAAACTCCACTGCGATAATATTATTATGGAAGTGGAAAACATTTTAGATATTACCTTGCTATTTTGGTTCGCTATTGTAGATTCTCACTGCATTGTAACATCCTCCCAAAAGTATGTTAACACTGTTACTTCGTTGGTCCATAATATCCGACCAACGAAGACGCCCGCAGTCCACCATTCCATGATGCCAGCAGTCACCTTTGACTGGCCACAAAAGCGAAAACTTTTTTTTATTCCGACAACAATAAACTACATCGTTCTGCACCACTAGGAACATAACAGTAGGTATCGTAGAGGTGCCAGGGCACCGAGTTGTTATCTTTTTTGTGTTAACCTAAGTCATCTGCGGCAACACCTTACAGCTTACCTACCAGTCATCTAGAGTGAACAATGAGTTCAAGGAATTATTCCTATAATAGCACCACACCTACAATGGCCACAAAGATTTAGGCCTAATATTTTTCCTAATCTTTGTTGTGTTGCTCATTGGTGGTTCGTTATTCACGAGGTTGGTTATTCACCGCCATTTAGGTTTATTATTATTGGAATAATACACTTTTTAATCGCACGGAGCTCGACGATTCCGATCGGCCTCAAAATTTGACATTATCCGTTTCAAGAGGTCTAGATTCCAAAACCAAAATGTCCGTCCGCCGTACGCCGTCCGGGCCGTTTTGGGCAGTAGGAAGTTTTTTTAAAATCTGCAAATCTCCCCCTAACCACCTCATCAGAAATTTTGACAAAATACTTGGTTTACTTGTGCTCGCAAGTTTTTCAGCCCGATCAACCAAACCCGTGGGGCTCTATGGGGCTACGGGAGGTTTTTTTTTTTTTTTTAAGGGGTTCGGCTATGGGATCGAGTTAGGTGTTGTTTTCGAAGTATTTTTGGACGTAGAATCCATTTTTGGGGTCCCAGAACGAGACAATTTTACTGTGGGGATCTATAGGGCTTTCATGGAGCTACAAATGGGATTTTTGAAGGATCCCAGGAGGTCAAATATTTTCGGAGTTAAAAAAAATTTAAAAAAGATGTTTTTATTGACACAGAATTAATTTTCGCACAAGTAACATAATATATTATATCAAAAAATAATAAACCCTTGTGTAAAATTTGCTGCGTTTTTCGCATACCGCACTGATGCGTGAAGAATGTGCTTTGGGATGAACACAGAATGTGTGAGGTAGGTACCTACGCCAACAGATCAGGAAGCGTCTGAGAGGTCTCCCGGAGCAATGTCATGAAATCTCTTGTCTTTTTATGGGGTTGAAGCATGAAATTTCATTTATAGCTTCGATTGCAGACGAAGCTATAAACGACTGTTGCGAATTTAAGTATTCCTTCATAACAATTATTTTTATCAGGCCGGGTTTCTTAGTTCGAACGAGGCGCTTTTTATTGTTGATAAGAGTTAGAAGGGCTACTCACTGATTGTTGTCCATGTGGGATGAGAGGAGCTGAACTGGTTCGCGCCGGGTCGGGGTCCCCCACTGATTCACAAAAACACCGGACTCGAACAAGCACTGTTTGAGAGTCAACTGAGTTTGCCAGTTGTTTTGGGGCTCTGCCTCAGCTGGACGACGCGATGATCGGAGGGGTGGGGGAACCTCAGCTGGTTGAGGGTGGTCGGGGTACGCGTGCGCGGGGTTTCCAAGGTCAATGCACCTCGTCCCTACAACTGACCCCCCCCCCCCCCCCCCCCCTCGAGGAAAAAGGGGTTGAAATACTCTTCATTAAAATTAAACGGAATCACATCTTATAATCGGGAGAATTCCAATAATATAGAAATATTTTAGAGCTACTATAAATAATTTTTCCGCTAGCCTCAAGAAGGAGATGGAGTGGGACCTTAAATAAGGAAAGGGTAAATACATTTTAAAACCAGTTTAAAATCGGCTGGATTTATTTCTAGGAAAAATAAATGAAAATAAATTAAGGTACTTCACCTTAATTTGTAGGGTCCCAGGAAACTGCCCGACCAGGAAACTGCCCGAATCGCCCTACCTGGAAATTCGGGGAGATCGGTGCCTCGTCTCAAATCTGTCCGAAAATCTGATCCAAAAAACTCCCCGAAAAGGTGGGACGAGGATTCTGCCAGAAAACTGAAAACACGCATGTGAATAGGGGATACTGCCCGAATCTATCCGAACTGGAAACTCACCGAAAGTCGTAAACCCATTTCAGGTACCTGCTTCCGAGGACCTTCGTCCTCGGAAAGCGAACGTAAGTAATTACGTCATGAGGGACTCCCACGTTCACTGCCAACAACAGAAGGCCAGTAATATTCGCACCATCTATTTAGGCACAGGTGGGACGGAAAAATACCTCATTATAATGAGGTATAACTAAACGACATGTGGCTTTGTCATTGGCTCTGGTCCCCCCCGCCTGTTCCTTTTCCGGGCCGGCTCCTCCATTCCTCTATGTATCGAATAGAAATTCTCTTCAGGAAAAAGTTGATATATTAATTTTTTCCTGAAGAGAATTTGAACTATTCACAACTGATCGAATAGGTATTTCTCCGAATCACGAAAAATTTGATCATAATATGATCTTATCATATTATGACTTGGAGTCATAACAACAAACACCAGCAGAAATTGGGTCCGGCCACCTAAAATTTCCTTCTAAAAAGCCGATATTTCCTGGGTTTACCTTCAGGTGCAATTTGCATTAAATGCACGACAAGAAATTTTCTTGTCAATGTTATTAATCATGAGGTTCAATGTGGTTTGCACCTAGTCCAATTCAAACATTCGCCGTCAATAAATGTTTATTGATTAAAATTAAAGTATTCATGGTTCACATGTCATAAGTTAGTAAAATGTATTATGTAAGTCTGTATAAAAAGGAGGAGGAGGAGGAGGTATGGATAATCAAAATAGCCTAACGAAGCAACTTACAAGGGCACGGCACTGAGCACAGGTGATTGGTTTTGGGATGTTGCTGCTCTCATATAGGGATCTTGCTGCAAGGAGGGAGTCAACCACGTTTGTGGAAACAGGTTTTGAAAATATTGATCTTGAGATTTACAAGAGCGGAGCAAACTTGACACTTTTCAATGGCATTCCAGCGTCACTTGCTAGACCTGTAGACGAAAAATATACCTACTAATAAATAATACACAATACATAATATCACAAAAGAAGAAACTGTAAATCTGGCTCTCAACCTAGTGGGTTAAATGCGTCGAAAAATGCAACTTTTCTGGAAAGGCAAAAACTTAAAAAGTAATTGTCTGGGCGTTTTTTTTTTTTTTTTTTTTTTTTTTTTCATTGATTAGAGGGAGAAAGAAGGATGACCAGAGTATGAAGCAGGCGCCTTCTGGACTAATTTTTAATAATTAAAATTGAAGTTGAAGGATTGTGCAGTATACCATTTCGTTCAGTATATAACGTAGTTTATTTTAAGAAGAAAAACAAAAAATTTTACGGCGTAAGGAACCAACTGCCCCAAACACCAAGAAATGAGACAATGCGCAATTAATAAAGCTAGTTGTCCTTTCTAAGCCTCGTATTACACTTGTTTCACTTACCTGGCGTTGAATGATCCGTTTTGGCGGTTGTAAAGAACACTGACACCACGAGAAAAATTAAATTTTCCGAACTCATTATCACCTTCACTGCGTTTTAAACCTCGAGAACGTTACGCTTTGTTCTCTACCCGCTCAGAATGTGTTGATTTTCGACCATCTTCAGATGTCCAGGAATTCGGGTGTTCTGCCCCACAGTGCGCCCGCATGAACAAATTTAGGCTACATTATTTCTAGTCGCATTGCACACTTTCTACAGGTAAATTGCAAGAATTTCCCTAAAGAGTTGATTATTTCCTCGTCTGTCGTATCGGGATTTGGGTCAAACGAATTTCACCACTCTTTCGCCGAGCTTTCGAAAATTATATTTTCTTCTTCAAGGCCTACAAAATATTATAGCATTAGAGCAATAAAAGCTATATAATTTATTATATTACGCGAATCCCGAAAAGGCGACTTACTCAGAGGGAGGTTATCGTGTGGATCTCACAACGATGTCAAACATGAGTAGGTATGAACCGGGAAACACTGTAGAACGTTGATATTTCGTTCACTTGGTCGTAGTCAAAAATACTCCCAAAAAGAGGAAGTCGACAAGGTCCGAGAGAATTTTAGTCGTGGATGCTCCCATTGAACTGACCAGAGTTAGTCGCCGATACTCCGTACCTTTTCAGTACATTTCAAACGCTGCAAAATCTGAGTAACATTTAATGTTACTCAAGGGTTCATTAACTTCTTCACAATTTATGCCAAAGAGGCTTAGGGGTTGTTTTTTTTGTTTGTTTGTGTGTGTGTGAAGATTTGGGCTGTGATATCGAGTGGGGAGTCGTTTTCGAAGTATCGAAGCTCTTCCGGTTATCGAGTCAACACGCCTGCGTTTCTCCCCCTTCACGATAGGTCAACGAGCGTAGGTAAATACAGTTTTCAAATAATTTCATTAATTTCAGTAATAAATAGTTTTCAAGCCTCAACAATTTTCGCTTCCTTTGAGTAAAACCGACACCGCCCTTGGATAAACCCCAGAGGAAAAGGTACAAAGGAGACCCAATTAGGGGCCCCTGCCGTCTCAACACTTATCCTCTTAGGTACCTGAAGCTCGTCACAGACCCACTCGAGGGTTCAGAAATTCTGACAGTTTTCAAAGCCGAAACGGGGGTCTTTCATTCTGCCAGAATATTTTCGGACAGATGTCAGATTTATGTTTTCCGACAGTTTCCTGGCCATACTTTCGGGGACTTTTTCGCCAACGCCCCAAACTCCCCGAATCGGTTTCTGGGCAGAAATTCGGACAGTATCCTGGTCTGGCAGTTTCCAAGTTCCCAATTTGTAAGGGTCATCCAATCTGAATTATTTTACCTGGTAGAGGTCAAATTCAAACCTACGAGTGGCCACGCTTGCAAAACGTAAATAAAAAGAATTAATTCTTAAGTTGACGTTGAGTCACGATCGATAAAATTTAGATTTTAATGGTGTTTAATATTGTCAAATTCGATAGGGAGGGAAGGTGGATCTCCACGACGATTTCCGGAAAGAAATTGGATGGATCGCACCTGGGAATCATGAAGGTCAGACGGTCGAGCCGGGCGCGTCTCCTGAGGGAATCCAGGGGTCCAGGACGACGGCAGACAAAATTGCCCACGTGGGGTTAGCTCCCCAATTTCAACCCAGAGGGTGTTCCACAATTTCAATCCCGAGGGTGATGCCTCCAACGACGAAGAAAATAGCGCTTCGGGAGGCTGCAAAACAAGAGGGGTTCATGAGATTCCGGACGGAAAACATGAACAGCTCCCAGGAAGGAAAACTTTCTGATATCTTAATTAGAGTTGAGAAAAGATGAGTTGACGGGTTTTAGTAACCTTGAAGTCTGCTGACAGGATGAAGACCTTGAAAATAAAGCGCCTTTCCACGGCAGGATCCTCCAAATCCAGGGAGTTTGAGTGAAAGAAATCACTATAATTTCCGCCGGGAAAAGTGGCGAAACAGCCCATGATGGGCTGAACAACGATCCGCACAAGGCGATGGAGAGAACTCTCCTCCTCTTACCATTGGGTTGGAGGTACACTCCACTGGAGTGTACCTCCAACCCAATGGTAAGAGGAGGAGAGGGGCGGTCAGGAACGATCTTGCTCAGAGCATCGGAGTTACTGGGCCCCCTGACTTCGTTACAATCTCAAAAACGCTGACAATTTTTCATAGGTAGGATTTATTCTGAGTTATGTTAGATAGTTAGTTAGATAATGTCAAATTTTGAGGCCGATCGGAATTTTCGACCTCCGTTGCGATTACATTTTTTTTACGCGTTTTAATATTCCAAGAATAATAAACCAAAAAGGTCAAAAGGGTCAGGTACGTTGGTAGACTTTTTTTTAAAATTTACCTACAACTTCTCTATGTATTAATAATTTACTAAGGAAGTATTTTAGGATATTTTGTCCCGATTTTTTCGAGCAGTGGAGCAAATATTGGTCAAAAATATGACTTTTAGTTCTTCAAAAAATGATACATTGGGTGAATTACCCAATTACCTATTGTTAGAGAGCGTTGATGATTAAATCACTAACTGTTATTGCGAATCGAAGGTAAATTTTATAGCAATACGTGCTTTGATTTTCAAAGCTCATTAAAATAATAATAATTATATCTATGTCAATAATTTAATTACTTATTGATTAATTACATCCCCTTAAGTATAACAGCGTTAGGAGTTATGAAGAATCATTGGATGGGTCTTGAGGGCTTCCACAATTCCCCTGCTGTCTTCTGGCAGAAAGTCTTATAGAGCGAAACTATCCCATTGATGGCTACATACATGGTTTTAGTCAGTTCATTGATGTAACTATAAGTTGAGCTGTAATAGTTAAGGAGCTGTAATTAATCAATAAGCAGTAGGTAACTCAAGTGTTGATTGCGCCAACTAAGCAGGAGCAACGATAGATCGATTGTTTCTCGAATCGAAGTTTTTAGATTTTTCAAAACATCGGCACAATGTCATGTAGGTATCGATGATTCGAAATTTCATTTTTTACCGTAGGGTTTGTTGAATTCATATTTTTCCTTTAAAAAATAGATGGAAAATTGAGAAATTCTGATGAATGAATTGGTGTGTTGCCTTTTTTTCTTTTCTTTCTTTTCCATACGTACCTCACAGCCCCCACATACATAGATAGAACTTTAATTTGAATAATGATTTCATTTCAGTAAAACAGTAAAAATCCCTATCAATTTTCTATCCTTATGTTTCTGAGTTGCATGTAAAAAAAGGCCAAGTTCACGTAAAAAAGACAGAAGCTCCTCATGTGAGTAACCAACTCAAACGCATGCCCGAACAGTTTGACGGGATTGCATACCAAAGTTGCGAAGGCAGCACCAGCCACCGTCAACGGTTTCCATACGTACGTACAACTACCTGTTCCTTGTATGTATGTACCTGCTTACAGGGAGGTACTTTTTTCAGCCCTGCCTGGCACTATTCTTACACATTTCAATTTTGAATAAATGTACTCTTTTTTGACATGTCTATGTCCAAGGCGAGAGGGTCAGGAAAAATTTGTGTAATCACGGAAAACATGCAACGTTTTTTATTGGATACTACCTACTTCTGTTGGTAGTAATAGGCGTTGTTTTGTTGTCATGACATAGACATGATCTAAAAGGTCTCCCCATAAGGGAGTTTTTTTAAAAATTACCGTTGGTCAAAGGATAAAAGCACCGCCATTCGCCCTGATAAGGGATAGGTGCGGGGAAGTTTCCAATCGTGTACTGTCAACTCTTTCTTCCATTGATGTACTTTTTTTTCAACAAATTTCGATAAAGAAAAGACTTTGAAGTTATTGAAGGTGCAATTTTCGATAAATTCTTCAATTAAACATCCTTCGTCAAAACCTTGAAACCGAAGGCGTCGAATTCCTTAGCATGAATTCGAGCCAAGTTGGTCCGTCAAATTGTCGTTAAACGACCAAACTTTGAAGTAAGGACCGCTGAACCGCTATCAGACTTCCACATAATATGTGGGGGATATTATCCCCCAGGTCTGCTCCAAGTTCAATTTCGATTACTAATGCGATGACATTTATTCAAAAATATGCTGGAACTTACCATTACCAAGCTACCATTACTAATCTCTCAAATCATTTTTATTGTCGGAAAATGTCTTTAAGTTGGTTTTCTTTTTGTGTGATATTCGTTTGTTTTGTCGCTGTTGCACACCTAATTTTAAGACGTATTTACAACAATATAATACACGATACATGTAATTCTGAACGGTCATTAAAATTTTGAAGAACTTTGCGGTTCGAGTGTTACGGCTCGTTAGAAACAGTAACTGTTAAGTCCCAAGTTTGTTGCAAAACAACAGTCGTTGTTTGAGGGAGTGACATATGAAGACGAAGATAGCTGTAGCAACTCCTGCCAAATACACAAATACTTAATCTCAACGACATACAGAATGAGATAGACGACACGGACGGGTGGATTCACACGCTTACAAAAAAAAAAAAAAAAAAAAAAAAAAAACGAAGAAAACTCGAGATAGGAATACACCATCACAAAATAATGGGTTAAGTGCTCCATTATTTTAGGAACGGCACTTGTCTATAAGCTAAACGCTGCGCAATGCTTTATTATTCTTTGATATTGATATAGGCTAATAATTAATTATTGTGCAAAAATAATTCTCTGTCATTAAGAAAATATTTTTAAAAAACTTTCTGTACAATGTTTGGACAGATGTGGGATCTCGAAAAATAGATTATGCGTTCACAATTAGTCGGAATACGACACGGTATTTGTCCTTCCTGGGTTCCTTCAAAAACCCCTCCCGTAGCCCCTTTTAAGCCCCACACTGCCATGGGTTTGGGCGATCGGGCTGAAAACCTTGCGGGCACAACTAGATGGTAAACCGAGTATTTTGCCCAAATTTCAGATTTTGGAAAAAATTCCCAAACGAACAAAATTGTTCACGGAAGACGTGTTGGCCTATGAATCGGTATAGAAGGGACACGGAATGACTTGTACAATCAAAATAAATACAGTGGCAAAGTTTTCGTGTTCAATAAAATCAGAGCCATCCAACAACAATGACATATCAGGTTTACAAGATAAAACTGTCAACATAGGATTATTACACGATTTCTCGGAACGTTCTTAATGGGGGGCAGCTCCTTCATACTTTATGTATGAATACATACATACTTACATACTTTATTTATGTACCCCCTTCCGTGTCGTTAATGTATACATTAAAAAATGTAAAATTTGAGGATCACATAATATGTAATTCTCAAATTTTACATTTTTATTAGGTATTCTTATTCAGAAAATAGTCTAGTTTTGAAAATGCTTAGAACTCAAAATCGATTTTTGACCCCCCTCGACTCCCACGCCTCCCCTTAAGTGGAGGCACCTCCTTCATACTTACATTAAATAATACTTCGAGAATCAAACCCCCTCGACCCTCGACCCAAAATCCACGTGGACCCATTGTAACCCCACAGATACAAAATTTATAAAAATGTCTACTTCTCATCTTCTTTTTAGTTCGATTCTGAACTGGTCCTGGACCCGCTGTACAGAGAAACCTGAAATTTCAATACGGAGCTGATTGCAGATCATGCAAGAATTGTTGTTGTTGTCCATCGTTCCCATCGGTGGATGTCACCCATTCATCATGGGGTACTGATCCCCCCCCCCCCCCCCCAATCCACAAGAAAAAGGAAATTTTATTGAGCCTTCTGACCTCGATAGTAGGTCATTCAGGCCTTGACATTTTTCCCTCGAGAGATTGTCGTAAAAAAATGAGAATGAAAGTCCGAATTCTCATCACTTTCTTCCAAGTTTTATTGGGTGGTTCGTTAGCGCAAAATGCCTTTTCGGATATCCGCGCCCCGTATGAAGCGTTCAAAGAAAAATGTGAGCACTGCTATTTTCACAAGTAGCTGTGAAGAGGGGCGAGAAAGGTTTCTGCATTTCAAATCAGCTATCCCTCTCCCAACGTCGTTGACCAAATTGCCGAAACCTGATCAGTCTGTGTTAGTCAGCGGTGTCGTTTTGGCCAGACAGAGATAACCTAATACTATTCATCATGACTAGAATTCGGGTACAACTGATGACCGTGCTGCTGATTGTGTCTGTGTCATCAGCACCAAATCACATGTGAGTAGACAACCATAATTGGCTCGAGCGTCAAATTCTACTTGAGTAGATTATTACTGTACGTAAAATGCAGAAAAATTTTAGGTACAAGCACCTAAGTTACTTAAGTTTAGGTTCCCTCTCTAAGGAGTATAGTATAGGAAAAGCGTGTCTTTTGTTTGAATTTTGACCGTTTGAATTTTCTTGTCACTTTATTTACTTGGTAGTTTACCACTCCAGTGACGGTCTCGAGGGAATTAAGACCTTTTAATGACTCACAGTTTGAACAGACAGGATGTTATGATGTCACAAGTCGACACATATTTTTACAGAGACCATCAGCTGCAGAGTAATGTCTTCGAAGACACTTCCGTCAACCTAGAAAGCTACGATGTGACAGCAGCCAACGTCAGATCTGAAACTGTCACCGCAGACGCTCCAAGAACGCTGTTGATGTACGGGCTGCTCACCTGGCTATTCGGCGTAGTCAAAGCAATGATCAAACCAGCCAGGAACATGTACATTATGATGGGTCCCGAAATTTCAGCTTTCCGGTTAGTACATGTCTTTAAGATGCAGTCCATCCGCTGAAGAGGCGCGCAATTTTTTTTTTTTTTTTTTTTTAATTTTTTTTTTTGGTTACCACGGGGATGTGATGTAAACATCTAAACTTAGATTAAGGAGCCCAGACTGTTTTGGCTCCATGCTTAAAGTAATACGTTTTCTTCAGCTATGTTACAATTTATACATGCACCTAAGCTACAGCACCAGTCACTGTGATTCAGACAATAGTTTAGACTGAGGAGCGCTCCATTTATAAGAAATTATCCATATTTTCGTTCGGTTTCTTTTTATCCTATTCCCTCCAAGACCCCCTATTATTATTTTTATTATTCCCCCGAAAATCCTATTCTATTCCCTCCAAAACTCCCTATTATTATTATTTTTTTATTCCCCCCAAAAGTTCAGGTGTAAACTGTCAATTGAAAAAAAAAAGCATTTTTCAGATTTGCAGAATCATAATTCAGGACGATTTTTTAGATTTTGGTGCCCTTTTAGCGATGGATTTTTTTTTAACGAGAATTTTTCCTGGTCAATCGCCTCCTCGAAGCCTGTGTAGGGTTTCGCCACGAAACGACCTATCCCTAGCAATAAGAATTTGAGCACTTGGGACACTTGATGCGATAAACCTTTTCAAGAGGATTTTTCTATTATTTTATCTCAAATGCTTCAGATGTCTGTCAGACTCGAGGGAATTTCAAGACGTCATGGGATTCTCCGGAAGCGATTTCGAAGGCTACGTCTACGAAACTCCCCGCACCACCGACCGAAAACTACCTGCAGATCACCAGAGCTACGTTTCGAACCAACTTGACGAAACTGAAGTGCAACAGGACACATACATCCCCCAATTTTCTCGACCTCGCTCGCCCGACTTCAACGAAACTGTTCAGACTGTTCAACACCACACAGATGTATTACTCAAACGGATCCCAAGGTTCATAGACGAATTTGCCTCATTACTGAAGAAAGGCCAAGCCATGAACTGCATTATGCCTTACATGAGAGAACGAGTTACTAGATGGATAGATAGTTAGATAATATCCAGATTATAATCTTACCATTTAAATGACCTTAAAGGTATGGGATTTTTACGCCGATATATTTTGTGGGGTTAAACATTTTATATATGCTACTAAAAAATTTCATTTAGTATTAGAACAGGCAACATAATAATATTATGTATTACAACATAATAATATTATGTAAATATTATTTACGATGGAACGTAAGTAAAACCCCAACAGGATAGTTACTATCCCAAATGGTCAAAAGACTGTACACACTGTCGATCTATGTATCTGCGCTTCTATCTATCTATCTATCATATCATCATCATATCATCATATCCTATCATCATATCATATCATATCATACAATAATATAAAATTGTGTTGTCGTGTGGTAGACGGCCGTGTGGTTTGTTGGTACGGGATAACGCGTTCCCGAGTGAGTTTTTTCACTTTCCGCTCGCTGGCCGTTTAGGGGGTCGAACTGGAGGAAGACGTCGGTCAAATCGTAAATCCGAAATTCGCCCGGGAAATTCGTCGAAAATTCGTCGAAAATTCGTCGAAAAATCGTCTTTTTCCCGTTTGTCCTACGTTTTCCACTTTCAGTTCGCGCGAAAGACCGTTTAAGGGGTCGAAAAAATTACGAAAAAATACCAGCCGTATAGATCAGACCTGGAGGAAGACGTCGGTCAAATCGTAATTCGGAAATTCGCCCGGGAAATTCGCCGGAAATTCGTCGAAAAATCGTCTTTCTCGCGTTTGTCCCACGTTTTTTTGGGTTCAAAAATACCCAGTAAGGAGCCATTTTTTGGGTATGGTATCCGCGAGCCAAATGCGCGCCAAAATATGGCCAATCCGATTCCGAAGTCGGATTTCAAAAAAACCGAGGGGGAGGGGGCGATTTCACGGTGAGAAGACAATTGGATTGTTTTAATTCGCGCGGGGCCAGGGATCTTAGAAAACGGAGGGTCCAGGGACCTTTGATAGATGGAGAGGCGGGGAAACTGGTCGGCCGAGTATACAAGTGATTTCACTTGCACTCTGACAGGGAGGCCTTACTTTGCTCAGCTAATCATTTTATCGGCCAGGGGGCTCGCTTGGCTCGGCCATCCATGTAGGTAGATAGTTCTATTATTATTGAGGGAAAACTTTTCAAATTTGATTAGACAGAGAGGGGGGGGGGGGGGGGGCGTTGCTTCGCTCGGCTGTTCATTTTCTCGCCAGAGGGGGGCTCGCTTTGCTCGGCCACCCACATAAGTAGAATATATATAGTTTCTTGGAAATCTCGAGAAATTTCAAAAATGATCTACATTCTGAGATAGATTGAGCGCCCTCAAGGATTTTTTACGTTTTCTCCTCCTTCAACCCCCTCTCCTTCCCTAAAGAAGGGTAGGAGTGGGGATTTCAGCCAATATCATTTTATCAGCCAGGGGTTTGATGTTGAAGGAGCAGTTGACCCCACGTGAATTTGGCTCGGCTTCACTCCAACTGCCTCTACCCCCCCCCCCCCCCCCCATCATTCTTCACTCTGAGCGGGTGGGACATCAGCCTTTAAGGGGCGCTCGCTAGGTCTACGACATCTCTCCCCGACGGAAATGGATGTATATTAAATGAATCGATTTCAATTGAATCGATTATTTAAAAAAAGTTGAATTGAATTAAAATTATAATACGCCGATTTTTTCTATCGTCTCTGCTACGAATAGGGGGGGGGGGCCGCGGACCCCCCCCCCCCCCCGGCCGAGCGAGGCGAGGCCCCCCCTGTCCGAATAAGCGCTCGGCCGAGCGGAGCGAGGCCTTATGTCTGAGTAGGGGTTTGAACGTGTCCATCGATGCTACGCACCCCACAGGCGGCAATACACCCCACTAGGGGAGCGAGCGAAGCGAGCCAGAGAGACTAGTCATACAATAATATAAAATTGTGTTGGCCGACGGCCGACGGCCGTGTGGTAGCCGTGTGGTTTGTTGGTACGGGATAACGCGTTCCCGAATGAGTTTTTTCACTTTCCGCTCGCTGGCCGTTTAGGGGGTCGAAAAAATTACGAAAAAATACGAGCCGTATAGATCAGAACTGGAGGAAGACGTCGGTCAAATCGTAAATCCGAAATTCGCCCGGGAAATTCGTCGAAAATTCGTCGAAAAATCGTCTTTCTCCCGTTTGTCCTACGTTTTCCACTTTCAACTCGCGCCAAAGCCCGTTTAAGGGGTCGAAAAAATTACGAAAAAATACGAGCCGTATAGATCAGACCTGGAGGTAGACGTCGGTCAAATCGAAAATCCGAAATTCGCCCGGGAAATTCGTCGAAAATTCGTCGAAAAATCGTCTTTCTCGCGTTTGTCCCACGTTTTTTCGGGTTCAAAAATACCCAGTAAGGAGCCATTTTTTGGGTATGGTATCCGCGAACCAAATGCGCGCCAAAATATGGCCAATCCGATTCCGAAGTCGGATTTCAAAAAAACCGAGGGAGAGGGGGCGATTTCACGGTGAGAAGACAATTGGATCGTTTTAATTCGCGCGGGGCCAGGGAAAATTCGTCGAAAAATCGTCTTTCTCCCGTTTGTCCTACGTTTTCCACTTTCAACTCGCGCCAAAGCCCGTTTAAGGGGTCGAAAAAATTACGAAAAAATACCAGCCGTATAGATCAGACCTGGAGGAAGACGTCGGTCAAATCGTAATTCGGAAATTCGCCCGGGAAATTCGCCGGAAATTCGTCGAAAAATCATCTTTCTCGCGTTTGTCCCACGTTTTTTCGGGTTCAAAAATACCCCGTAAGGAGCCATTTTTTGGGTATGGTATCCGCGAGCCAAATGCGCGCCAAAATATGGCCAATCCGATTCCGAAGTCGGATTTCAAAAAAACCGAGAGGGAGGGGGCGATTTCACGGTGAGAAGACAATTGGATCGTTTTAATTCGCGCGGGGCCAGGGATCTTAGAAAACGGAGGGTCCAGGGAACTTTGATAGATGGAGAGGCCTTTATTTAAAAAAAGTTGAATTGAATTAAAAATAATAATTTCCTAAACGGTAAGCCCTAAAAATACGCCGATTTTTTCTATCGTCTCTGCTACGAATAGGAGGGGCCGAGCGGAGCGAGGCCTTATGTCTGAGTAGGGGTTTGAACGTGTCCATCGATGCTACGCACCCCACAGGCGGCAATACACCCCACAGGCGGCAATACACCCCACAGGCGGCAATACACCCCACTAGGGGAGCGAGCGAAGCGAGCCAGAGAGACTAGTCTATCTATCTATACTTCTATAAAATGAGGTTTCTGTCTGTCTGTCTGTGTATCTGTCGTGCCTTATAGGCGCCTAAACGGCTGGACGGATTTCCACGGGGATTTTTTCTAACGGTCTCGGCTGCGATTGCCCCCAACATAGGCTATATTAAAATTCCGCGCGACGCGCGCAAACCCGCGAATTTGCGCGAAACGTGTTTTTCGCTCCCCTATAACCCCCATTTTTTATCGCGGATTCCGATTCTACGTTTAATTCTACGTCCGAAATACCGGTTGCGCGAATTTTTTGGCGCGCGCGAATTCGCTCAATTAATTTTTTCGATTTGTTCGGTCGTTAAACGTCCGATCCAGTTCGCGTTTTCACCTTATCCTACCTAGAGATCCGAATTTTAATACGACGTACAGAAGAAACTCATTCCGAATTTGAGCGAATGTACACGGCGATTTTATTTTTTAGGATTTTGAGTTGAACGGACGCAACAGCGGGTGGCGGCTCACGGGACGGGCGCGCGTAGGTATGAGGCGGTCCACCTCACTCGGCTCGGCGTAACCTCACACGGGCACCTTACAGACGACGCTGGGAAGTGCCACTGGGAGGACCCCCTCAGTGCAAGACATTTTTTGACGATTCGAGAGACGATTTTAATCTCCGCTAATTTTGGCTGGTCTTGGCGTTTGTTCGAGTTATTACAACCGTTGAAGATAGATTTTGGTCGCCTATAATCCATATTTTTATTTAACGTGATTGTAGGTACGTTAAATTCTACGTCCGAAACACCCGTCAGATTTTGATGAAACTGTGTGGGTTGAGTTTCAAGTCCCGATTGTCCAATTAGAGTGGGGGTGTCCAGCGAGTATGAATCCCTCAGGAACGAATGGGTCACCTATATACAATCATTAGGTACCTATATACAATCAATCATTCATTACCTATATACAATGAAAAGCCGTTTCGAGCTGTCCCAACTGTGTGGGTTATCTATATACAATCATTACCAATATACCATAATTACCTATATTCAAGCATTACCCATATACAAAGAAAAGCCTTTTTGAGCTGTCCCAACTGTGTCCCATATCGTAGTGATGACTCGGGGGTGAGTTTAGATAGTGTCCTAAAGTGTCCGGAGTGAGTGAATTCCCCTGAAAAAGGCGGGTTACGTATTTAGATTTATCTATTTGGAGCTTGCCCAACTGTGTATCATTGTATCAACAGTGTCCCAGATCATACTAATTAGTATGATTTAGTATACTAAATGTATACATGGGACACTTTTAAGTGTTCCATGTATCCTCAACCATTAGAGATAGAGAGATGCAGCTTTTTTTCATCATGATCAGTTGAAGCCAGTGATGACGCGCGATCAATAAAAAGTTGAGATAGAAATCTGTTTCAAGCCGTCCCGACTGATCACTGCAATTTATAAATTTTTTCCACTGTGATCTCTGTTGTCCTAAAGTGTGCCACGATTGGGGGAAAAATGGGTTTAATACCGTTATCTAGATCGTCCCAAGTGTCCCATATATCTTGAACCTTTAGAGATGCGGCTTTCTCCATCTTGATTTGTTATTTTTTCCACTGTGATCTCTGTTGTCCTAATAGATACCACGAGTGGGGGAAAAATGGGTTTAATACCGTTTTCTAGATCGTCCCAAGTGTCCCATATATCTTCAACCGTTAGAGATGCGGCTTTCTCCATCTTGATTTGTTATATCACGTGATGACGCAAACGATAAAAAATTGAGATAGTGTCCCAAAAGTGTGGACTCCATGGGGACAATAATGAAGTATATACCCTGAAATTTTCACGGTAACTTTGCGTGAGGCACTTGAATTTATTGAATTACTAGCTGCTCCGGCTCGCTTTGCTCGCCTACGCACCCATCCGGGGGGGCTGCGCCCCCCCTGGACCCCCCCAGTGGGTGAGTAGCATCGATGGACACGTTGGAACCCCAACATGAAGGAATTCCCAAATTCGCAGAATTGCAGTGCTCGGTTGGGACAGCTTGAAACATAATAATAATAATATTGAAACATGTTTCAACTTTATTATTCTACATGAGACATGTTTCAATATTATTATTATGTTCCAAGCTGTCCCAACCGAGCACTGCAATTCTGCGAATTTGGGAATTCCTTCATGTTGGGGTTCCAACGTGTCCATCGATGCTACTCACCCACTGGGGGGGTCCAGGGGGGGCGCAGCCCCCCCGGATGGGTGCGTAGGCGAGCAAAGCGAGCCGGAGCAGCTAGTACTTCTATAAAATTAGGTTTCTGTGTGTGTGTCGTGGGTTATAGGCGCCTGAACGGCTGGACGGATTTGAATGGTTTTTTTTTCTAACGATCCAGTGCCCTTGCCGTCACAACATAGGCTATATTAAAATCCCGCGCGACGCGCGCAACCCCGCGAATTTGCGCGAAACGTGTTTTTCGCTCCCCTATAACCCCCATTTTTTATCGCGGATTCCGATTCTACGTTTAATTCTACGTCCGAGATACCCGTTGCGCGAATTTTTTAGCGCGCGCCAAATCGTGAAACTAATTTTTGCAGCTGCAAACTGATTGCTTTGAGCTGTCCCAACTGTGTCGCATATATGTAGTAGTGATGACTCGGGGGTGAGTTTAGATAGTGTCCTAAAGTGTCCGAGTGAATGAATCCCCCTGAAAAAGACGGGTTACGTATGTAGGAGATTTATCTATTTGGAGCTTACCCAACTGTGTATCATTGTCTCAACAGTGTCCCAGATCATACTAAGTGTCCCATGTATCCTCAACCATTAGAGATAGAGAGATGCAGCTTATTTCATCATGATCAGTTGAAGCCAGTGATGACGCGCGATCAATAAAAAGTTGAGATAGAAATCTGTTTCAAGCCGTCCCGACTGATCACTGCAATTTATAAATTTTTTTCCACTGTGATCTCTGTTGTCCTCAAGTGTAGCACGAGTGGGGGAAAAATGGGTTTAATACCGTTTTCTATATCGTCCCAAGTGTCCCATATATCTTCAACCGTTAGAGATGCGGCTTTCTCCATCTTGATTTGTTATATCACGTGATGACGCAAACGATAAAAAATTGAGATAGTGTCCCAAAAGTGTGGACTCCATGGGGACAATAATGAAGTATATAGATGAAGTATATACCCTGAAATTTTCACGGTAACTTTGCGTGAGGCACTTGAATTTATTGAATTACTAGCTGCTCCGGCTCGCTTTGCTCGCCTACGCACCCATCCGGGGGGGCTGCGCCCCCCCTGGACCCCCCCAGTGAGTGAGTAACATCGATGGACACGTTGGAACCCCATCATGAAGGAATTCCCAAATTCGCAGAATTGCAGTGCTCGGTTGGGACAGCTTGAAACGTAATAATAATAATAATATTGAAACATGTTTCAACTTTATCATTCTACATGAGACATGTTTCAATATTATTATTATGTTTCAAACTGTCCCAACCGAGCACTGCAATTCTGCGAATTTGGGAATTCCTTCATGTTGGGGTTCCAACGTGTCCATCGATGCTACTCACCCACTGGGTGGGTCCAGGGGGGGCGCAGCCCCCCCGGATGGGTGCGGAGGCGAGCAAAGCGAGCCGGAGCAGCTATTAGCTAATATCGAGGCCTTCTAGAGATTTTTAGCTGGGCACAATCCGCAATCGTCGTCATGAATTTTTATGAAATTTCCGAAATGACTATTCCACTTCAACTGAGAGTAGATGGCCATGTTCCATGCAGGCCACTTCATTTGATGTTGAAGATGCTCCAAATGTTCCATTGAGGACTTTCTGGGGTTATTAATTTTTCCCGCTAGGATATTTAACAAAAATAGTCGTTTGTATGCACCTACCAGCGGCAGTAATTGCCAAAAAAAGAAGCATTTTCGGAATAAGCTTGATGTGACGGATAAACGTCGACGTGTCTTTCTAGAATTCCTTCAGGCAAAAAAGATTGTTAGGCATGTGTACTATTAGGACATTTTTTTGCAGTTCTTTGACTTTCCGGCCAATGTGGTACTCACGGTCGTAGGATGTCAACCACGAAATTGAGTTGGTTTGACTGTCGTAATCGTTTCAATAATATCGTTGCATATTGTATTATTTATATTAAATAAGAAGATCATACCTATTCATTGCACGTGTGTGGTCATCGCTCGGTTGCTGCCCAATAAAATAATCATATCTCGGAAATGGATGTTTGGGATAATGCCATAAACTCATTTCGCTATTATTGTGGTAAGAATTTTACCCAACAGTTTTTTTTCCAGGGAAGGTCCTCCTTCAAAAGTTATGAAAACGGGTCAAATTTCAGAAAACCCGTCTTCATTATTTATCTTTTATTTCATCATGATTAACAATCTTTATTTAAGGTCTGAGAGCGTGACGACTGATTTTCGGCCGTTTTTTTTTTCTTTCATAGGTCCGAGAGATGCAAGTAGCCAATTTCGCGTTGCACGTCAAGCCATTTTTGCCTACTACAAAATTTGATAATATTTACATCTAAAAATGGCGATGCATTTAATGAAAAATCACGTATCAACCTTCTAAATTCTCAAATTTTCAACAGTTCAACAATTTTCAACCATCGCTGTTCTTGGAGTCAGAGGAAGCGATGTGAACGGGTTGCCGAGTCCTTTAGTTAAAAAAATTTTAACCACTGCACTCTGGCGGGTCGATGCTTCACGTTCAATGCGTGAAGTAATATTATTATGCTAAGTTAGCATAATAATATTATGCTTAAGTAAGCATATTATGCTTCTTCTTTCAGTTAAAAATCTCAAAACATTTTGATAACAGCTCTGCGCTATACGGATTTTCGAAGAGAAAAGTGGTTCCAGATGCGATATCCTGATTTTTTAAAGGAGCCCATTCCGACATAAGTACTGCTTTTTCTTTACACATTTTGTTGTGTTTTCCCGGATGTGTGCCGAGGTATGGACTTGCAAAAGCCAAAATGATAGAAGCTGACCCTAACAGACGCCCAAATTCATTGAGTCCAATAAATGGAGTTCTTCTGTTAAAAAATAACATCCCTCCACGTCTAAATGTGACTACAGCTAGTTGATAGCTAAACAATCGCTTATTGATACAAGTACCTACCTCGCGAAAGTGTGTCGCTTTTACAGGAACATAGGTTCAAATAATGTTGAAAATAAGTCTTTTCAACAATCTTTGTAGCGGAAATTGTGTACCTAACCATGAAGCAGAAAATAAACTCATTTCATCTTTGACATAGAATGATAGTTTTGACATGGATAACATAATGTCTTATAGGCTGGGAGTCAGTAAAAGTCTTGCGATAGGTAAAAAATGCGACGTTTTTTGGTCCAAATGGTGGAAGAGAATTGAAATTTGGCGTCACCTTAGGAATTCCACAGAGCGATGCATAGGCGCCGGGTCAGTGTATTCGGGAGTGTATTCACATACCTACATTTATTATATATGTAATGTATTTATAATATGCATATTATTTCTGTAAATTAAAATGTGAATAAATTTGGTGATTTTAAAATGTAATTTCTTAATGTAGGTATACCCAGTGCTTGACATGTTGAGAGACCATTCACCACTTCCATTAAGCTCTCCCTTGATGGGAAATAAAAGCCATATCCATAATCTCTATGTCTAGTCCATCAACGAAGAGCTTTCGCTCTACAATCGACCTCGGATGCGAAGGAAAGAGAATTGAAAAGGGAATGTTGTTGTTGTTGTGTTGTTTTGCAACTAACCACCATGGTTTGGACTCACGATTTTTTAATCACTCTTTTCAAACAGTGTTCCTTACTACCGAAACGTATAGTATAACTCAAAATTAAATTAGGACCTAATAACCAGCTCCCTCAAACCATCAGCGGCCTAGACCTAATCCAAGTGCAAGAAACAGCCCCCCCGCCCCCACACACACAACCAACTCCCCATCCTTTCTTTGACGACTTAACCTGCTAATAATTATTATTGATCATCCGATGCAGGAAGCTCTATTTGATGATAATGATGATACGAGCGAGGGAGGTGACACAGGTCTAGTTATTAGGGCTATCGGGAGAATCAGCTCATTCCGATATCGCCAACAGGATCTTTCCTGTCGCCATCCTCGGACATGACCGCTCAATTAGGCTTAGACACCAGGAATTACACAGTCCACCTTCCACAGTGCACACAGAAATGGATCACCAGTCATGGATACGAGGGTTCTTACTCGTATCACTCATGTACTACGAAGACGTGGACTCTGGTCCGATCTTGGTCAGTTATGCATGTCCATTTCAACTCATGGCTTTTCCCTTCCACTCTTACCTACCTACGTCTTTATTATTATTATTATTTTTTTTTTTTTTTGTCATAATCCTATTTTGCAATAAAGTCTTCCCTAATTCTACCCACTGAGATTTGGCATTTATTTCCTTCAGGGTCCAGTAGAAGTCGAATTTAAGCATCTCGAAAAATGCAAATGGACTTCTCCTACAGCCCCTGACTCGAACGTCCGTGTTTACCAAAGAAGAAAAAAATTAGTGGCGAACCTGAATTGGACATTCCCTTTTCAATTCTCTGATGATATTGGTGTAAGAAATTCTTTTTATGCTGTCCTTCATTTATTATACAACTCGAATATTCTAGTAAAGTTTGATGAAAAGGAGTATTGTCTGTTATTGATTTTCAGTTTGACGTGAATATGGCCGTGAAAAAGAGCGGAGGCTGGATACCAAATTTCCTCAAATTCAAGGGAAAAGGTTTATGCTCTATTATAGATAAGAGCGAAAAAAATTTGTTCAAAATGCTAGCGACACAGCTGAAAGCAAAAGATGTTCCTCCTCGCTGTCCACTTCCAGCGGTGAGTTTATGTTATGAAAAAAAGAAAAAACTTCGCCAAAAACCCTTAAAATAGGTATTCACTCCACCACATCAACTATCTCATTCCAGGGAGCAGTAAATATAACCTATGAAGGAGCAGATCCAAATTCCCTCATGAAACAGTATGGTATAGACGTGATGCCGTACGGCGAGTTTCGAATAACTGCCAATATCACTCACAAACAGGACACCATAGTTTGCGTCAAAGCGTTTGTCGACTTCGTTCCAAAGAAAGGCAAATCCGGGTGAATACAGCGAGATACGAGCTGCGATTTGACCACTCATGTTAAATGATTAAATATTTTAAATCTTGAAATTTTTTGAAAAAGTAAATAAAATTGAGTTTTGAAATTTTATGATACCTATTTCTGACCAGGTGTAACCAGATGTCCAACTTTGAGGAAAAACGCCTTGCCGCCTGAGGGCGTATTTCCACTCGTGGTTGTTTCAGCATTGAATACAACCTATTACGAATGTTTCAGCATTATTACTGGAGGACACCCCAAGATCCCCGGATTTTTCAGTTTGGATAAAGGATCAAAGGAAAGAACAAGGAACACTTCCAATGTTCTTTTCTTTGATAAGTCATTTTCATGTGTTTGTTGTTTGTCATATTCAATGGTACTTCCGTTTATCAGCATGTCGATACCTATGTCCTAACTGAATACATGTTTTGGTTTATTATTCTTGGAATAATACACCTATGTAATTGCGACGGAGGTCGAAAATTCTGATCTGAGGCACACCGTGATCCAAAAATTATCACTTATAAAAGAAAGTGTTGGAGCGCACTAAATGTTGGCATAATCTTTACACGAATCATTTACCGAGCCATTGTTGGTCACCCAAATTCCGAGACGTAGAAGAAAAAGCTGCAAATTTTACACAAGGGTTTATTATTCTTTGATGTAGGATACTTGTGCAAAAATTTAATTCTGTGTTAGAGATTTTTTTTTTTTTCAAAACTGTTTTTTCATTTTAAAAATATTTTACCTCCTGGGATCCTTCAAGCATCCCATATGTATTGATCGCCACAGTGAAATCGGGTCGTTCCGGGACCCCGAAAAATGGATTCCGGGACCCCCAAAAATACTTCGAAAACGTCATCTAACTCGATCCCATCGGCAAAAGTTTCCAAAAAACGCCTCCAGTAGCCCCATTTTAGCCCCATAGCGTCCCACGGGTTTGGGCGATCGGGCTGAAAACATTGTGGGCACAACTAGATGGTAAACCAAGTATTTTGTCAAAATTTCAGATTAAAAAAAAAAAAAAAAAAATCCTGCTGCCCAAACAGGCCCGGACGGCGGACGGGCATTGCGGTTTTCGAATCTAGATCTCTTGAAACGGATGATGTCCAATTTTGAGGCCGAGTCTTCGACCTCCGTCGCGATCACATAGGAGTATTATCCAAGAATAATAAACCAAAAGGTGAAGACAAAACGGGTCGATATCGGGCCACAAACGTAACTTCATTGTAGTAAAGCTCAAATTATTGATTAGTGGCCGTGAGGGGTTGTGGTTACTATAAACTACTCAAACCCCCCACCCCACCTTATCAGTGCTCTCACTACGAACTGATCGAGTATTCTACTTTGGATATGTCACGAATCTTTCAGTGCATCATCAATTCTTCATCAAGCTCGACGACTCTTTTTTTTCTAGCGGACTTTCAAAGGAACATTTTCCCCTCATCAGCAAACGCTCCGACCACTTTTTGGTTGAACAGCGCAGTACAGTTCTACCGTACAGTCTATTCGCTTCTTCAATTTGGAACAACTCAAGATATCTTCACATTTTTGTCGCTGCCTTTTTGTGAAATCAGTCTTATTGTAATAAATACGTTGGAATGAAAATCAGCCTTATTATAATGAAGCTGAACGGCTTTTTACAAAAAGGCTAGGCTGATTGCATTTCCAACTCTTTTTCACAAAAAAGGCGGCGTATTGTAAAAAGGCCTGTTATAAAAAGGCTGATTTGACAAAAAGGCTGCGACGTAATACATTCATTACCTTATGACCATCATCGATAAACCAGACGATCAGAACGAATCCCTTCAGATTTTTTAAAAGTCTGATCGGATTATCAGTTCATCTCGTTCTTGATTTGAAGAAAAAAAAAAAAAAAAAACTGAATAAGGAATTAGAAAATACTTTGACTCGGTGAGAGCAAATGTATGCAGGATACAAAGGTTATTTGGAATTGGTTGCGGAAGAGTTTTTTCAATGGGATGTTTCCGGTAGTGGCTTGATAGGGTCAAAGGTCATTCTCTCTTTCCTCGCCTAAAAGAAGCCACCCCTCCAGCTGAGCCGCTCTTTTTTTCCACCAGGCTATTCGAACTTTTTTAATTTAGTTTGTACAAACATAATGAGTTTGTGCTTAACGCAGGAGAAGAGGAATTTGAAGGAAACTGCGGGCCAAGTTTAAAAAAACTTTCACCGTAGATAGTTTATCGTTATTAATTATAAGTATTTGAAAAATACCTAATATCTGGAATTTCTGGAATTTTGCAAACATCAAAATCCTCCCTGTGATCCACCCCTTAACCGCCGAATAATTCAATATATACTTTTTTTACACTTTTTACTATACTCTTGGAGACAAGTTAAGGCTTTCACTTTTCTTCGTAAGAGGAATAGGTACGTAGCGTGCGATGTCACCCACATCCGGGTTAAAGTTTTTCTTCGGCAATTGCGTGAAGGACATCTTTCTGAAAAGAGCTCCGAATTTTTTACTGACCACTGATTTCATGGTGGACAATTTCCTTTTGATAATGCTCCCATTAACAGATATTCTAGAGTCAAATACTTCGTCCTCCCAGCTGTCCCAAGGAACTTCGTAATTGTGATCATTGGCCGGTTCATCGCGAAATACTGAAAGTCGCTGTGGTCCTAGAAATGATTGTATTGCTGTGGGCAAAGCTTCCTTTAGCGAAATGGCGGGGTTGCTTAACATCAACAATGCTTTGGTATCTTCTTTCGTCGGGCCTCTCTTGACGTTCAGAATCCCGCACGAATTTAATTTCGGTACCCAAACCCCGCCTTTTTTATTTCTTCCAAAAAACCAGTCGACGTTTTCCGTCGAATGGCTCGGAGCCAATGAAAAATTTTGGTAGCTTTTGGATCTGAAACTCCGTGGTTGGAGAGCGCAATGATTCCTTCCGGTTTTCAACACAGTCTTAACACTGGGTGGAATCTCTGCCACCGGCAGTTTTTCTATTTTCGTCAAGGCAAGTCCTCTCGGCCCATCACAAAGTGCCACATTAACAGTCACGTTTCCTCCCGGTTTTACCTTTGACTTTGAACGACTATGACGTGGATTTTTAACATCAGTATTCAGAGGTGTTTTAGGATCGTCCAAAACGGCAAATATCTTTTTACCGATCGACGATTTCGCTCGTATTAATTTCTTACTCGTTTTTGGTAATGGCTTTGAAGAATCAAGAACGGAGAACACTAGTTTAGGTTTGTTGCTTTCACAAGAGTCTGAGGAAATTCCCTCTTCAAGCCCTGAACTTGATGTTTCATCAGGTGTATCGGAGGAAATTCCCTTACGCTGCTTCTTGAAAATCTTTGGCGAGGTGCTGTCATCAGATCTGCATACTTTCATTTTTGCTTGGCTTTGGGACTTTTCTTTTTTAAGCGTTTGCGTCGATTGGTCGAACGAGACATGCGCCGAGAGAAGAGTTTTGTTTGACGTATTGTCTTGCTCTGCGACAGGTTGAAGGGGCGGTGATGGTAGTGTTGGTGGTGGTGGTGGTGCGCGTGGTGAAGGTTCGGCAGGTTGTGAATGATGACACGAATAGCTTGGACCACATATGTTCTTCAAGATCCTCTCAAATTTCACTTCTTCAGCGCTCGTATTTTTGCTGGACATTCTACTGTGTCTCGAATCAATCTCACTCATGTTGCGGAATATGTGAGGGCATTTATGAGAAGCTGGAGCTGAACTAAAATGGAATCTGTTCTTTTTGGGTCGTTTGGTTCCAAACTGCTTGCTCATTTCATACCGTCTTCTCGGCTTTTCGGGTGCAAACCATGTTGGACCGTCACATGGCCGTGGTTCGTACAACGTGTGAACGAGAAACGGCAAACGGTTGATTCGATACTCTCTGAGATTCTGTGGGGGTAGATCACCGGCTGATGCCTTCGACACTTCAGATAGCTCGTTTTCCATTTGAGTCGTTTGCGACTTCAATTGTGAACATTGGCGTTGGGGAAGCCACTCGTATTGAGTTGCTTCAGTCTTCGAATTATCAGAACTTCCCTCAACAAGTAAAAGCACTGGTTCTGGAATGCGTTCCCATGAGACCTGCGATTCTACAGACTTGTAGCATTTTAATATATCAGATTTGTAGCAATTTAGGCTACCAGATTTGTAGCAATTTTGGCTGTCAGATTTATGGTTTTTCAGGTTGTCAGATGCGCTGCTCGCATGAATGTTGATTGAACCAACTGGACTATCAGTTTTGCTTAAATTCTTTGCGGAATCTGTGCGTTCCTCATTCAACCTCAACTTCACAGCCGGCTTACCATTGACGCCTTCCTCTATGATCATGTGAAGTGATCGCTTCGGTGTCCCTTCTTTGATTTGCAACATGCCTTTTCCATCTTGCACTCCAATCAGGACCTTATCTTTGGATAGTTTTATAGATTGGCTGACATCCGCTACGGCGGTTTTTGGTTTGATCTCAATACCAACTTCCAGCTTGTTTTCACTCTTTGTAGGTTTTGGAGGTTGAATAACGAGGACTTCTTCTTGAGTGAACATGATGGAAACATTTTTGTGTTCCTCATTTGATTGGTGTTCGAAGTGCGTTTTACTAAGGTTTGATTGAGTCAAGTCAAGTTCACTGAGGCTACGGAATTTTTCAAGAGTTGTTCGAAATGCGTTCATAACATCTCTTGTTGCGTTTTCACGACTGCTCTTAACAGACACGTTCGATTTGACTGTATTTATCAAAGAACTCAAGTTACCTAAGTCAGAATTGTTCATTCTTGTCGTAACCGAACATTGTGTTGGTTTCTTCAGAGATTTTCCTGGTCTCTTCTGATAAACAGCCTTCGCCTGCAGCTCGTTGTTCCCAAAACATCGAAAAACGGACGACAAGCAATTTTTAGGAGATACAGGGCTCTTCCCCAAGGGATCATCCCCTTCTTCGAGGGCCACTTCGATGTCTCGCATTGTACGATAAATGACGTCGTCCAAACCGTCGTCGATGTTGAGGAGAAACGTTCCGTTGTATCGCGACCCTGTTATCTTGATGAAACATTTGGGCGGTTTTTTCCCCGGGGTCAGCCCTGAAGGCTTCAAAGATTTGTGAGCGTTATGCTGTGGACTTCTGACGTATGCGTCCCTTCTCTTCGTGGTAACTGAAATACAATATTCTCTGTAACATTTATGAAAGTTTCATACATAACTTGTTAACATAATATGTTAACAATATTATTGTGTAATTAAATGAATCAATTATCCTTATCATACACCTATTCACAACTGTCCAATTCTACAGCAGAGTATATCAAATAATTTACAAAAACCAAACATATCAGAGGTAACGCATTGAGTCCATATAAACGTATATTTCACTATTTAGAAAGCGTTTATTGGAAGTACCGCCTGTCATTTTTATGGCCCAATTTTTCGTCAGAGAATACCTACTTAATTTAAAATTACCAGCAGCACATCGGGCATACTTGTTTTCAAATTGAAAATAATTTGAGAAAAATAGTAAGTGAGCCAATCCAATATGTGGGAGAACCAATGAAGCGAATGAATGAACCAAGACACAATGAGAATATGACAGAGTGGGAAAAACATGTCAGGAAATTTTTTGAAAATAGGTGTTAAGCAGGTGAAATGTCACCGAACGCCCACAAATTTACGTTTTGCTGAGATAAACTCACAACATGGAAAAAACAGAAAGAAATTGAACAATCCTTTTTTAGGAAGCTTTTAGGAGAATTTAGGAAACTCGTGAGAAATTCTGTATTCCCACTCAGCTCAATCGATGTCCTTCCCGCTCACGCAGGTTTGTGGGTTCGACGCTCAGCGCGCTACTGAGCTCAAGCCACACAACAAACCTATTAATCAATTAGGAAAAAAAAAAAAAAATGCCAGGAGTGCTACAAAACTCACTATGCGGAACTATGAGGAAATTTCAAGAGAAACATTTTTGGTTCCGATAGTATGTTTTGAATCACGCTTCATAAATAAGAACAACTTATAGGAGACTACCTACTACGTAGGTATTAATCGTATCGGAAGCGATAGAAATTTCAAAAATGCAACAATAATTGTTCGGGCCGCGTCTAAAACAACGATCGGCTAAATAGAAAATTGACAATAAACGGTTGCATGATTGAAAGTGGTACCAGCTGCTTTGGCCCACTGTGCTTCTGTTTTGGGTGGTTCCATTGTGACCAGATGCCACACTGGGATAAAAGATCTTGCAGAGAGTCCTGAAACAAAGAGATGGATTTTTATTTGAAATTAATATGCCGGACACAAACGTGTTGAGGGACCAATAAAGAACAACATTGACAAGCCGTCATTTGGCTCAGAGAAACTTTATCGCGACCTTATGATGGGAAATATTCACAGAAGTGGCCCTACGTTTGGAAGAGAAAGGAATAAGGGGCGAAATAGGCAAAGTGAAAGAGCGAGGGAAAAATCAAGAAGGCAAAGAGAGAAGGCAAGAGTTGGAGCAAATTAAGTGACGAGGGAGTGAATGACTGAGTAAAGAAGTGAACTAGGGAGTGAGGCGGTGAGTGAAGAGAGAAAAGGAACAACCAGCTAGTGCCTTCGATTCCACTCACTTACGTGATCAAAGCGAAACACGCTTTTTCCTCAACCCGACCACCCTCGCTTCTCTTGTAAGTACATAGAGCTGTATTTTTTGGAACGGGGGGGGGGGGGATTTCCTCACTTTTGAATCACAGCTTCCTCGCTTTTTTGAATGGGGGCGGAACAATTCTGAAAAGGAGCTTCACGTTTGTAGACGGGTGTTTGATTGAGTGTACCAGATAACCGGGGCGGGATCTGGAAATCATAATTATGAGAAGGGGCAGAGATTGCTTATTTTTTCTTTTCTTTTTTTAGCGCAACCTTTACCTCAAAAAATGGAAAGGTGCGCTCACCTCTTCGACATGTATGTTTTTTTTTTTGTTCTTCACAGCATCACGCCCGAGCGGCTCAACAGATTTTCATGAGGGTGGTCTCATTGTGATCAGCGAGTTCGGGGGGTGGTTATAGGCTACCTTGATTTTTCCTCCCTCATCCCCTTCATCGGTTTTCGGGAGGTCCTTCACGACGAAAGTTGTTTATCTCTGATGTGTAACTAAGGAGGCCTCAAAAGGGGGACGAAAGTTTTTGTCCGATTTCGTTGGTACAAGGGTCTATGGAATGAGCTTTTCAGGCTGATTCCAACGACTCCAAAACGATTTTTGCAGCCTGAGCCGTTCGTTACCTCTGATCGGCATAAGGTTTTCTTACGCATTGGTCGTTAGGGTGCAGTTGTTTACGTAATGAGCATCACGTGGATATTTTTGATGTGTTGTGTGGCATCTATTCAATTCAATTGATGGCTTGTTTTCTCAAGTGCAAAGCATGTAAATTTTGAGGTGGTGTCGAGGGGACCAAAACCAGTTTTGGGGAACTCAGAGGGGATTCAAATAAGGTGTGGGTGTCGTAGTAGAGGGCTCTATGGGGAATCCTCCCACTCCATAACGAAAATCAGCGGATGGGAGGCAGAAGTGCTTCCTCGATCGGCCACTAGATTGCGAACGATCACTTCTGCGAGCCGGGATCAAGGGACCTTGCAACACACCGGACGTGCTATCAATTTCACAGGCCTTCAATTCCACCGGATGTATGGGTTCCTGATAACAGTTGTTATAGAACAGTTACCATCTAGCAGTTGCCCACTCTGCCCACTCCTCCTGCCACTGGCATAGACGGCAACGCTCATCCGCTCTTGGAGCACCACGTCAAGGTATTTAACCGAACGGTAGGCCATTGACAGGCCCCCCAGCCAAACAGTGATCCCTCGTCTGCTCCTTTGGACAAATGTCTGGGCCCTGGCTAGGGAACCCAGGAAATGCATCCTCAGGAACCTTTGGTGGTTCCACATTCGTCAGAATGGACATCATCGATCACTGGTCATCTCCAGTGAAACCACACCCCTCGCCCAATCAACCCCATCTTCAAATGCTTGGGCAGCGGACCCACAGGGAACCCTCGACCTTGAGAAATACAACTCCCTCAATTCATTCCCAATCCGTATACGGATGTGCCTATAGGCACATGATATGCTAGCTGAATGGTACCACCACCAAGCGATGGTATAGCGAAGGCGTACTTAAAAAATGAAGAAAAGTTTAACACCACGTGGTGCCGGTTCTGTGTGGTTTAAACTAGGCTCAAAACTTGCTTGGGGAGGTGCAGTAGCGGCACGATGTAAGTGCCCTCCCGAATGTTGTTCTTTGAAAATTCGCTCCTTAAGCCATGCTGCATTTTTTTCGTGTGTTCGACTGTCTCCTCAGTGGAGGGTACTTACATGTTTCTTCCTCAGCGGGAGGGTACTTACAAAGTCCCGAAGTAGCATGTATGTATTGGAGCTGTTGAAGGAAATTGGTTTGAAGGGATTCAAAACCAGTATCGGGAAAAATAATGTTTCCAAACATGCATCTTGCAGCCAGTTTCACCGATCGTAGTACCAACCGAAAAGAAACCAAAAAAGAAACCAGAAAGAACGTTCCGCGATCAATTTCATGAATGGATTATTTGTCTCACAATCCCACCACACCTATAATGCATTGGGCTCTCGGCAATTCCCCTTCTTTTAAGACCGTAACGTGAACTAAACCCCTCAGACATCCCGCCAAAGTCGTTTCTAAAAATGTACCTATTAATATTTTCACTAACATGAAAAAAGCACTGATAATAGTGTTAGTTAAAGTAACTTACTTTAATTAATACTACCATCAGCGCTTACTTTAAGTAATCATGACATACTCCTCGAAATCAGCTTTGTCGTTATGCCGCCTCAAATCTTGAAACTGTAACGCTTGAAAGCTCTGCCTTAAATTTCAAAAATGTTTTAATCGTCCTACTACAAATTTAACGTGTCCGTGTACTGATTTTTTTTTTTCAAAATGTTATTTCACCACTGAAATATGTTGGTAAATAATGAAGATTTCGGCCAACTCCCCGGTTGGCAAGGAGCGACTCAAAGAACCTGGACACACACATTTTCAATCTGCTAAACTGCAGGAGACTGAAAGTGTGGCATATGAAACAGAAATATTGTTGATTTTACTTATCCGATAAATTTTACAAACAAAAGTAATTTTTTAAGGGTTCCTAATGGTGCGATTCACGTTGGTTTTGAAGTGTTGATATGCTGATTAAACCTGATCTTTCTCACATGATCAGAAATAGGAACTTTGGAACTATTTTCGTAAAATTTAGACGCACTTTTTGAGGAAATGCCTTTAGTTTTGAGCTTCTAAAAAAGGTTCGATTAGGAAGAACTTGAAGTTTCAGCTTCTAGAGTAACTAGAAACCACGTTATCGAATTGACATAAATATGTTGTTTTGTATGTCACAATGTTGTGACAAAGGAAAAAAAAAGCGGCAGTGGATTGGGCAAACTGCGGAAGGAGAAGGCGGCGATAGAGCAGAAGGCGTTGGTTTGGAAGAAGAGGACGACCAAGAATGAAGTGGAGAAGGACCATTGAGGCGGAAGCAGCCAGGATTGGAAAGTTCTGGCAGCAGATCAGAGGCTTGGTCAGAAATAGTTGGAGATGGCGGAATAGGCAACGGAAATAAATCAGTAGAGTACCTACCTAGTGATTGGGCGAGGCGGCAATTAGCAGAGCAGTTTCGTCATAATATGACGATATTATCGTCATTGTTGGTTAGAAGTTCTCTGACTTGCTACCAGACATATCCGTATACCCTATTCATATATCTGCATGAAGTGTGCAGACTTGATTTCTTTCTTTAATATTAGCTTAGAAATCATACAAGCGCACCCGATTTTGTATACCATTTCTGAAGATGGGAATTAAATAACAATCCCAGTAAATTCGTCCTGACAAAAGTTGGAAGTTCCTATTGAACGAATGTCGTACAACCTTCCTTGAACTCCTGAAGTGGTTGGAACCAGCCGTCTAATCCATCACCCTCCCCACCCCCCTCCTCCACCAACGACATCAGTTCTGGGGAGAAGTAAAAACCTCGAGCGATTTTGATTGATGCGGATTTAAACTCTCTTCGCGGCCCTCCAAAAGAGTCCGACTGTCACAATCTCCTGTTCTCCCTGGCAATGCGACTCACTGGCGGTAGAATTAAATAAGTTTTGGTTAGCTGAAATTCCTGGTTGTAGGTGATTCAAGTAGTTCTGGTTCACTGAATTACATTACTCATCAGCATGAATCTTTGTATTGCACCAAGCTTACAACTTATCGGTATTTTACAGTCCCACCAAGTTTTACACGTGTATTCCTGCGTGGTTTGTTGTTGTGTGCAAATACCGTAGTGTTCAATCGTCCTATTTCCACAAACCATGATGCTTGGTTCTTGCATCTCTAGTGTCCTTAAAGAGCTGGACAAGCCGATGAGGACAAGCAGATGGGACTTGCTTTTTAATGACAACTTCGACCAGTTCCAGGTGTATCAGCACATTAATGTTCACTACGTTTCTTTATCTGTTTCTTCACAACTTAAGATTAATTTTTAGCGCGTACCTATATACTCAACTTCTTTCCACCTAATTTGAAAAAAATAATAGTGATGCAAATCGTATTTAAAAGATGATTTTCTCATCGTCGGATCTACATGCAAAATTGTGATTGCCAATCAAGAAGCTCTCCTGGTTTTGGAAATAAGAAAAAATACAATAACTTTAAATTAATTAAAAATTTTTAATGATGATTGCTAAAACAAACGTTGGTCTTCTTTTAAACGTTCAATCGTTTCCAAGCAATTTTCGGAAAATCGTTGGCACTAAGTACTGGGTATTTCAATATTAGTAGAATAATGGGTACATTTTCAAATATGTAAGAAAATATTAAAAACTGAAATTTCGGACACGTTTTAGGGGGTTCCGGACTACTGTGCGATGTACTATTTTCCTGAGCAAAAAACGTCTGAAATACTTCAGAGGAGTGCAGAGAAGTCTGGACGTAGGATTTTCCCCATAGACCTCATTAGAGACAATAAGCTTTCCCAGATAGTGGTTTTAAGGCTGCTTGGCTGTCCAAGAATTCGATTGGTGGTGGGGGTGGGGCGAGGGGGAATTTTAGAGTAAATTTTGGATAATTGAAGAAGAAAATGGTGGGTAGTAGGCGTAGCCTTGGCCTTTGAAAACCGTAGCTTTGACAACCCTTGAGAGGGGGCTGAAACTGGAAGTATTGAATCAGGAGGTTCGGGGGTGACTAAGGGTAGGGGGTGGTGGTGGATATTTCCTTATTAAAGGGTACCCCTAGGGCCGGGTAGGGTAGGTCGCCTGGGTGTCTGGGACTAAGGGTAAAGGGACATGCGCACTAGAGCGGGGGGTTGGTAGGGGGGTGGTACCTTAAGGGGGACGTAGCTGGGGCCCGAGCCACCCCTCAGTAAGCTCGACACATTCCCCCACAAGACTATGGTGTCTCTCAGGCTTCCGGACTCTGAAGAGTACATAGAGGCTAGGAGCAGAGCGTTGGACGCCGGTTTTTTACCTACCCGACCCTCCAATTCGACGCCGAGGCGCCTCCTCGTCAACTCCCTTCTTGTCGACTTCGTCATGGACGCTCTCGTCACCAACTCGACGCCGACGGTCGACCCCTCGGAACCCTCAAACCAGACTGTTCCTTACCTCTACTACAGGCATACCGTAGCCATGACCGTAGTCTACTGCATAGCCTACCTCATTGTCTTCGTCGTCGGTTTGGTCGGCAACATATTCGTCATTATGGTCGTCTATCGGTCCCCCCGGATGCGGAACGTCACCAACTTCTTCATCGTCAACTTGGCCGTCGCTGACATACTCGTCATTGTTTTCTGCTTACCTGCCACACTGATGGGCAACATCTTTGTCCGTAAGTAACCTACCACCACGCATATATCTCAATTTTATTTACTATATTTACCTACCTACTATGTATGCACTCTCCGAAGACGTACTCAACTAGCGTTTAGTCCACTTTTGGGGCCTAAAAATTTACACAAAACCTATTTTTTTATTGTTTTTTTATTTATATTGGGAGAATTTGGTAACAGCATGTCTTCCTTGCGACAAGGGCGCTCGGCAAAACCTGCAATAAACCCGGAAATGAATCGTAAACGGCGAATCCGTCAACCTTCGTGCATTTACTGCAGCTATTTCTGTCTTGGTTGAAAACGTTTTCAATTGCTCTATGCTCTTTTCCGTACGAGAACATCGCCATCTTTACACGGGTGATGAGAAAGAGATGAAGAGAGACGAAGCGAGGGGAACATTAAAAACTTCCACCCCCAACCACCCTAAATGGGGTAGTAAAGTCGGATAAAAAAAAGGACGTTGACGGGAAGTGCCTGTTGATGTTGAGCGAAGAAAAGCTTATTCATGAGTACTTGAGTGAATAATGAAGATTTAGCTTTTAGATTTTAAATTGGTTTTCAAATTTTTGAAAACTCCAAGAACCAAGAATTCCTTGAAGCTTAGTGCAAAACCATTCTCGTCATTAAATTTTGTAAAATGAAATTCTGCCGTATTTTGGCCCAAAATCGACACCCTCATCTTGAAAATAAAAACAAAAATTTTTAAACTTTCAGTGCATAAGGAGTTCATTATTCTTACAAACAGATATCGTCAGAGATGGTCGGAAAGATCTGCAAACCATATGAATCTGATCACGCCCGAAATTACTTCAAAAATGCCACCACAGTATACCTTGGCGAAAACCCTACGAAA